>PITA01001297.1:42939-73762 GCA_004023965.1 Spilogale gracilis
GTATGTGTGTGTGTGTGTGTGTGTGTGTGTGTATAACAGCTTTTTCTTGCACAGAAAAAAGGGCCTGTGGTAGCAAATGCTGTCTTATTTTTTTTTAAGATTTTATTTATGTATTTGGCAGAGAGAGAGATCACAAATAGGCAGAGAGGTAGGCAGAGTTAAGAGGAGGAAGCAGGCTCCTTGCTGAGCAGAGAGCCCAATGCAGGACTCAATCCCAGGACCCTGAGATCATGACCTGAGCCGAAAGCAGAGGCTTAACCCTCTGAGCCATGCAGGCGCCCCACAAATGTTGTTTTATTTTTATTTTTATTTTTAATATTTTATTTATTTGACAGAGAGAAACACAGCCAGAGAGGGAACACAAGCAGAGGGAGTGAGAGAGGGAGAAGCAGGCTTCCCGCCGAGCAGGGAGCCCGATGTGGGACTCGATCCCAGGTCTCCAGGATCATGACCTGAGCCGAAGGCAGTTGCTTAACCAACTGAGCCACCCAGGCGCCCCACAAATGTTGTTTTAAAAAATAACTTTTAGGGGCTCCTGGGTGGCAGATGTTGAGCATCTGCCTTCGGCTCGGGTCATGATCCCAGAGTCCTGGGATCGAGCCCCACACTGGGCTCCCTGCTCCACGGGAAGCCTGCTTCTCCCTCTCTCACTCCCCTGCTTGTGTTCCCTCTCTTGCTGTCTCTCTGTGTCAAATAAATAAAATCTTTTAAAAAATAAAGTAAAATAAAAAATAACTTTTAAACTTCAAAAACCAGTATGTATGCCTCTTGTTCAGTCCCAAGTGTTGAGTGTACAATATGTAATAATCTCTTTATCCGACAGTGATAGGAAAAGACTTTAGAATTAGATTAAATAGACAAACGTTTTTTGCTCTGGAATTATGAGATGGTTCACATGAGAAGTTTCCCGTCATTGGCAGAAGGGGAAAACATACTATTTCCTCACAGGTGAGCCAATGTGGCGGTAACCCTCAAGCAGCTTTGGACTGGGAGATGGGGAGAAAGACACAGGAAATTTCAGGGATAGTGGTTAAATTTAGACCAGAGAAGCCACCGTGGGTCACCCCAGGTTCGAAATCCCAGGACCACTCCTGACGTTTCAAGGTTAAAAATGAACCCCTCCAGACCTTCCAGGAGTCTTCATTCGATCATCCTTTCTTCTGCTCTACCTTCACACCTAGTAAACTGAGAATCCTAGTTCCTAAAACCGTCTACATTATTTATCTTGGGTAATTACAGGTGAATCAGATCAACTACCCACAGCAGTCAGTATGCCAGACACAGAGAATGAAATTACTTCAATGTATTATTACTGACAATAATAGCAACTAACATTTATTGAAGACTTGCTCTGGTGACATCACTGTGTATTATCTAATTTAATCTTTATTAAACCATGAATTTACACTATATCAACCCCATTTGACCCATGTAGAACCTAGGTCCTAACTAGAACCCTATTCCGGTTTATATATAGGAAGGTGCTTTAGAAATAACTTAGAACTTCAGAATTATAAAAGCCCAAAAGAGCATATGATCTTAATGTAGTGTCTTGTGTGTTTATTCTCATCACTGATACTTGATTATTAGTACTTCATAAGCCACAGATAGGATCACACTATAAAAACCTTTTTTTCACTTAATATATTGATATATCTTTAGATCAATGAGTAAGGATGAAAAAGTATCTACAGCACGGGAGATTAAGGAAACTGGCACTTTCTCATTTTGCCTGAATTTTTTATAATGGTTATATATTACAAAGAACAACCAAAAAAGCAAGTTATTTCCATTCCTGAAAAGCCAAATAGTATTTCTGTACTGCAGCATGTCCTCTGTGGCAGGACGTGGGCATGAACCCCTTGGTAACAAAAAAGCAGTAATCATCATTTGCACCTGCTTAGAGCTTTATGGTTTGCAAAGCACGTTTGCATACTGCTTTACCTTAATCCTCATACTAATCTTATATGACATGTAAAATGATGCCAACTTTCAGGGCAAGGAAACTGAGGCTCAAAGAGTTTATAGTGTGCAGGACTCGAGGTTACACAAAACCGTGAGATAGAAGTTAGGCTCACTCTTGATGCCAAGTGGTGCACATATTCCGCTATCCCAGTCTCTCCCTCTTTCTTTTTTTCTTTCTTTCTTTCTTTCTTTCTTTCTTTCTTTCTTTCTTTCTTTCTTTCTTTCTTTCTTTCTTTCTTTCTTTCTTTCTTCTTTAAGATTTTATTTATTTGAGAGAAGAGAAAGAGCATGAGTGGGGAAAAGTGCAGAGGGAGAGGGAGAAGCAGACTCCCCACTGAGCAGGGAGCCTGATTATGTGAGCAAAGGCAGAAGCTTAACCAACTGAGCCCCCCAGGTGCCTTCTATGGTTATCTGTCCACATAACCTGGGTCCTTAGTATTTTCTGGATTCTGCTCTGTCACCTCTTCCTAATAGTTCACATTATGAGTCTTCACTCTGAGGATCTGCTGTTTTGAAAAGCTGTATATAACAGCTTCTCCTGATTGCTGGAAAGATAAAAGATAATGCCTTCCTAATCATGCGTTCTTAGCTAGTCCGTCTATGGAAAGATGATATACACAGGGCAAGTATGATCACAGCATCTCCCAGAAGGTCCTCCCTCCTTTCCCTTGCTGTGGACTTCCTTGAGCCCTGACTGATTGGAGAGCACAGGTTATGGGGGAAGCTTCCAGAAAAGGACAACCACAGTCAGCCCTTATTATCTGTTTCTTAGCTGCCAAGAATCTGTCACACTGTTCCTCTTAAGTCCTGACAATAATAGTATACCCATTTTCACACAAAGAAACTGAGATTCACGCAGGTAAAGTGTCTAGTCCACGGTCACAGTCAGTAAAGACTGGAATGGAAATTCGGTCCCAGCCATGTGTCCCTAGCGCCTATGCGCTTAAACGCTCTCTAGGTTGCCCTCGAGGAGTGAGTACACAGTGGAAAAGAAGGAATCAGAAATCTTGTTTTGGTTTTTAAAAATATACATCTTAATCATGTTTAAATGTACAGTTCAGTGGTATTAAATACAGTCACACTCCTGTGCACCCATCACCGCCATCCATGTCAGGAATTTTTTTCACCTTGCAAAGCTGAAACACTGTACCCATTAACCACTAACTCCCCCTCCCCTCCCCCTCTTCCTCCTGGCAACCATCATTCTACTTTCTGTCTCTGTGGATTTGACTATAGTCAGCCTCTCGCTGAAATGGAGTAATACAGGATGTGTCTTTGTGACTGTTATTTCACTCAACATAATGTCCTCAAGGTTCATCCGTGTTAGAGCACATATCTATATTTCCTTCCTTTTTAAGGCTGAATAATATTCCATGGAGCACATTTTGCTTCTCCGTTCATCCATTGCTGGACACTTGGCTTGCTTCCCCCTTTTGGCTGTTGGGACTCATACTGCTGGGAACATGGGTGTACAAATCTCTTTGAGACCCCGATTTCAGTTCTTTTGGGTATCTACCCAGAAGTGGAATTGCTGGACTCTATGGTGATATTTATAAGCTTTATTGAAAAAGAAAGTCTTTTTTTAAGTGAACACTCATATAGATTAAAACGTATCTAATAAAGAGGCCTGTAAGATGATGGGCTTAGGGGCCATCGAGGTCATCTTGGGCTCTAGGAGCATCTGTTGGGCTGTGATTCCTGAGGGCAGGGCCAGCTTTGTGGCTCCCTAATCCACCCCACCCCGTGCCCAGCACTAGGCTGTCTTCTGCAGGGGGCACGCTATACATGGACTAGAGGAATGGCTTCACCAGAGCATCTAGGCAAGCAACAGATTTTCCCAAAGGTAAACAAAAGGACTGCATGACAATGGAGGACAGGACTTGTCACCTTCTTACTCATGGTGTGACCTTGGACACTTAAACTTCTGCCTTCATCTCCTCGGTTATATGAAGATACTACCACCTTGTATAACTCACAGGACCTTTTTTTTCTTCAAGATTTTATTTATTTATTTGAGAGAGAGAGTGGCAGGGAGCAAAAGTGGGGGAACAGCAGAGGAAGGGGGAGAAGCAGACTCTCTACTGAGCAAGGAGCCTTATGTGGGGCTCCATCCCAGGACCTTGGGATCATGACCTGAACCAAAGGCAGAGGCTTAACCGACTGAACCTACCCAAGCTCCCCTAATTCACAGGATTATTGTGTAAATTCACCATTCATTTATTCAACAAATATTGCATGCCTCCTGGCAGGGCTATATCCAAAGCAAAATAGGCATTCGAAGAGCTGCTTGAGTTTTCATTCTGTGTAATTTTATATAGTATTTTTGTATTCTTTGATAAGTTCCACACTGAAGTGCCTTGTCTTGTTCCTTTGTCTTTGAAGCAAGATTCTAAAGAGAAAGAAAGTGCTCAGGGCTTTCTTTTCATGACATTCCAACATGACTTTCTTCTGTTAGCTCTATAAACCAGAAGATTGTCTCCCATGTCCTACAGGAGAGAAACACTGGGCCAGGAGCTTTCTGGGAAACTGTGTATTTCTCTGCTCTCTGAAGAACCCATCAGCTTGCCTAACCCATGACGGGCCTCTCCAGCTGCAAGGAGGAGTTAATGAAGTGTGTGGGACAGCGATGGGAAAAGATCAGCCTCTCCATCACTCCTGACACCCCTGCTAAGTGAAGGCCACGGAAGGGAACTATCCATAGGGTAAGAGAGAAGGACCAGAAAACAATATCCACTTCATTAGCCAGTGATTCCAAATGTGTGGAAAGAGGCCAAGGTCCAGCCCACAGACTGTGACAAGATGTTCTTACAATGCTGAGAGGTCTGGGCAAAGGCTGAAAAGAGTGTCCCCGCTGCCTCTATCCAGTGGCATCTTGGGGACATTTTCCCTTTACCTGTCCACATTCCCCACACCTACCTATCTTTCTCTTTTCTTTCTTTCTTTCTCTCTTTCTTTCTTTCTTTCTTTCTTTCTTTCTCCTTCCTTCCTTCCTTCCTTCCTTCCTTCCTTCCTTCCTTCCTTCTCACCCTTTTGTCTTTCCTCCTTTGCCTTTAAAATTGTTTTAATCTTCTCTCTTTGTCTCATTATCCTCCTTTTCTTCCTTTGAACGTTTTTCTCATCCTATGCCTCTAATCAATTTCCCCTTTTTTCCAAATCTTGAAAAATTCCTGAGAGGCAGACATCTGGTGGCCTCTAGCCAGGTTTTCACCTACAAAACAAAATAAACATAGCCCTCTGGTGCATTAGAACAGCGATCCCAGAGTGGGGCATGACAGGATGAAAACATGAGGTTTTACTTTTGTGTTTGAGTTAACCCCGAAAGGAGCATCGAGTACCAAGGCACCTGCAGTAAGTGTGTTAATTACTTAATCCGGATCATAGCATTGGGGTGCTCTAATTGTTTCAGTTGAAGTGAGAGGAATAATCGGGACACCCATTTACAGATGCCTGCTTTCAGGAAAAGCCCCTTAAAAACTAACACTTCTTTCGACTCATCCCTGTTGCTGGTCAGTGCCCCTGACTGTGCTCGGCGGGGACTTCTGGGCACCCAGGGCCTGAGCAGAGGGGCTACTGCCAGGCCCCACTTTTAGCACTATGCCATGTACTTGAAAAGTCTTCCCTAGGAAGACCCCTCATTACCAAGTGTCTCCCACGTGCCCTTTCACTTTGCTGCCCTCTGCCCTCTCTGCACAGTGGACCATCCTCAGACCTGCTACACATCTGTGAGTCTGTTCGTTCCCTGCTCCTGTGGGTCTCTCGCCCTCCCTGGACTGAAAGCTATGCCACACCCCCGACAGAGAAACGTGCCTCCGCAGGTACTCGGTGAGCAAACAAATGGGGTCATGGATAGGCTCTCTTCTCTTTTTTGTCATTGATCTTCTGAAGGCTAATCTCACAGCCAGTATGATGTGTGATTACCCTGACGTAGAACACTCTCTGACTCCCTGGCCAGACCCACCTCCTTAAGGGCCAGAGTTGTCCCTGTAACATATTTAAACTCCCAGCATTTCCCTGGAATGTAAGTGCTTGATAGAATTTTTTTTTCAACTGAAGAAATTTATTTTTTTTCTAGGTACATAGATGACATAATTATAGACAAGTTTTGATACATAGAAAAACCCTTCTGTCCACCTTTCTCTTTGCTAAATGAATCATCATAATAATTTTTACAATTTTTAAAACAATACACAGCTTTCCTGGGCTGAAGCAATCGCAAGGACATATTGGGACTGGTATATTACAGCTACTCACAATGTTTGTTGAATGAATAAGTGAGTGTAGACAGGCCTTGGGCAGGTTGGAAGGTGGAATACAGAGTGAAGGCAGTTGGTAAAGCCGGATCCCGGCAGAGGGCCGGCTGTGTGTGGTACTCGCTCTCAGCACTGCCGAGCAGCACACAAGACGGAGACAGTTTCTGTCTCATGGCTTTAGATATTCGCAAATCACTCAGAGGAGCCCAGAGAGAATCATGTAGTACCTCAGAGGAGCTTAACGTGGCTTCATGCTCCCAACAGACACAGAATGACAGGTTTAAATGAGAGAAGGTAAGTTCTTAGGCCCTGTCGCTCAGTCCAGTCAT
The DNA here is from genome assembly GCA_004023965.1 of Spilogale gracilis. Taxonomy (NCBI): domain Eukaryota; kingdom Metazoa; phylum Chordata; class Mammalia; order Carnivora; family Mephitidae; genus Spilogale; species Spilogale gracilis. The sequence goes on from PITA01001297.1 coordinate 49,484, forward strand.
CGGGCCCTGAGAACCTATGGGCTGACACTGCCTCAGGACCCAGCAACACAGAGATAATGAAAAGGCAACCCCTAGACAGCTGCTGAGGTCATCTCAGCCACACCGGCGCAGAGCATTCTGGGAGCAGAAAGGAGGAGCAAATCACCCAAGGGTTCTCTTGGGCTCAGATAATTCTCTGTTTGGGACGCTGTCCTGTGCATCCCGGGGTGCTTGGCTGCATCCCTGGCCTGCAGCCTCCAGATGCTGTAGCACCCCTCGCTGTGACGGTACAAAATGTCTCCAGACCATAGACGTTGTGGAACGCAGTACAAGATGAAAGTGGGGGACTCTTTGTTCAAAAAGCAGGAAATAAAAGTGTTACTAAAGATGCTAAAATATAAAGATTTTTTTCAATTCTTCAGTCATCTATCATCTCTCTCTCTCCCCCACCCTAAGTTTTCCTCTCTCCCTCTCCCTATTTTTGCTTGCTACTTCAGGTCATGTTCCCTGGGAAATGGACATGCTAGTGGGCTTAGTGCCAGTCCTCTGGGGGTCTGGAGACTGCTCTGTGACTCAGTGTGCATACGTGCTCTCAGCCCACCAGCTGCCGCTTTCCTCCATCTGACTAGCTGCTGGCCCAGGGCACACGGTGCGGCCGCTGAGGGCAGGGAACGCCAGCCACGCATGCATCCTTCCCACGCATGGATCCTTCCCAGGGCTGCCGCTCCAAGTTCCAAGCCATCACAGATCAGCAACCCCCAAAGGTCTCACGCGGATGTGAGTTAGTGAAGGGCTTCCCTGTCGCCTGCCTGATGCTCCATGGCACTGCTGGCTTGTGTTTTGGTGGCCACCATCGCGCGCCCCACCCTGAGCCACCACGGGGCTGAAGCAGCTATCCCAACCTCCCCGTGCCCACAGTCAGGTCCCCGAAAGGCACAGAGGGCAGCGATGGCTGTCGGGTGGGAGTAGGGACAGAGAGGCCTGGCAGGGCCAGGGACACCAGGTTGTGCAGAAGCTGGAGCCAAAATTACACATCCCAGAAAGTTAGGGAGGGGACAGGAGATGAATCTAGTGAGCTGAGGTTCCAAGCTCCCTGGGGCAAAAGCTCCATTGTCCCAGCAGCAGCCTTCACTTACAAAGCAGAAACTCAAAGGTAAGATTATTAAGAATTTCAGGACAGTGGCTACAGAGCATTAAACCCCAAGCACATTCAGGAAGCCCAACCTGCCAGAGGATGTCAGACCTCCCGGAGGGGCCCAAACCAGCCTCCCGGTTAGGAACCATTGAACTCTTTGCAGGGTTAGCTGGGGTTTCCTGAGGGACTGAGCCCTCAACTGATCCCAGAAGTTTGGGAGTGGGGGGTGGAGAGCCAGGAATCGATAGAAGGGACAGAAATCATCAGTTCTCATCAGTGGCTTGTGAATTCTAAAGCAAGTTTTCAGGGAAGTTGCAGAATCTGTTTGGGCTTTAAGCCTTTACTCAGCACTTGTTTCTGCCTGAAATGCTCTATGACTCTTTGTTGTTGAAATCGGATGTATCCTTGTAGGGCTCTGAGCCCCCATGGAACTTTGCTGCATCCCCCAAAATTCCCCCAAATTATTAGCATTTGCTTCTACTGATTAATGTGCCAGACGGTTTATGTCTTTTACCTTTCCTGCCAAATTCTACACTGTTTTCTTTTTTATAGATGAAGAAACAGAAGTCAGAGTGACAACCTGCCCAAGGTCACAGCTAGGAAGTGGCAGAGACAGATTTCCAGCCCAGCTCAGCCTGACTCCAAGCCCCTGGCTGATTCCCCCAGGGCGTCCACCCCTTGGCTGGTACCAAATTTAGAAGCCCTACAGTGCTTTTGACTTTCAACTTGGTATGAGTAATAACAGGTTCTCTGCAACTCAAGCTCCGTGAGCATCAGAGAAAAAACTAAAAGTAGGAATTGATAGTACTGTCTCCTGGTCTATGATGAGGAGTAAAGATGATTTCTGTAAAGCAATCAGCACCAGCCTGTTACAAAGCCTGCTCTGTCCTAGCTAGGAACAGAAGCGTTTCCATGTCTCTCTTTCCCACTATGTAAGCAATCCCTTTAGAGCAGCTACTGATCTTGTTCCTCTCCGTGGCCAGACACCTACCACAGAGCCTGGCACCTAGCGGGGGCCGGGAAATGTTTGCTACCTTGACTCAGCAAACCTACAGAGCTCTTTACCCCCAGGCCTGGGGGCAGGGACTGTGTCTAGTCAGCAGAGCGTGAAGGTGTACCATCCCTTAGCGTGGGGCCCAGTGTTGGCTCTCACACCCCGGGTACCTCCAAGGACAGCCTTCCTGCCTCAGCCACAGAAGACAGAGCATGCACAGGGCCCACCCGGGAGGAGGGGAGATGAAGGTGCTGGGGAGACCCCCTGGGTAGCAGCAAGTAGGTAGTAATTCTTGACTCCGAGCCCGGCCCCAAGGCCTTGCCCCAGCACCCTGTCAGCTTTTCCATTGCTCAAGCATGACATCGGGATGGAAATGGGAGTCTCCGATTGTGTCTTTCTCTTTGGTCTTGTACCTGTCCCTGGGCTGTACTCTGTGCTCATCTTGTCCTTACATAAACACAGCCCCATGGCCGCCTAGACGCAGGAGTCCTGGGCCAAGAAATGGTGCTTCTGGCACCTTCCGGGGTCATTTTTCCTCTCTGAGCCTCAGCTTCCTCATCTGTGAAACTCGGAGAGTCATGCCTGCCTCGCCTTCTTTATGGGCCTGTCCTGAGGGTCAGATGAAAGGAGAGAGTTCTTTGCACACCATAAAACCCTGTTCAGATATCACAGTTCTTCCCACGGCAGAGATCTCCTTGGGTAGGAAAGACTGCTCTGTCTCTCTCTCACACACGTCATGGTGAGATTTCTCTCTGTGCTGTAGACCGTTCTGGTTGGTTTTGTGCGCTCCCCCCTCTGGGTGGGTAGGGGGTTTGGAGGCTGCCAGAAAGAGCAGGAAGGAGGCACCTAACACGGGATTAGGAGGTCCACCGTTCAAGTCCCGTTTGTTCCTTAACCATCTGTGGGTCCCTGGGCCACAGAAAACTCCCCCTCTCAGAGTTTCCATGTGTCCATCAGTAAAGCAGGGATGACACTGCCTACCTCATAGTTTCTGAGGTGAAGTAAAGGGGAGACGATAGCAGGGGCACCTCACTAACACTTATTTAAATATTAATCTGAAAACAGATTCCAAGAAATTTTTGTAAATATTACTGCTTTTTTTCTCCTCTAAATACCATAGCCTAGCCCACATCGTTATTTTTTTTTTTAAGATTTGATTTTTTTATTTTACACAGAGATATCACAAGTAGGCAGAGAGGCAGGCAGAGAGGAGGAAGCGGGCTCTCTGGGCAGGCTCCCTGCAGAGCAGAGAGCTCGACGTGGGCCTCGATCCCAGGACCCTGAGATAATGACCTGAGCCGAAGACAGAGGCTTTAACCAACTGAGCCACCCAGGCGCCCTAGCCTACATTGTTACTGCAGGAACATTTATGGAGTGCCTGCTGGGTGCTGGGCGCACTGCCAGTCCCTTTTCATGGCTGTGGGAGGAGAAGGAATAGATTATTGCTGGGCAGTAAAGGCCCTCTATGCTCAGGTGTAGTATTTATTAGTTTAATATCATACTAGATTGCTAGTTTTTTAATTTAATCTTTTACAAGCTCCCGGGAACACCCTATTTCTAAAAACGACCCTGTAGAAGGATGTGAGTTGTTGAATCGAAATGAAAGAAATCTCATCAACCCTTAGGAGTTTCCCTGGCGAAGATCATCTGATAGCAGCATGTTTGGGAAATACAAGCACAGCGCTGGAAGGGATTTCTAGAAAGAACGGAGGGCTGGGGTTGATGGGATTTGAAATCTCCCCATAATCATTTGTTATTAGCTCACAGCTCTCCCCAGAGAACTTCACACGTAGCCAGAGCTTGGTAGGATTTGTCCCTGAACTCACACTAGAAGCTGTGCGTTTTATAGAGGGGAGGCAGGGAGGGGGGGAGGCGGGGGGGGGGGAGGCAGGGAGGCCATGAGCCACGTCCTCTCACAGAGGAAGCACTTGACTGAAGGTTAAGCCCTGCTTGTGCCAACCCCCCCACAAGGTGTTTTCCTGAGTTATCTAATTTAAATCTTCCATTAACCCTGTAATGTGTAAATTCCATTATAATTACCATCAATATATGGTGATAATATAAAGACTCAAAGAAATTGAGTAATTTACCCAAAGCTATCCCCACATACCCTCCCAGAGAGCTGCTGGTCTGTTTCGCTCCAACGCTGGGATTTCTCCAGTGCAACACGCTGTATCTCTTGGGAAAGTCATTTCTCCTTCAAGGCTATGACGCGAGATGACTACAATGTCTCTTCAGATCTTTGGATTTCTACCCGTAGAAGTACTTTGTCCAAGGGTTGACGAACTGTGGCCCATGGACCGAATCCAGCCAGCCAGTTGTTTTTATAAATAGTTTCATCAGAACACAGTCACACCTAGTCATTTATGTCTCAGCTGAAACAGATCTGAGTAGTTGTGACAGAGACCATATGGCCACAAAGCCTAATGTGCTTACTGTCTGGCCCACTATAGAAGAAGGTTATCAGCCCCTAGAATATACCAATACATGGGTTTTAATAGTGAGAAACTATACACAATGAATGGAAAAGAGTCCCCAGCGCCACACAGCATATGGGAGACATCCAGTTCCAACTGGGAGACCTCCACTGTTCACATGTTATGCTTTGTAATTATTTATTTACTTTACTTTTCACTAAGTTACGATTTATGGCAACATGCACAAGTCCTAAGAGACGTAGCCACCGTTCCCATGCCAAGACAGAGAACTTTCCTGGCACCCCAGGAAGCCCCCTCGTAGCCCATCCCTGTGAATGCACCCTCCCCCACACTTCCCCAGAGCAACCTCTGGATTAGCCTCTATCACCCTCGATTACTTCTTCTTGCTTTTTAACTTCGTATACATGGAATCACACAGCATATACCCTTTTGCATCCAGGAATGATGTTTTGTTTTAAACGATAACATCATTGCTGACAATTTGGAAGATCCGAGCTGTACACGCAAGGGAACAAAGATCCTCCTTAATGGCATCGCCCAGAGATGATCACCTGTTCATTTACTCAACAAGTACTTTACTGAGCATGTGCTATATATCAGATAGGCACCTCTCCAGGCATTGAAGAGGAATCCATGAGATGGTCCCGGACCTCATGGGGCCTCCGGTCTGTGGTACAGAGCAACCCCTCAAGGGCTGCTCTGAAATCCCATGGCCAGCACTGCACAGAGGTCTGGCCTGAAGTCATAATCCACCTGCCCAAAGGGCTAGAAATGGACACCCTGAGATTATGGAGCCATTTAGAGATGTCAGATCATAGAAAAGTTAGGGAAGTCAAATGGTCATATGGACTAACTTGCCTTTTTTTTTTTCTTTCAAGAAATACTTTTATGAATAAGAGAATTCATTAAAGATTATTGAAGAGAAATCTTCTCATTTGGGAGAAGCCTTTATTTTCTTTGAATTAACTAAGCATCTTCATGTCTGTCTTTTAGCATAAAATTTACTGGGGACCTGTGCTGGTTGGGTGCTGTGAAGCCCACACAGAGGAATCTGCTCATCTTCTCCTTCATTCCATCATGGCAGGGCAGTATGAGAACAGCACTGTGTTTCCAAGCTCAGACTGTCATTGAATTTTTTGAGACCTTAGGGAAAAAATATGGGAAATTTGAAACATACAAGTAGAAGAGTACAAGACCCCACAGATGTCATCATTCAGCTTCAGAAATTATAAAGTTTGCCAGTCATATTTCATCTATCCCTTCACATCTTATGGGGTAAGGCTGCCAGCCAGCCATGTTTCCAAAGCAGATCAGAAGCCCAGAGAAGGGTGCTCTCCAAAGCATTTGGGAAGGCGAAGCATCCTCCAGAAAGGAGTATTGTACTGGAGTATCGTATCCAGAGCTAGGACCTGAGGCTCTAACGCTGTAGTCTAGAATGTTCTCTAGGCTGTGACAGTACTAACAGCAAGGCCCTCACACACCCTTCAGACCAGGAAAGAACAGTACTTATGTATTACTCTAGAGATGATTTCATTTTGAGGCCTTCTAGAGACTGCCAGATCAATGAGGGAGCCTTGGAGAATGGAGTGGCAGGGGGTGGAGAAGACCAGGCTCTCCCTACTGTAAGCAAAGCAGACAGTGGGAAGTGGGGGGTAGACGGTACACCCAAGGATGGGAAAGGAATATCACTTATGCTATGAAGTTACAAGAGAGTGGAGCCTCCTGAAACCGCATTTACCATTCTGCGGAATTCCCAAGATGGTGCTCTGAAGGCCTTCATAGAGTGATGAGCCAGATGGATTTTAAATGATCTTACACCAAGGCCCGGACTTAACCCCAGCAAATCTTGGGATGTGGCCTGCAGATGCAATGTTTGAGTAGAAGAACCTAGTATAATCTCTTCAAATTCAGTAACTCTTTAAAAAAAAAAAAAAAAGCTGAGAATGAAAGACCTCAAAGAAATCAGCTGCCTGACTTCTTCACCTGTTTTCATGATGTGCTGCTGCTTCTTTCTGAACATGGGAGAGCAGGTCAGGTCATCCTCGGGGAACACACAGTTACTAACTCATTTAATCCTCACACGAAAAACCAGCAGGGTATATTGCTATCATTTTCCACAGAAGGAAACTGAGGGTCAGAATGATTATGTAACATGCCTCAGTCCCAGCGCTAAGCAGATCTGAGACCCGCATTTAGGTCTCTTTGATTTCAGCATCTACCCTCTATTTCTCTGCCATGGATCCTTCGCTTCCGCCTTGCAGAATCCCCTATTTCAACTTCTCATCTGCCAAAGCTTTAGAAAGGAGATTCTCCTCTTTGATCCTACAGGCCTGCTCACTGCTCAGGAGTTCAGAGTCCCAATCTCGGCCCTTCACTTACTCCAAGAGCTGCAAGCCACAGCCTCTAAGTGTCTTATTTATTTTCCCACCTTTAAAAGGAGGTTACTCTATCAGTTCATCGCCATTTTATCCTGGATGAGGCATAAACAGAGTATTTCAAGTGAACTCATTTCCTCTATTTGGGGGATGTTTAACCAAAGGGTTTTAGGAGGGAACCCACTTAGCATTTATGAGCCGCATCCTGAAGGACCGTCTGCTGAGATATGTACTCTTTTCATTTTAAATGTCCACATGAAGAGGTAGGTATTGCATCTGCTCCCAGATCTAGAATTGCCCTTACTTAGTAAGCACCGGCATTACACGAGGTGCCTATTCAAGGTAGGTCTGAGCAGGAGGATTACAGGGAGTTGCTGGCTACAGGTAGCCAGACTGACTGAAAGACGCACCTGGACACTCATAGAAAATTTTCCTATCAAAGTGAAACTTCCTGAATGTTTGTTGGCTTGGGCTAGAGGGGGAAAGAATGGGTTTGCTAACACCTGAATTTTGAGAGACAAAGCTCAATAGTTTGGAACTACAAATCAAAGCTTTGCTGTTGAAAGGGAAGTGACTGCTGGTTTTTTAATGGGTTTTCCCAGCTGAACACAGAAACTGATCTTCATTACACTTGAATGCTTCTATCATGATAGCAAGTGAGAGAATAAGATTGTTCTCCAGGGACATTTACTCTGAACACTTTATTATCCTTCTTGAGGGGAGCTTGGTAGGCAGAGCATGTTCCCCCATTGGGCAGAATTGTGAGGGGCAAGGACCTGCCATATATCACAACAAACTAAAGCAATAAGGTGAAACCAAGGGCCCTCATTTCCATGAACTTATTTCCCCTTTCTCAAGGAAAGAGCCGGAGGTGGTGTAAACCTCCTTCCAGGCTCCAGGAGCAGTCGCTCCCTTCCTTCTGGCTCCAGCTCCTGTCCCAGGCAGGAGCACAGCAGACCTAGCCTTTAAAAGAGGCAGCCTTGCTCCTTAGCAGCCACACTTTGATCAGCCCCACCTGCTTCAGCTCCCACGCACCTAGATTCATCCAGAACCAAGCACAGAAGAGCTGCTGACCCTTCCCCCCCTCGATGAAATTCCTCTTTTCTCAGAACTAGTCCCAACCTTCTCCTAATTGTCTTTCAAAGGTGGGAATGGTAGGAGATTCTGATTAGAAGCTCCTTTGCAAATTCCCTGCTGCTTCTGAACTTTTGTCCCTAATCTCCCCTCTCCAAGCCCAGAGATGGATCTGCCTGATTCTGCGAAGCTACGGCCACAGGGGTTATAGAGAACTGGCTTCCTCCCCTTCCCAGACTGAAAAGTATGAACACCAATTATTAAGCCAAGGGTTTCACAGGTGATCTCATTCAATGTATACAACGTCTCTCCCCCCTGCACTGGCATCAGTATTTCACAGATGAAGAAACCAAGGCTTCGAGAGGGTCAGGGGTCTTCTGCCCCAGGAGCTATGGGTCTACGAACGGTTGCATCCTAAAAATCTTGCCCTGTTCTTCTGCAGGTCAGAGCCCGCCAGTGCGTAGGTCCAGGGGCGCCGCAGGCCTCCTTCCTTCCGCCTCTGCGCGGGGAGATGCAGGTGAAACTCCCGTACAACTGAAAGGCTTGGGCTTCCTTCCAGACCCAGGCCAAGGTGGTAAAAATCTCCACTCCCCGCTCGGCGGCTCCGTGGGCGCTTGCTCCCTCCCGCCCCTACCGCGGTGACCTGGCATCCGAGGAGCTCCGTCCGTGGCCCGAGGAACCGCTGGGTCCTGGAGCTGCGAATAAACCAGAAGGCAGTGGGCCGGGAGACACGCGGATCCCACTGTCCAGCCAGCCAGCTGCAGGCGGAGGTCTGCTTTCACTGTTACGAAGGAGGCCCAGCAATCCTAGTTTCGCCGGAAAAGCTGAGGCGCTTTGATATTCTGGGTTTAAACAGAAGGACTTGGCCCAGGCGGCCAGCTCGCCCGCGGCTTGGCCCACCTAGGTGCTGGGAGAGCCGGGTTGCTGGAGGAGCCCAACTCTGGCTGCTTCCCTGACCGTAAATTAGCTGGCGCCCCCTCCCAAGGCTTCTCCTGGCCTCCTTCCCGCTCGCCTACACTTTCGGGGTCGGCAGTTCTGCGAATCCAAACCTCCAAGACTCGTCTGGTGAGGGTCTGGGGTCTGCAAAACAGTTGGCCGGGTAGAACTAAATGGGGTCGCCGCAATCCGCACTCACCCCGCCTGACATCCCCGTTTCCCCCGAGTCTCTGCGTCCGTTCCCTAGGGGTCAGTTTCTCCTCGCCCCGCAGGTTCTCCCTCTCCACCACCTGCGTCCTTTGATATGCGTCGGAAGGCTTCTCTTCTCTTCGCACCCTCCTCCATCTCCTTATTCCAGGGAACCCCAACTTCCTCCAGCCCTCACCTGCACCCCTGAAGTGCAGTTTCTTCGCTCCAAACTAAAACTGGACCTGCGGCGGCGTCTGGAAAAGCCCCGGAGCCTCCCATACTGAGGCTGCAAGCTACTTGCTTACCAAGTCCAAAGGTCAGCTAAAGTTTGGCTGATAAACAGAATCAGTACAGGAAGGTCTTCAGCCCCCCAGCGTGAGTACAATGGACCCTGCCAAACCCCGCTCGCCGCCCGGGTCTCCAGCTCTCCACGTCTGCCCCTCATGCTCTCCCTCTCTCGCTTTCCCCCCTCCCCACGACTATTTGCATCTTGCCGAAAGCCGGGCCCTCCCCGCTAATTTGCATATCTTATATGGCCTAATGGTGGCGATCATGGCAAGTTAGAAGTTTTCTGGCTCCTCTCGGAGGAGACTCCGGGACCCCGGGAAGTAACAGGTGTCTGGAGGCTGAAGGGTGGGGGGTTCCTGGACTTGGGGTTCGCTTGTGAAACTCCCCTCCACCCTCCTCTCTCGCACCCACCCACCCCTTCACCCCCTTCTTTTTCTGTCCTTGGAAAATGGTGTCCAAGCTCACGTCGCTCCAGCAAGAACTCCTGAGCGCCCTGCTGAGCTCCGGAGTCACCAAGGAGGTGCTGGTCCAGGCCTTAGAGGAGTTGCTGCCATCTCCGAGTTTCGGGGTGAAGCTGGAGACGCTGCCCCTGTCCCCCGGGAACGGGGCCGACCCCGACACCAAGCCAGTCTTCCACACGCTCACGAACGGCCACGCCAAGGGCCGCTTGTCTGGGGACGAGGGTTCCGAGGACGGGGACGACTATGACACCCCTCCCATCCTCAAGGAGCTGCAGGCGCTCAACACCGAGGAGGCGGCGGAGCAGCGGGCGGAGGTGGACCGGATGCTCAGGTAGGCGCGGACCCAGGTGGGGAGTACGCGCCGCAACCCCTTGAGCCCGGGCCTTGTGCCTGAGAGACGTTGCGCGCCACCCTATTTCCCACCAGAGAGGTCCCCCGGGGGGCGCTCCGCTTCTCTTCCAACACCTGGACCCCTCCCAAAGCCGCAGTCGGAGGGCCCAGAATCCCTAGGCTCCCTCTCCCCTTCCCCAGGCCAGCGCCCGGGACCGGAGGGGCCCTCCGGGCCTAGGAGAATCCGAGCAGCGGAGCCCTTTGCGGGAGGTGTGCGCGCGCGACCGAAGGTGCGAGTGGGTGCAATCAATCAGTGGCCGCTTCCCGGGAGCACGGGCTCCCTCCCGCCCTGGTCCTAGACCAAGCGTTTCTCCTGCGCGCCGCCTCTGCGGTCCCGAGAATCGTGGGCCGGTCTCGCGCACAGCGTCCTGCTGTTCTTTGCAGAGGGACTGGCGGCACCCGGGGCCCGGGTCCCGGGGACGAGCTCTCTGGCGGGCACTCCCGTCTGCAGAGCCCCTGCAAGGCCCTAGGATTTTCCGGAATCCCCAGGGCCGGGTTAGATTTGCAAAGGGAAATGTTTGTGTGTTGCAGGGCCGGGATGGACCCGCACGGGGCAAAAAGATCACGTATCTCAGAAGCCAGGGGCAAGTGCGGCTAAGACCGCCTTCCCAGCGGATTTGGTCGCATTTTGAGAAAGTAGGGCGTTTCCAGATCTGACCGCCGACAGCCCGGCGTCCTCGGGGAATTCGGGCAGCCTGTCGGGCCTGGGATCTTTTGCTGGGCCTCCCCGACCGGCCTAGGGCTTTGACAGCTAGTTACTAATTATCCAAGGAGCCCAGCGGTTCTCTGAGACCGCACGTCGCTCCCGGCCGCTCGGCGTTAGTACCAAGTCCCTTGTGTAGCCTCGGACCCTTCAGATCCGAGATTTCAGGACCGCGGTTGGTTTCCCGGCTGAAGCAGCAGTTTGGGGTGGGATGTGACCTTGCATTTGAATTTGCCATCTGGGGACCCAGCAGCTTACTCTCTAGCAAAGATAATTGGGGGTTTCTAGATTACCCCCCCCCAAGTATTTTTGCTATTCGTAGGTTTGAGGTTCTTCCCTCGCGGTTCCCCTGAGCGGCGGCTGTTTCTTTCCCCGCCAGGGTTCGGGCGCAGCAGCGGCTGGGGCTCCAGGGCGGCCTGGAGGTCGAGCAGGGCCAGACAGTCTAACCGAGCCCCGGGTCGCCTGCCACCGGAAGCCTGCGGGGCCCAAGCCCATACCTGGCCGCAAGCGTGCGTCTTCTAGCGGGGTTCTGGGACGTTCTGCGAAGCCCGAGGCGACCCAGGGCCCCCTCCACACCCAGCACCGCACCGGGCTGGACGCGGCGGAGATGTAACATAAACGGCAGCACGTGGAGTTACGGTGTTATTAATTTATTTCTATAAATCATCAACAGAAAGATACACAAAGAGTCGTGATTAGGTTGAAAAGAGAGGCGGGTTATTCATTGGTGAAGTTGTAAACGCGGCTTGGGGAGGGAAGTCCGAACGGGGACGCGAGGCTGCTAGCTGCTGCCCCTGCACACGCTCGGCGCGGCGGGGCGCTCCCCGCCAAGCCCCCCAGCGCCTAACCTAGGCTGCCCCAGCTGCCCCGCCGCGGTGTGCACCTGCAGGCCCGGTCCTGACCCTGGCCCCGGCTTCGGCCCCGTGCCCTCCGCGCAGCCTGGCTCCAGCGGGGCGGGGAGGGAGGCGAGGGGCCGAAACCCTCACCCGGGTGGAGACATAGAGACGCAGGACAGACCCACGGTTTTCCACCCTTTCCCAGGCGGGTGCCGCCTTCCCTCCCCCACCTTCGGGAGTGCTCAGACTTTATTAAAGTAATTTTTCAAGAAATTGCTAGCGGTTCCCAGGTCACTGCACGGTCGGCTCCTGAGAGTGCCGGCTCCTGAGCACTCCCTTTTTTGCCCACCCTGTTCTGGTAAAGTGGGAAGAAGAGAACAGAAGTCTCTTTTTGGACTGCCTGGACGCTCTCTATACCTCCTAGAAGGGAAAGGCGAGAAGGGAAGGTCCGGCACCCCGGGCTCCGGGTTGGAGCCACCTCGTTCGCTGACCTCTAGGCTGGTGTGCTCAGGGCGTTTGGAAAGGAAGGAAGCCAGAGTTGAGGCTTCTGAAGGAACGCGGGGCGAACGGTGTTGGGGTCCAGGGCTTTCCTGCTCCTGGGTAGCAGAGTCACTGTTTGAAAAGGAGCGTGCTGGGCCCACTCTGTGACACCTGCGCTCCGAGCACAGTGGCCGCTCGTGTTTCTCCGGATCCGTGTGTTTGTCGGGGTTTGGAACCTCTCAATCGAAGCTGTATTTTCAGATGTACAAGCGTAACCCGCTCGCTGGGGGTCCTCCCGGTGAATACAGGTGAATTCTGTGGTCGGAGAGCTGGAAAGTTATAACTACGCCATCTTATCCCTAACTCTTGTCATTAAATGCGGGCTGAAAAGTTTGCTAGAGTTTGTAGGGTTTCCTTGTTGTTTTTTCTTAACCTTCCCAATTGTTAAGCTATTTATTCTTTCCACCGAACCTTTCCGTCTTAGAACAGTAAACCATTTGGCTAGGTTTCCTAGACACACGAAATGAACACAGGTAAAGAGATTTAAACAAAACAATAAGAGTCAAAGAATCTGGTAAAGCAATATTAACTTTGAAAATCTAAACACTTTTTCTAAGTTCCGAAGCAGTTGTTTGTATCTGTTGATAGTGTTTTTCCACCCGAAAAATATCTGGAAATATTCGCCGGAAGCAAGCTTTAAAATGATCGCTGATGTTTATACGGGAGTGTGTGTTAGGTGGATGTTTTCCATGTGTGAAACTGGATTGCGTTTTCTCATTTTTTGGTCCTTGTTAGTTCATTATGTTTCATTACTTGGATGTACCTTTATAAACACTTGACAAATGTACACACACACACACAATCACACATATATGTATAATTAATCTTAAAAGTATGTCTTTCAAAACATCTCTACCAAAGCCTGTGATCTCACGAATATCAAAGACTTGTTAAAATAACCAGTTATTCAAATGCTTATAAAATATGTTTGCTTACCAAATTTTTAAATTCGTTGAACAAAAACGAGTTTTATTTGCCGTGTGATAGGCACCATTTAGAAATGACAGTTTCATTTGCAACACTTTGTTTTGTCCTCTGCTTTACATGTTCTTTATTGTTTCATATGAAACTAATTTTTCCCTTCATTTTTTCATGTTCTTTCAGGTTATTATACATGTCAGCATATAGTAAAGGGGTGCTGGGTCTTTTTTTTTAAGTTAACTATATTGCTGCATTAAACAAATAGTACGTGTGGATATACTGTATAAATACTTCTGTGCCATACTGTGCCTCATTTTTAAAATTTCTTGCTTTTTGTTTTTTGGGTTTTTTTAAAGATTTTATTTATTTGACAGAGATCACAAGTAGGCAGAGAGGCAGGCAGAGAGAGGAGGAAGCAGGCTCCCTGCTGAGCAGAGAGCCCAATGCAGACAGGACCCTGAAATCATGACCTGAGCCGAAGGCAGAGGCTTTAACCCACTGAGCCACCCAGGCGCCCAAAATTTTTGGTTTTAAGTTATACCTCTCACTTTTAAGTCATCTATTCAATAAGCAAGAAAATACACGGGCAGAGTTGAAAACATTTTAAATAAATACAATTCAAAAACCCTGGTAGATTGCTGTACAGAAGCTTTTTGCGTACCTGTGTTTCCAACAAATGAAAAGGATAAGCGAGTACTTAGCCCACACTTCAAATTTATGAGAAACATCGCCTATCAGATACATTTCTTCCCTAATAGGGTAAGGGTAAGAATACAGGAAACCCTGGCATTTGGGATGGTTAATCTAATTCAGAAATTGATGTGAAATTATTCATCCCCATTAGGTTTCATCTGGGAGGTGGGGCTGTGCAGGGTTGTTTTTTGTTTGTTGGTTGGTTGGTTTTTAAACTTGCCTCACCTCACTGGAGCCATTCTTCCTAAAACTTTCTTGAAACTCTGAAAGCTTTTCAACATTTGGCTGAGAAGTCCTCCAATTTTCTTTTTAAAAAAGATTTTATTTATTTGACGGAGAGAAACACAGGTAGAGAGTGATCACAAGCAGGGGGAGTGAGAGAGGTAGAAGCAGGCTCCCCACCGAGCAGGGAGCCTATGAAACTGAGCCACCACTCAGAAGGGAAATAATGTGGAAAAGGTCTGGGATTCCAGACCTATGCTGCCCCCTGTCATTGTAGGATCGGCAAGCCTGATCCCAAGTTAATGCCATCTCCATTTTCCAGAAGGCCTCTTGCCTTCATGTCCCTCAATTTCCAGGAAAATGAAGGAAAGCAAAATAGGAACTTTTCTTCCTGCTTAAGAAAGTGAGTGGTGGTCATGCCTTTCTATCCCTGAAGATGGGAAGTCAAAGTCAACTTTACCCTCCTGCTCTCTGATGACAGGGACTGAGTGTACTGAATAGGAGCTTTTGTCTCCCTTTCATTTAGGTTCTCTTTTGGCCTCACCTCTCTCCCAAGGATGTCACTTGGGCAGATGGAGTAGGTGAAGATCAGGGTTTTGCACAGAGCATAGTAGGCAAAAGCCCTAAAAAGAGAGTATTTCTCCCCAGGCATCTTCCACTCAAATCCTAACCATCTGCTCATCTGTCTAGTGAGGACCCCTGGAGGGCTGCTAAAATGATCAAGGGCTACATGCAGCAACACAACATCCCCCAGCGAGAAGTGGTGGATGTCACCGGTCTCAACCAGTCCCACCTCTCTCAGCATCTCAACAAGGGCACTCCCATGAAGACGCAGAAGCGTGCAGCCCTCTACACCTGGTACGTCCGAAAGCAACGAGAGATCCTCAGACGTAAGTGCTCTAATCTCCCCATGGACCTCAGCCTGGAGTGACCTTTGCCCTAACTCTGACCCCGTGGGACACCTCAGTTTCCTCTTCATCCAGAAAGCCTGTGTAGCACTTGGCACATATAAGGAAGCAGGCGGGTGGATTTGTTTTTCGTAGTTATTCTGTAGTAGACTGACTTCCATCATTTTCTTCTTCCACGGTCCCTTACTTCCCAGCGAGCTGCCTTGACAAGTCCGTTAGTGTGTGCAGAGTACCTTGAATTTTCTGGTTCCCACTTCCAACATCCTTCTCTTTGAAACCAAGTAGGTAACAGTGGATTGTTGTCCCCAGACTAAGCCCAGTAGCATCCCTTGATACACAGATGGGAGTTCCCAAGGAAGACATTCTGTAGCCGTCAATACCTATCGGTCACTATTGCTGTTCTTTTCTTCTCCTCTGGAGAGCGTGTACAAAATAGAAGATACTTGTAGATGTAGATATATTCTGAACTTGACCCTGTTTCTGGGAGTGGGGCGCACTTGCGTCTGAAGCAGATTAGGCAGAGTTCTGAGACTTCAGCTGATGCCCTTGTCTGGCGAGGAAGCGGCGTCTGCATTTGGGATGATGATCAATCAATAATCGTCATTCCCACTTCCATCCCCGAATTTCCTTTCTGTCCCAAGATTTCTTCCACTTAGTAATAATCAAGAGATTTTTGTTTTGAAGCCTAGGGAGGTTTGAACTGCATTTGAATGACGGACTTTTTCTATTTTTAGGAGAATATGCTTCTACATTATCCTTTAATTACTTTGATCTGGCCCTTTTCCCAGGAAAATTTGGATGAGCTTTCCACTCTTCCCGTACACTATCCTCTGGGCTGTAGGCTCCTCTCTCCGTCAAGATACTAATTACTAATTTCCACTACTCTCTGGGTTGGGTTTTTTTTTTCCACTTTCACTGGACGTCCAGTTTGGAAAAATCATTCTTGTTTTCTGCCATACAGTGCTCTGAGATGATTGTTTCAGTATTTATTGTCTCAGTGTCCATGGGCTGGAAAGACTTCATAGTGGAAGGAAAGGTTTTAGGCATCCATCTCATAGGGTGGCTGTTTGTTGGAAGCATTAAATGGATAGATGAAGAGAAGCAAAGGCACAGGTCTTTGCTGCATAGGGAGCAGAGGTGTCCTTTAAACTCTGGGTTGCTTCACCACCCCCAGTGTCTAGGTCTTTAAGAATTTGCGTTTCTGACATGAAGCAACTCTCTGTCATCCCTGGAGAGTCTGAGAACATTCTCAGGAGCCACAGTCTCCGAAGGCCAGAGAACCCGTGGGCCTGCCCTCTCTCCAGTTCAGGCCTCATGTGGCATCTCCAGTTTGAGCTGCCTCCTTGTGTTCAGTGGGTGTTCTCTCAGAAAGGAGAGAGGTACAGGAAAAGCCAGTTGGAAGCTATGAAAAAGACACATCCCAGAAAGTTTCTCAGGATGCTTGAGATCAGACCATTCCCTGCAAGGGATTTTTAAAATTATTATTTTAAAGCCACATGAGATATAAACCTTAAGAAACATTTCTTCATTCTGTAAATATTATTTGAACATTGATTAGGTGCCAGACACTGTCCTGGGCTGTAAGATGCATGGGCCTTTTTTTCCAGGGACTTACCACCTGGTGGGGGAAATGGCATGTTTGAGTAAATAATGACAGCCACTTTCTAAGAGCTGTTATAAAGGTGTACACAAGGGGCAGCAGAGGAATTGCAAAATTGCCTGGAGACATCCCAGAGGGCTTCCTAGAGGAGGTGGCTTTGGGACCAATTCTTGAAGGATGAATACAAGACACACAAGCATGGGATAAAAATTAGGGAGTGAAATGGGAACATGTGAAAGGAGAAAGAGGGGAGCATTTAAAAAGAGGACATAAATTTTCTTGAAAAACAAAAAACGAT
This sequence comes from Spilogale gracilis, assembly GCA_004023965.1. Lineage (NCBI taxonomy): Eukaryota > Metazoa > Chordata > Mammalia > Carnivora > Mephitidae > Spilogale > Spilogale gracilis. Next base: position 66,464 of record PITA01001297.1, read on the forward strand.
ACTATCAGTGATAATATTCATAGGCCCACCTATGCGTAGAGAATCTGTGTATCCAAGCTGGCTCCTGAACCTATAAAGAGGCTACTGAAACGAGCTTCTCCATTAATTTTTATGGGCAGTGAACATTTTCTGTCTCCCCACTTATCCCCATTGATTTAGAAGGAAGTAGAGGAGAGGAGGTGGTGGTTGCTAGAGAATGGGCCAAAGTCTAGTTCTTCAAAACTCCAGAGGCTAGGGCCCCGAAGTGGGCAGAGCCCAGATGTTTGCAGGCACCTGCAGTCGAGGCAGCCTGGCCTATCCCAGTGTGTGCTGGTTTCCAAATGTGTTGTGGGGCTGCCTCTTCGAGGGCAGCTGTGAGTGGGCCTCAGCCTACTGCAAACAAAACGAGAGTCAGTTCCGTCACCTCCCCCCAAGTCAGACTTGACGGTTTTGTGGATGTATTGTTTGGGTTTGGTTTTCAGCAAGAGGTGATGCAAAGATTGCTGATAAGGAGCCTTCGTGTCTGTAGGGCTGCGTGGGCATCCTGGCCCATGCCCCACATCCGTGTGACTTTGGGCAAGTCCTGTAACCAGTCTGAACCTCAGTTTCTTCTGCTACAAAGTGGAGAAGACACATAATTCTTGGTGCGAATTAGATGGACATCGTAGGATTCCCCACCACACGGGTGGCTCAGTACACATTCATTGTCATGACCTCTGTTCGTAGCACATGAAGAGCCTCATGTGGCTCTGGGTCTGCAGGATTATCCATACTGGCTTTGCCTCTTACTTGTGGTGACGCCATAGGGAGAAGAGGAGACCTCGAGACAGACCTCAGAGTGGGGAACTTCTTTCTCCCCCTCTTACTGTCCCTCAGGTAGCTGTACTAGCCAGTGACCATTGAGACCACATAAGAGGTGTGGAAGCACTTTGAGAAACATGGCCTCCCTAGGGACTTGGGTCCCCATCATCATCCTGACTAGAGGTAGATGTTCTGAAAGACTGTTGAGTGCCCCCTCGGGCTTTCACCCCGTCCCATTCCACAGGCAGGGAAGCTGAGAGAGAGGGGAGTTAGATGATTTGGCTGGGCCCCCATTAGCCAAAACTGAGGCAGTGGCTTCCTTCTAGGCTATTTGGCAGAGACTCTCTTGAGGTTTCTGAAGCAATTGTTGGGAATCACTGAACACAGAGCCATAAGTGGTCTGAGACTCCTCCAGAGTGGATAGGGCCCAAATCAGAGGCCCCAACCACACGTTCAGACACTGCTCAGAATTTGGCCAATCGGCAACCAGTCCAGGCGAAGCCCAGCATGGCCTGGAACTGAGTCCTGAGTTTAGGCTGGTTAGAGGCCCACTGTTCCTAAGGATGGACCAAAATGGAAAATGATCCTTAGATTGGTAGTAAGTTCCCCATTGCTGGAGGGGTGTAGACTAGAAGGCCACATAGTAGGGTGTCGTAGAGGGGATATAAACATTAAATAGTTGCCCTGGTTTGAACCTTGGAGAATTTTGGATGGATTTGCCTCTGAGACCTGCAGGAGTGACCCCAGGAACCAAGAAGGAAAAACATCAAGGCCCAGAACCTGGGGACCAGGAGTTAGGAAGTGAACCTGTCATCTTGCTCAGCAGGGTAGTTGGCCTCTAGGTTTATTCATCTGTAAATGGAACTAATGACTCCAAACCCTGCTTCCTGTAGGTCTGAGGAAGATGACAACAATGTTCTTTTCTCCCACAAGAAGATGGTATATGTCATTTAAACCGTATAGGCCGGGGTGTCCCCAGTGAATGAGATGTCCCCTTTCTTTCATTCATTCAACAAAAAAATGTATGAGGGTCACTGCATACTAGGATCATGGGAACTGAAAGGACAGGGAGCATCACTTCTTCTACATTTATCTTTGTCTGACTCATTAAATGCCGTGGGTAGAAAGGTCCTGTGTCTGCATCCTTCTGCGTTTGCCATCTTTCATAAGTGTACGTGGATCTGTAAGATCTTTCCCTCTTGGGCTGTTTCCCTCATAAACAGACTCCTAGGCTCACGTGCATTCACACACACGTACATGTATGTGCACGCAAGCACACACAGACACACACCATGGCCTTTGAAATTATCTGAAATCAGAGAGCTTCTTCTCTTTCTATTCTAAAATTCCAGTTACATTTATTCCCAAGATAATAGTGAAAAGGTTTTGGGTCTTGGGTTTTCCAAGAGGAAGGAAGCCATTATAATGTAGACACCTAGGCTACTTGAGGAGAGAGGAGAGCTCGGGAGAGCTATTTCTAGTTTCTGAAAATTTTTTCTAAGTGCATATTGTACATTTGAGCTTTTACCTCTAGACCCGAGACTTGGTTGAGCTCATCCTTTTGGACATCAAAATATGAGTTCGGGATTCGAAGGGTTGCTTCATGTCTGAGTGCCAACTCAAACCCATGTCTGGGCCACATGGGAGCTCCTTCAAAGAAAGGAAAACAGTGGCTTTGGTGGAGCGAACTGAGGTGGGCAGTGAGGGGCCTGTGGTAGGCTGACCCCTTGACCCCACGGCCCCACACACTTGTAACGGCAGGTGGCAAAGCTTAGGGGAGAGGAATAAAGGTGTTTTTGTCTGCCTGTCTATCTGTCTGTTTGTCTGCCCAGTGAAGGCTACAGACCCTATCAAATCTACTCCTTTCTCTTTTCAGAATTCAACCAGACAGTCCAGAGTTCTGGAAATATGACAGACAAAAGCAGTCAGGATCAGCTGCTGTTTCTCTTTCCAGAGTTCAGTCAACAGAGCCAGGGGCCTGGGCAGTCCGATGACGCCTGCTCTGAGCCCGCCAACAAGAAGATGCGTCGCAACCGGTTCAAATGGGGGCCCGCGTCCCAGCAAATCTTGTACCAGGCCTACGATCGGCAAAAGAACCCCAGCAAGGAAGAGAGGGAGGCCTTAGTGGAGGAGTGCAACAGGTAACACCACCAGAAGCTCACTTGAGCAGGTGGGCAAGCACATGGACCTGAGATCCATCCCTTCAATCCTGGGATAGTAAAGTACTGGTTATCCAGTTAAGTGTGGCTACAGCAGTGCTTCCCAAAGTGTGTTCCATGGAACCCTGATTTCATGTTATTAACAAAGAAGTTTGAGAAACTTCAGGTGCATTCTTCCTCCTGGGGAGTCGTGAAATATGTTAACATATTAAAGACTCCAAGAAAGAAAAAAATAAATAAAAAAAATAAAGACTCCAAGAAGGCCTAGAATCAAGAACGAGAAACGTACTTTGCTTTGTTGAGTTGATTCTGAGGCTGGACTCTTTTTTTTTTTCCCTGGGCTATACTTACACCATGAGCTGTTACTATAGGGAAGATACTTCGGAGGATGCTGGTCTAAAAATATGTAAGTGGGATGAGATCCATGTGTTTGACCTCCGTGCAGGACAGGGAAAAACTGTCCCTTAGCCAGAGACTGGCTCTCACCAATTGTGGTATAACTTACTGGTCTAAGAGGAAACTTGGCAGAAAAGAACTGGTCAGATCTGTCCAATGTACCCTACCTGCACTGATTAGCTTTTTTTTTTTTTTTTTAATATATCTTAACAACCACATATAATTTTAAAACTATTAAAAATCCTTGGGATATCTTTTTTTTTTTTTTCTTTTTCATTCCTATCATCTTCCCTGACTCTACTATTGACTTTGACTTTCTAAAAAGTCTGATCTGAAAAAGGTAGGGAGGCAGGACACCAGGATGGCTCAGTCAGTTAAATGTCTAACTTTTTTTTTTTTAAGATTTATTTATTTGACAGATCACAAGTAGGCAGAGAGGCAGGTAGAGAGAGAGGAGAAAGCAGGCTCATGCTGATCCCAGGACTCTGAGATCATGACTTAAGCCAAAGGCAGAGGCCTCAACCCACTGAGCCACCCAGATGCCCAAATGTCCAACTCTTGATTTCACCTCAGGTCATCATGATCATAAGGTGGTGAGATCTAGCCTCGTGTCAGGCTCTTCACTGGGTGTGGAGCGTGCTTGAGGTTCTCTCTGTCCTTCTCCCTCCACCCCTTCCCCCTTTCTTGTGTGAGGGCTTGTACTCATGCTCTCTGTCTAAATAATAAATAAGAAAATAGTAAATAAAATTTAAAAAGTCTGGCATTTGCTCCGGCCAACACCTGTGGGCTCTCTGTCCGTCTCTGGGCTGGGCCGGCTCTGAGAATAGAAGGATATGGCTAGGGAGATGAAGCCAGGAAGGGACATGTCACAGCATCCCCAGGCTGTGCTCTGTCCCCCTGCTAATGAGAAGACCCCCAGCACCCAGGGGTGTCTGAGAATGCCTCCCCCACCTGGCCACCAGTGATAAAGCTAGAGACCAGCCACCTCTGTGTGTCCTCCTTTCACCTCACCCAGCCTGCCCTTTGAAGAGGCACAAATAAGGAATATGGCTTCCTTGGGCCTTGGATAGGTTTGGGCCTATCCAAACCCCAGATGACCAGAAGTCCCTTTGAAGGGGTTCAGATAGAGCTAGTGAAGGACTTCACCTTTTGTAGGTTGGTGACATAACATGTTGGTGTTAACATCTTAACAACATAAGATGTTAAGAGGCCCCATATGGACCTTCTCCTGCATTATCCGCCCATTGGCTGCTCTCTCCATGGCGGGAGCCACACCAGAGGCCTAAGCTTCTTGTCAAAGGCCACAGAGCTTGTGCGGTCCATGTTCGGCCCTACTCTAGCCAGAGAACTCCATGAGCTGGACTTTTCTCTGAACAGGCTTTTCCCCAGGCCCCACCTCTATCCTTGGCCTCTTCATACTCCTGAGCAAGAGCCCTGAGATAGTGTGTCTGGGGCCAGGGGCCAGGGACCAGAAGGCCTCCCCCTGGCTGTTCTTACTTACCATCTTCCCTCGCTTCCCCCTCCCCCATCCATCCTCAGGGCAGAATGTTTGCAGCGAGGCGTCTCCCCCTCCAAAGCCCACGGCCTGGGCTCCAACCTGGTCACTGAGGTCCGTGTCTACAACTGGTTTGCAAACCGCAGGAAGGAGGAGGCGTTCCGGCAGAAGCTGGCCATGGACGCCTACAGCTCCAGCCAGACGCACAACCTGGACCCCCTGCTCTCCCACGGCTCTCCCCACCACCAGCCCGGCGCCTCTCCTCCAAATAAGCTGCCAGGTAAGCCTGGCCCCGGGCCCCACTGCCTCGGAGGCCGAGCCGTCCTGCTTCTCCCCACCAGTCTCAGCTGGCTTAGGGTTTTTCAGAGGAGGGAATGGTGGGCTGGTCAGTGCTGGCCTCCTTCCGTGGCCAGAATGTTCTTGTGAAAATGGTGTGGCTGTGCTCAGGTTTCCTCTGAGTCCTTACTCAGGAGGCCCTCTTCCCCAGACTTCTCTGGGTCTCCTTTTTCTCTCTGGGTGGCTGCTGACTCAGCCAGGCGGTGTGATGGTCCGATGAGACGGAGAGGCTGCCTTATTCTGCACACCAGGTCCGAGCTGCAGGGGTCACTCCATCCCGTCTGGATCCCACCCTGGGCTCCGTCCAGCTGGAGCAGGGGGATCCCAGGGGCCTGGGGGGTGCTCTGCTGGTAGTCTCTGCTTGTTGGCTTGGGCACTCTGCTAGAGTTAGTGGTGAATCCATCACCTTTCCTCTTTGCGGGGCTGAGTTGGCCCAGACTGGTTGAATACCTACTGCATGCTACTGTGTGCCGGGCCCCAGGCCTGGGTTAGGCATCTCTGCCATGAGGTGTGTGGGCTTGTCGGGCTCGAAGCCTACATCTTCACTGTGGGAAAGCACCCATGTATGCTGAGTGGTGCATCAGGCCTGGTCTGAGGGGAGCACTTCTCCCTCCTGGGACTTAGTCCTTCCAGAAAAGCTGGCCCCAGCATGAGGGTGCTTAGTGAGGCGGGCTTGGTGTGTGCATAGAGAGAAGATGGCATGGTCTGCACCTGCCCTGGGGAAGAGCTTGCAGAAGGAGAACCAAGCCCTGTTTCCAACTCTTGCCTGCCACTTGCTCTGCTGCTGGGGGCAGCCTGAGGTCTGGGGCTGGCCTCAGTTGTGGGGGGGGGGGCGGCTGGGCCGTTGCCAGGCATTTGTTCCACACTCTGGTCCCACAGCACGACTGCTTCTAGGGTCTCTGGGCGCCTGGGCCAGGGCTGGGGCCTTCTCTGGGATCCCACTCCTGCAGAAGGGAAAGGCTCAGCCACAGAAGGAGAAAGTTCAGGTTATTCTCCAGAGGCCAAGAAGCACCACCCCACCCTGAAAGCACTAGTCTGATGGCAGAGAAACTCGGTCCCTTAATGGAAATTCAAAGCAGGGTTCAGAGGGCAGAGGCAAACGGCATGTGGCCAGCTCGACTGGGCCACTTGCCGCCCGCCCGCAGTGATCCTCGGAGCTGGGGCTGGAGCGACAGGGGGGCGTGGTTGGGGCAAGGGGCATTATTGAGAAGACAATGGCTATTGTGCTGGGACCTGTGATCTCCACACCAAAGTCAGGGAGCCTGCAAGCCGAACAAAGACCTGGCAGCTTTCTGACAAGCTGGGGTTGTGGTGAGGTCACCACGGGGTCGTTCGCATAGGCTTTCTGTATACTGACAGGAGACACAGAGTGGGGTTGGAGGGGCCAGGCAGGTACTGGAAACTGAGCAGGGTGGGTGCCAAATACAGCCAGAGAGCCCTCTGGTCGGGGTCCAAGGAGGCACGGCCCCCTTGGAGTGGGTTCTCTGGGGTTCCCCCCAGATCTCGGCCTTTGAAAAAATCATGGAATGCTAGAATGGGGAGGAGCTTCAAAGAAGGAAATGGGGGCCCAAAAGAAGCAGTGACTTGGCAAAGTTAGAGCGAGGGCAGCAGATGTGGCTAGAACTTGGGCTTGCCGATGGCCATTCGGTGCTGCATAGGTGCGTGTGCATCCTGTCCACAGAAGCGTCTCGTCTCCTTGAAGGCATCGTGCTGGCATGGAGTGCCCAGAACCATCTAGGGCCTAAGACTGTTTTCCAGGGCCTCATGGGTCTTTCTAGGAAGAGACTTCTATTTATAGAGCAAGAATTAGGGGACACTCTGTGTACAGTGGCTGCCTTTCCCTCTGCCTGAATTTTCACTCAGTCCTTGTCCACATGGCCAGAGAGGGGATTCTCTGGACTTGGTTTTGAATCCTGCACCTAGCCACCCAGGTCGATCCCCACAACTGCAGAGTGATCGAGTCACATCACTTCTCCAAGTCTGACTTTCCCGTCTGTAGAACAAAGAAAGAGTACCTGCCTCATTGGGCCCACTTGAGGATTGAGTGAGAAAATGTGTAAACACCTTCTTTCCCAATAAACAGTGACCACTCTCATTATTGCTCTCCTTCTGACAAGCAGCCTGGAAAGAAAG
>PITA01001297.1:73862-93188 GCA_004023965.1 Spilogale gracilis
CCAGCCTTTGACCCAGGAGGCCCGGAGGCACCTGAGAGACCCCTCTTTCCCTTGACCCTTCTTCCTGGAGAAGAGAGCATCCCATTTCTAACGAGCCTCTGGTCTCGAAGCCACTCTCAGTGGGTTGCGGCCCACAGTGACCACAGTGTGACCCGGGTGCTGGAATGTCCTGCACAATAGGAGTGGCAGGGGGAGCACTCTGCCTCAGTCAGCGGCTGATTGGTTGCAAGGTGCCCTACAAATACCCTGTCAGCAGAATCAGCTGTTTTCGGTGCTGCCCCTCCCTCCCTTACAGTCACGCACCAGCATGCGGCCTGGGGTTGTCATGGCTTTGTATCCCTTATGCACGCTTAATTGACAATTAAGTCGGGGCTTTGAGCCAGCCTGGCTGCCGCTGATGTGCCTTCATCTTTCCAGGGAGAGTCACAGGGGCACCCTTTGTTTGCTCTTCTTGGGGGCCAGAAGTTACTGTAGCCGGCTGCAGGCAGCCATTTATCTTCAGCCGGGAAGGCCTTTATTTGCACCTACCCCCCCATTCCAGCTCTCGCCAGCAGGAGCTGTCCCTGGTTATAGGCCCCATGACAGCCCATTCTGAGGCCATTGAGGAGGCCCGGAGTGATGGCCTCTGCCTCCATTCTGGAGTGGAATCAAGAGAAAGGCCCCCAAAAGGTCAGAGAGCAGTGCTGTAGCAAGGAAAGGCACTGGTTGGAGACAGGTGCTTGTATTGATTGGCCTGAGGAGTAGGAGGAGGTTAGTGTGGAAGGGAAGTGGGGGTTTGGGCCAGGGCTAGAGATCCAACCGCATGAGCTGTGCTGCTCCCTGTACCCTCCGATCTGCAGCTCACTCACCTGGCCAGCTTGCCGCAGCCAAGGAGGGGCAGAAGGTCCGCGACAGCCTTCATTCACCCCACTCATCGTGTCCTCACTCTTGTATCATCTTTTGAGAAAATGGAGACTCATCCTTCTGGAAAGAGAGTGAGGCACAGAGGCGAGAGGGAGCCCTTCCAGAAGAATCTTTGGATATCCTGACCAACAAACAGCCTCTTTAAATGGGGGCCTTTATTTCTGTGGCTGCTTCCTCCTGCCTCCCTTCCAACTCTGTTGCCTCTCTCCAAGCCTGGTAAACATGATTGCCCAGACACTCAGATCAGAGCTCGAAAACCAGAGAATCCTGCCATGCAGTCCCCCCTTCACCCACTAGAATCACACGTCCTCCCAAGTCACCCACTAGAATCGAAGCCTGGGTCTTAGACAAACCCAACTCTGGGCCAGGATATCTGTGTGGCTGCTGCTGTTTTTCCCTGGTGCAGGACCAGAGGAGATCATCACAGTGCCCAGTGGAAGGGTTATGGCTGCACATGAATCATTATAATGTCTCATGTTGATTAAATGTTTCCTGGAAACCAGGCCCTGGGCTGAGCGCCTCCATGCATCATCTTACTTAAGCCTAACAGCAGCCTTGTAAGGGTACACACCTTCTGTTCCCATACCCCCATTCTACAGTACAGGAAGGGGAGAGGTTTAGAATGTAGATAATTTGCCCAAGTTCATATAGTTAGTAAGTGGCAGATTTTTGAATTGTCATACACTGACCATCTATCTCTCTGCTTTATGCAGATGCTAAGAACTTTGCAGGCATGGAGACACATACACACTACCTCCCCAGTCCCTTCTCCCACATTCTTAAATTGCTCCCCACTGAATGACCAAAAGGCTTTAGAAGAGCACAGCCAAGGATGGAGGGGTCACCCAGTCTGGCTGATTTACTGCTCTTCCCCACAACTGTTGCTCCTGACCAAGGAAAATTCTGCATCCTGCCTTGGAAAGAAATTCAGGCCCCGTCTTTCCCGACCCTATCCCCATCTGGGCAGGGATTTGAACTGCCTTTGCAGTCTGCAGTGTCTGAGGCACTAAATTCCTTAACAACTTAATAGGGCTTGGGAGACGGCCACCTCAGCTCACCTCTGGAGCTCCGCCCCCTCCTGGAGCAGCAGACAAGGGGCGCAGGGGTTTATGAGGGCGGCTGTAAAAATATTCATCTCCACAGCAGAGGTCCCCATGGCAAATAAGCCCTATTGTCCCTAACTAGCAGATTATTTCAGTGCAGAAAAGAATCAAGTCCATCTGGTACTTCAGGCAGCACTTTGGCACCGACTTGGGGATGAGCGCTTCTCCTCTGCCCCAGACTTTATCTCAAGACCATTTTATCTGCCAAATTTGAAGGTCGTTTTATCTTGCAGTACCACCCCACCGGCTGCCACTAGATTGAGGAAGACAATCAGGATATTAATGAGATTAAGAGGCCCAGCCTTCAGATGATTGTGCTGGTCACCTCCTCCTGATAGTGGACCAACCCTGGTCTGCATACAAAGAAACCTAGCTGCTGGGCTGCTGGGGCTCAGAGGCTCTGCACAGAGGGGCCAGAGATAGCGGAGTGCTATCGCTGTAGGCACGGGTTGGCCGTCCCTAATCCCCCTGAAGGACCCTTAGATGATTCAAGGACTCCTTGTCTCCAATCAGCTCAGAAGAGGAAGGAAGCTGCAGGCAGGGACAGAGACCCTGCCGGCAGGTTCCTGGAGAAGTGCCCTTGGAATCTGTTGAAGCTTTTTCTTTTTTTAAAAAGATTTTATTAGAGAGCAAGAGAGTGTTTGCACGCAGGGCATGAGCGGCAGGGAGGGGCAGAGGGAGAGTGAGAGACACAGACAGCCGTGGGACTGAATCCCAGGACCCTGAGATCTGGACCTGAGCTGGAGGCAGATGCTTAATGGACTGAGCTACCCAGGAGCCCCTGTTGGAGGTTGAAGTGAACTTGATATGAAGGCCGAGATTTGGCATTTTGCCTCTACCCACTTTTTAAGGAGAAGTACAAGCACAAATGGGGAAGATAACAGGTATACATATATAGATATAGATATGAATGAAACATAGCCCCAAAATAAGGAAGCCTTCAGTTGTGGTCATCATCCTGGCGGTCATGGGAACTCTGGCATAGGGGTCGGCAAACTTCTCCTAGAAGAGTTAGAAAGTAAATGTAGGCTTTTCAGGCTCCCTAGTCTATCTTCACAAAAACAGGCTGCTTTGGCCTGTGGGCTGCAGTAGCCAGACCCCCACTCTAGGATAACAGTTCCCAAACTATGCCACACTTTAGAATCAACTAATGAGCTTCTAAAAATCCCAGTGCCCAGGCTGTGCCATAGACACCTGACCATCAGGAACCCAGACACATGATACACATTGAAGACAATCAGGGGACATGCTTTCCTAATCCAGTGGAAGTAGCAACAGAATCATGGGCTGTGCGGGAAGACCTGAATTCCAGCTTCAACTTGGCCACTCATCAGCTGTGTGATCCTGGGCATATCTCTGTGATCACATAGCCCCCGTTTTCTCCATTTGCCAGATGGAGACACCAACTCAGGCAGATGCTACAAGGATTAAATGAGATAATGTATGGAAAGCACCCTGGAGATAGCAGGTGCTCTAGATGGCAGCTGATACCATTCCCTGCAAAGCCTTGTTTTGGGGATTTCCCCCCTCCTTTCCCTCCATCCCTTTTGGAAGTTTCTTCCAATCCTGACTCTTAGAGATTTTTTTTTTTTAAGATTTCATTTATTTGACACAGAGAGCATGCACAAGCAAGGGGAGTGGCAGAAGCAGGCTCCCCGCTGAGCGAGGAGCCCAAGGTGGGGCTCCATCCAGGACCCCGGGGATCATGACTGGGCAGATGCTTAACCAACTGAGCCACCCAGGCAGATGCTTAACCAACTGAGCCACCCAGGTGCCCCCTGCCTTTGAGAGAATTTGAGTGTTTCCAACTGCCGACTAAATCTGGCCTCTGGTAGCGTACTGAGTGTAAGTTAGTTTCTCATTCTTCCAGGGATGGCTCCTCTGTGACATGTGTAGCACACTTCTGGGGCCATACCCGATATGGTAGCATGTAGTGCAAATGCACTAAACAGGGAGAGAAAGCAGGGAAGTACCAAGGACTGTGGGGAGGGGCAGAAGCTCATGACCATGTAGCAGGAGGTCAGGTTCATAAGATGACCCTGAATTTCCTGAAGGGCATTTTTCTCTTTTAATTTAAGGAGGCGTGAGCATGAGCACCCTGCTTGTTAGTAATTAGCCCCAGGAACCTGCCAATTAGAGGGGGTGTGGTCCTTTCTTGGTGGAGGCCGGGTCTGAGAAACTTAATGGCCTTTCTTCTTAGGAGAAAGCCCCCCCAAACTTCAGGAGAAAAGAGCAGCAGGAAGGGGAGGGCGGGCATACCTCCTGCAGTGAATACAGGAAACCTCAGAAGGTCCAGAGGGCTGATTTTCTGGAAGCTACTTTTCTCCACCTGCAAGCCGGTGTCTGCTCTAGAGCCTTTTTCTGGAAGCTACTTCTCTCTACCTGCAAGCCGGTTTCTGCTCTAGAGCCTTCCCCTTGCCCTCCACTCTGGCTGCAGCAGCCCGATGACCAGATAGCCAATGAAGCTCAGTCTCTAATGCTTTCAGGAAGTCAAGAACCAACTTTCTAAGGACCCATACTCACATCCTTCCTGGGTTGGAGGAACCTCGAGCAGGTATCTTCAGTGCTTAATGACTCTCTGGAGGGAAGGCTACAGCCCCTGAGGCAGTCCCTTCCTGGACCACACTCAGAAGGGTGTATCTGGGTCACGGGGGTAGCACCCCAAAGAGGCTTGGACTTGATCTATGGTTCTTTCACCATCTAGTGGTCACTTAGTCTCTCTGGACATCAGTTTCTTCATCTTTGCACCAGGGATCATGGTACCATCCCCTGAGGGCTGTTGAGAGTCTTATAGACCATCCACGGCCAGGCACCAAGCACAGTGCCTGGTGAGGAAGGTCTTGAGGCATTGTTGGCCTTGAGAGAAAGGAAGAGTTTTGGGTTTCCCTGGGTTCTCGACAGGGGTGTGGCTTTGCAGTTTCACCTTGGAAGTTTCCCTTGTGCAGGAGCTCTGCTTCTCATTTGAGATACCAGAAGCCACAAAATTCAAGTACTAGCAAGACATGGGCTTCTCACATCTCCTTCCCACGCCACATAAAAGGTGTCTGGGGAGCTCATTAAAAACACCCTTTTAGAATCAAAACCTGGCATTGTGAGGGGTGGGGAGGGGGTGAGGCACAGGAAGTTTCAACAAACTCCTGCAGATATGTGGAGGTGTATGGTCAGGGCTGGATATCATTAGGCTAGATGGAAGCGGAGGTTCCTGAAGGGGTTGATTATTACCCTGATGGCCCTTTGCTGAACTAGGAGAGGTGAGGCGGCTCCGGAGCCATGAATGAGCAGGCGTGACCTTGGGCCAATCACTTCACTTCTCAGGGATTCTGGCAAATGAAGGACCTCTCAGCTCTGACAAGTTGTTATTTGGAGATTGGGCATCCAGTCGAGTCTGGGGACCCAGGACTCTGCTGCTTGAAGCAGCAACAGGAGTTGGCCATTGTGGTGCCTTGTTGTTCAGCTCATCATCTGTCTCTCTCCCTCGCTCCTTCCCCATTTCAGGAACTGTGTGCTGTTACAATCCTTCCACCTTTATTAGGGACCATTAGAGCTTTACAGCAGGCTGCAGATTGGGTGGGGCCAGTCACAGTAAACAGATTTATAATGGGTGTAAACGAGACACCTATCGCTGTTGGAGGTTAACACTTTCAGGGCCTTTGAGTGGCAGCCTGCCTGCCCTGGCCTTCTGGCCCTGCCCGCCGCAGGGAGCCTCTTCCCAGTCAGCACCTGCTGGACTGGGTTGCCGATAAAGCCCAGTGAGTTCTTGCTCGGCAAGGGTGGGAAGCCTCTAAATAATATCTCCCATCTGTGTAACATCGATTTGCATGGTGGGCACAGAATAGCTGCTTAATTTATCTCAAGATGTTTTGCGAATGGGAACATTGAAGTTTACGAAGGGGGACAGAACGAGCCTCCCTCCTCCTCCTTGAGAATCCTCCCGCCAGGTGAAGTTGAGGGTTTGCATCCCTATGTGTCCAAGAGAAAGAAACAAACCAAGTAAGTCTGTTCTCTCTGTGAAGAAGGTCATTCTGGAAGTCTCTAGAACTGTGTATGTATCCTGAGTGGTAGAATTCCAGGCTGTATCAGCGTCTGAGCCCGAGGAGGCTTTCTTCACCACTGGGTCTCTGGTCCGCAGCTGGTGCCTGGCATAGGGCAGACGTTCCATGTATCTTGTGCTGATGAGATCTATTGGGGAGGGCTTCTCATCCAAAAAGCTGAATGCATAAGTCCCTGTTTTGTAATCTGTTACTCAGTTTTAAACTGAGCATGGAATTTGCTTCATTTTACATAACATATAGTATATTATTATCTAAGTATGTGTTCCCTTTTCTAGAAACAGTATCATCCAGCTCTCCCTCCCTTGATGCTGCTTAACCAACATATAGTCTCTCTCTCTCTCCCCCTCTCTCTCTTTCTCTCTCACACACCCTCTGATGTTAAATGCTACCAGGAAGTTTTCAAAGAGCATAGTAGTATTCATTTTCCCTTTATGTTCTCCTGGTTTAGCTTCTACTAGTTTAGTTTATTGGCTTAGTTTAGTCCACTCGTTTGATGTAGTTCTCCTAGCTTAATGTTCTGCTAGATTAGTTCTTATGATCTCTTACCAATATCCCTTGGGCAAGAAAAGAGTTAGAATGGCTCTTCCTGAGTTTTTGTTGAGCGAACGGAGGTCTAGAAAAGGGACCAGACGTTTTGCAGATCAGAGTCATTTGGCGCGATGGCTCTAAGCCGCCACCATCCTCGGGGAGAGCTCCCTGAGTGGGAGCGCCCCTGTCCAGTGGAAGTCAGCCCTCCAACCTCCAAAGCCTCGGTGCCTGGCACCTGGTGCTGCCTGGGACCAGGGTCCGGGAGCAGGGTCCATCTGACCAGTGGCTGGCTGTCACGATGACGGCAATGGTGATGACGCCTGGCACGGTGGTGAAGAGGCTGGGGTCTGGCCAGGCGAACGCCCGTGGTGAGGCAGCGCTGACACTTGCCAGGCCTCAAAGGATCTTCTCCCTGGGTGTCACTTCCCAGCAGGACCCTGCTTATGAATAGGTCGCAGTGGAAAACCTTTCCTTTCTGAGGCAATTTTATGAGCCCTTCAGTTACAATACAGATGTCTGTTTATAGGATCCTACTTTTGTAGAGACACCCAGTGGCTCAGTCTGCTGATGGCTTTATAGCCTTCCCCCATTGCCCAGACCCACTAGAAGCATCATCATTCTCCTCGCCAGCCAAGCCCGGGCCTTTGTTGCAGCCATATTACCCCTCCCTGCAAAGGCTGCCTCTGAGAAAAGAGACCCCAGGAGCCAGACTGCGGCCAGGCTCTGTCTGTCCTCACTGCCTTTAGGCCTAACGATGTCCACCATTAACCCTTCTTAGTTTTACTCCAACTTCCTTTGGAGGAAAAGGCATTTAAGTGACTCACGTTGCCACAGTAAATTCCCGTCAGTTGATCCTTCCTCAAAGTCAACCCGATGAGGGCCCAAACTGGGTTCTAACAGAGTGAGTCTAAATTTGGGGTTCCCACCCACAGCCCCAAACCTTTAGAAATGGTCAGCCTGCGCTTATGGAAGCATTCATTCCTATCCACCTTAAAGCACCCTAGGTAATGGGAGTTATGCTTGAGTCTCAAGAAGTCAGGAATGGGTAGGCTCTCCACAGGTGCCCCATTGGCTTAGTTTCACACTAGACAGAGCACGGCCTGAGGTCTCCACTGCTTCGAACGCGATGCTTAGGCCTCCGTGCACCGCCCTCTGGCTTTCAAACATCAAGTCGCCCAAATATGTCAGTGCTATTTCTACCTCGATGATTTTTACTGTTTCTCCTTCTCTCTTGCTCCCCCTTCTCTCTTTAAGAGGTATGCCTCCCACTCATCTCAGCAAAACCAGGAGATTATCTAGAGGAGAAATATATCCCACTCCCACTTCTCTACCGCTCTGCTCAACAGATCGACAGTGTGGACCCTAGTCAGAGCTGAAGTGTAGGTCATGCATTCATCGGCTGCTCGTTCCAGCAGTATTTGCTGAGTGCCTACAGGGGCTAGGCTCCGAGTGCCTTGGTGGCTCAGTTGGTTAAGCGTCTGCCTTGGGCTCAGGTTATAATCCCAGAGTCCTGTATGATTGAGTCCCGCATTGTGCTCCCTGCTCTGCGGGGAGTCTGCTTCTCCCTCTCCCTCTGCTGCTCCCTCTGCTTGTACTCTCTCTCTCAAATAAATAAAAATGAAATAAATGAACGAAAATAAAAATAAATGGGCTAGGCCCCATGAGAGGTACTGAGGACACAGTGGAGAAGGTAGGCAAGGACCTGCCCTCATTGGCCGTACATTCTAGTGAGAGATACAGCCAAGCGACAAGTAAACGAACTCATTTCAAACTGTTGGTGGCTCATAATGGAGGCTCAACATACCTGGAATTGATTCAGGGCTTATAGGGTAGGGAAGAGGAAGAAACTATAGAATACCGCTGAGGGCGCCTGGGTGGCTCAGTGGATTAAAGCCTCTGCCTTCAGCTCAGGTCATGATCTCAGGGTCCTGGGATCGAGGCCCACATCGGGCTCTCTGCTCAGTGGGGAGCCTGTTTCCTCCTCCTCTCTGCCTGCCTCTCTGCCTACTTGTGATCTTGCTCTGTCAAATAAATAAATAAAATCTTTAAAAAAAATTGTATGTCAACTATACCCCCCCCAAAAAAAAAACCACTTAAAAATATATTATAGAATACCACTGACTGGTAGTGAAAATAACCTCTTCCTCTTCAAACCTCAGTTTTCCATTCTGTCAAATGGGCATCTGTGACACATGGAGAGCAGCGTGTGTAGAACACTCACAGAGGTGAGGACTTCTTGAGCTCTCAAGGGCCAGCCTGGCCTCTTTCCCTTATAGCCGTGGCCTCCAGGCTGAAGTGCTCATTGCCAATCATCTGATGTTTGCCTGCAGAGACTGGCTCTGTGCTAAGGACCCGGCGGGGTGACTGGGGCGGGCCTCCTGGGGAGGACCAGCGTTTCTGTTGCCCTTCTACGTCCCCACATGTGTGATTTTCTCAGGCGCACTGTGCACGTTAGGGTCTGTTCTCAGCCAAGATGCTTTTGATGGAAGACGACTTGTGGTTTTTTTTGTTTTTTTTTTTTTGTTTTTTTTTCTTTTCTTGGCTCCCTCTGCTTTGATTTTTATACGAAAACCAGTTTGTGGGCTTCCCTTAAGTATCACTCCACTTTCACTCCTTGAGTTCAAGAGTGTTTACCGTCCCCGCGGGCCTGTCTGTGTTTCTCCTCTTACGAATGGCCTCCTCACTGAGCCACCTCAGGTGGAAGGCTATGTGGAATTGAAACTAGCCTAGTGTTTAAACTGCTTTCATCTTACATCAGCTTTTTCCTCTCAGGCTTTCAGATTTTTAATCTTCTAAACTCTGTGCAAACATTAATCTTGATGCCCAGAGAGGAGGAAATATGACTAGGAACTGGCTGGAGTCCCACATCACCGATGAGGACATTGAGGCAGCGGGCTTTCTCTTCTGTGGAAAGCTGTCTTTGCTGGAGTTCCCAGTTATAAGCCAGGGAACGGTGGTGCTCCTTCTTTTATCCCAGATGAGCGTCTCAGAAGTTCCCGAGACGAATCATCTGTGTCTTTGCCTCTTTCCTCAAGAAAGTGACTCCTCTGTGGGAAAAGGGGGAGTGGATTTCTGAGGATGCATTACCGGGCCCCCTTCAGGACTGGCCTCATTCCTCCTGACCCCCTCCCTGGCCCTGAGTTCTGGCGTCCTAGGAAAGACAGCTCTGTCTACCCATAATTGATGGACAGGGTTGTTTCCTTTTCTCCTTCACACACTCCCTCTTCCTGGGCTTAAGTTCCCAGTTTCTAGACCCAACAGGGTTGGGCTGTGCTCTGCATGAGGTTAGAAACACACGGGAAGAATGTGTGTGACAGAGCTCTGGCCCGTTGAGTAATGTTTACTCTGTTGGTGGCTGGGACGCTCTTTTGCGCTGGCAGAGGTCCATCAGCCGGAGGAACATTCCTGCATTATCAGGGATGGGAGGTTGGCTTTGAAATGTCAAGGGTGAAAGGCATCCCACCAGATTGTAGGTGGCAGCTTACAGACCCCATGAAAATGGGCCCCCTGGCTTCAGCACCAAAGGCCACATGGGGCAAGCCGAGCCTGGCCCCACCTCCCTCTTCCCCTACATCCTATAAAAGAGCGATTTTGGTCATGTTTCCCTGGCTGACGTTGCTCTTCTGTTTGCCCAGCTTTCTCTCTCCCTGGAAAACCCGGTGCTTCTCTTCCCTTATTTTACTCACTCATCATTCTGGTTTCTGAAAAAGGAAGGTCTGTATGGCCATCTTGCAGATACAAATGCCAAGACCTCAAAGTTGAAGGTCTCAGAATCATCAAGGCAGAGACACACAGAGAGAATTCGTTTCAGGTGTCTCAATGCTGATGCCCTGTTGATTTCCCAAATTGTGGCATTCCAGTTGTTTTTAGAAGGTCGTCCAAGAGAGCTGTCGTTCTTGGCCCCTGAAGCACAGGTTTCAGAAAAGTCCTTGTGGTTAATTACACTCTGAGCAGGTCCTCTCTGAGGTCCTTCTGCAAGGCAGTTGTGCCTGCCCTCGAACACAGGTGCATGGCCAGTTCTGTAGAAGCCGACATTGACATCATAAAGACCACCATGGCCCATAAAGCCATGCAATAAAAACCACGGGGTTTATGGGGGGGGGGAATGGGGTTAAGGGCGCACTACTCAAAACTTCAGTGATAACCTTTAAAAAAGATAAGAATCTAATAAAAAGATGAGCAGAGTTTTACTCCTGTTAACTGGTTAAGAAATGCATCAACACAACAATAAATACGGCATCTTACCTTGAAATAGTCCTAAAGCTTGCAAAGGGAAGCAGGCATCAGAAGGGCCTCGGCTTGTGAGTTCGTGTGAGGTGGTGGGAAGAGGGTTGTCAGAAATCAGAGGGAAAGTTCTGACTCCAATGTGGATGGATGCAGCTGGTAGCCCATGCAAGAAACTTCTGGTAGCACTTAGTAGAGGCTTGAAGGGGGTGTGTTTGCACATGCACACATGCACGCTAATGTGTTCCATGTTTTCCCCTGCGGTTCTGCTCGGCTGGGTGCAGGTTTCTGAATTCCTCAAAAGGGAAATTGATATTGCACTCAGATTATCCCATAGTGTATTGAGAGAACTGGAACAGCCCAACACCCATTACACTGAGGCCTAGGTGCGTACTTTTAATATCAACCTTGCCGTAAGACGGCCCGCATTTTCTCCTCTGTCAGAAGGGATGCTCCCTTGTTCTAGGCCATGAATGTCCAAAGCAGCTAAGGGCTCATTCCTTCTTTCAGTAAACAGTCACAGTCCCAGGCCCTCTGTTAGGCCCTGAGGATGCCAGAGTGAGTAAAAAGCCACCCCTTCCTTTAAGAGGGAAAGAGAAGTACCCTGTCATAGGAACGTTATGGTGCCAGGGGACTGACTCCTGCTGTAAGGGTCTCAACTACATGTAAAATGTAAAGGGCAAAGCAGATAACTACCAGGATGAATCAAGGAGAGCTTCACAGAGGAGGTGACAGCCCTCTTAAAAAGGTGAAGGGAAGAGCTTTCCTAGCAGAGGGAACATCAGAATCAAAGGCACAGAGGCAGGAGATGGCCAGGCCAACGCGATGGAGAGCAGCTGCTTTGACAAAGCCATATGGGATGTTGTGCGAGAGGATGCAGCTAAGGGGCTGGAGTCACAAAGGCCTGATTCTGCCAGTCCTTGCTGTTCGGGCTTTTCCAGAAGGCAGTGAGGGGCTATCCTAGGTCTCCAAACAGGGTGGTGACATGTTACGGGTTTGTTCTAGAAAGAAATCCCAAGCCGCAGCAGAGTGAAGGAGTGCCCTGGAGGAGGGCACTGGCAGAGGAAGCCAAGAGTGGAGATGCTTACTCCTGGAACCATGAGTTCTGTCCACATTTTGATACTTCTGGCCAGTCATATTGCAGAGAAACCGAATAAGTTGTCCTGTCCCACATGCTGTCAGGAATTCAGAAAGAGCCCAACACCCATGACACTGAGGCCTAGGAACAGGTTAAGTAGGTCAGCTTCTCACCATGTCTCCAGTTTCTAGCTGGGAGGACTTTGCTTCTGGACACATGTGCTCTGGTTCCTAGGACCAGTGATGGGGACATGGCCAATGAGTGCCTTGAGCCAGGAAGTGATTGCAAGGTAGAGGCCCACCTTCTGGCATTGTCATATCTCCTTTGGGGACCTCTGGGGCTATTAACCCAGCATCTTTGGCCAGTCAGTATTAAACCAGAGCCCTCATGATATATTCACGTTCAGAGCTTGCAGGAGTGAAGGAGGAAGGGAAGGCGCCATCCCACTGCCCTAGCACAGTACCGGGCATATGACAGGTGCTCAGTCAGGTTTTGTGATCTCAGCCTTCCTGAAAAGTAGGAGGAACTGAGGTATTCTGAGCACTGTTATATGCCAGGCACGTTCTGGGGACTTGGACATCCCTTAAGTCATTCGTCTTCCTCTCAGTGAACTAAGGGGCAGAGACTGTTACCAGCAAAAAAACTAAAGCTCAGGGAGGTTCAGTCACTTCCCCAAGGTCACACAGCTCATGTGTGGTAGAGCTAGGATTTATTTTATTTTATTTTATTTTTAGATTTTATTTATTTATTTGACAGAGAGAAACACAGAGAGGGAACACAAGCAGGGGGAGTGAGAGAGGGAGAAGCAGGCTTCTTGCTGAGTAGGGAACCCGATGCGGGGCTCGAACCTGGGACTCTGGGATTATGATCTGAGCCAAAGGCAGACACTTAATGACTGGGGCACCCAGGCGCCCCTAGAGCTAGGATTTAAACTGGGGTTGCCAGGTTACAGAGCCTCCCCCACTCCTTCTCCTTTGAAGCACTCTTCTGGGTTTGTGAAATACCCAAGGAGCTGGCCTCTCCTTCCTCTAACAAGAACACCTATTCCTGGTGGATCGCCAGCAGGTATCTTGTGATACACCTTCCCCCTCTATCCCCCCTTGAAGGTGGCTGCCTAATCACAGAGCCACCTTCTCTGGGCCCAGAGTGATTGCCAAACTCCGGGGGGAGAGGAACACCAGTGAGAAAGGTCACAGGGGAATCTTCATTCCCACCACACTCGGGAGCAATAACAGCCCCCTCACACAGCGGGCTCTGAGATGAGGAAGCTGGAGTTCACCCAACACACTGAAGGCAGAGCTGAGATCAAACAGGAATCGCCCCCTTTCAGAGGTCTAGGTCCACCGGGCTTTTAACAAAATAGTCCCACCCTGACATTTCTCCTAGAATGTTCTGCTGGGGGAGAAAACAAGGTTTAAAAACCACAGCAGCCTTGGGCTACGTTGCCTGGGTTCTAACAAATGGCTTTTGACACCCTTCTGCCAAGCTCCCTCCTAAAAGAAGCCTTTTGTTTCCCGCGGATATCCTTGGTTAATTATTTTTAAATAAATAATCATGTAGCCTGCAGTAGGGGAGAAGCCTCCCTGTGACCCATATTTGATCATCAGAGGACTGGCCCTCTTCCTTCAGCCAAATTAAATAGGCTAAAACCAGCGTCTGTTTGACTTGAGGCTGAATCGATGGTAGGGCCAGGCTGGGAGGTGAACACACTCCTGACTCCCAGCGTTATCACCACTCTCTCAGGAGCAGAGCATCTTGGGGAAGTAAATAGCTGGCCAGGGAGTCAGAGAGAAAGCAGAAAAAAACAGGGTGAAGTCCAGTCCCTCCAAAAGGAAAGAATGAGATGGGCAGGGGCCAGGGCTTCTAAGGGTAGGATCCTTTGGGAGCCCTTCTCCAGGGCTCATTCCACTGGGTACTTAGAATTTGCCCTAAGTTGTCTAGAATTCTAGAGTCTTAGGGCAAGAACCTTGGGGTCCATCTCCATACCAGGTCCTTCCCTACCTATAGTTACCACTTTTTAGCATCCAGCTAGGAGATTTATAGATATTTCCTCCTATCCCCAAATCACCCTGTTAAGGAAGCATTTCCTCTGTTGTATGAGAGGAGGCTACAGCACAGAGAAGTCACACACCCAAGATCACACATCTCCAAAGTGCAAAGTCGGGAATTCAAGCCTGAGTTTGTCTAGCTCCTGAGCCTACAGTCTTCTCACTGTCTCTCTGTGTCAGAAAAACTTCCTATTGTGATTTGAAACCTGCCTCCCTCTTTTCCATTGGATCTGTTCTGGTTCCTGAGCTCACAAGGCACGCATCTTTCTTCTTCTGTATAACAATGCTGTGAGCTGTTGGACGCATCCTGTCAGGAGCCCCGTGGCAGATGTGAATGGAGAAAAAGAACTTCATGTGACCCAATAGGACTGAGTAGAAAGTGGCAAATAGGAGACTTCGGGGCTGCAGATAACTATGGAGGAACACGGGCAGGACTGGGCAGAGGGTGCTGGTCTGGACATACAGAAGCCTTTCCTCCTTTTAACTTCATGGCTCCTGTTCCCCTAAAAGTGTAGTGCCCTAGACCAATAACTGCCAAACTCCAATGCTGTCCCACTGCCGCTGCCCATCGGCAGCCCCATGCATCAAAGGATGGGGACAACCACCAATAGAAGAAGCCCAGAGAGCATGCATCAAGCCACTCAGGGTCAAAACAGGGTGCTCTTGAAGGTTAGAACCGAGCCTTAGCATTTGTTTTCTTCCCAGCCCTCTATGGCTCTAGGTCAGCCTTGGGCAATGTCCTTCGGACGAAGCCAGGAAAACTGGCTTGGGTCTCCTTTGGGCAAGCTTCATCTTGGTGATTTGGGGACTTCTGGGGGGAGGTGTCTTTGTAACTTCCTAGGGAGGGTGGGGCTCCAGGGGGAGCGGGGAGCAGGAAGCAGGGCAGCAGAGACCGACCGACGGACAGAACCAGCATCCTTGATACAGTGAGAGTTATTACGGGGAAAGCTGGTGGGTGGAGAATTGCAGGCAGATAGTTGGCCCATCTTTCCAAACGATTGCACACGGAGAGCATTTGGTCTCCCTCCCTTGCAGGTAGACACAGGGTCCCTCAAACCTCTTTGTTGAATCCAAAGTGAAAAGCGTGAACACAGTTTTTGTCAGCTTTGAGCTTAGGGTGACATGTCCCAGCGACCCCCAGCTTTGTGTTTGACTGTCTCATGGGCCCAGGTTCTTTGCTGCTGACGACCCGCATCCCCCTAGCCACCCCTCTTCAGCTTCCTTCTGTAGGCCACCTCTGGGCAGCACTTTCACTTTCCTGAGCAAGTGCAGACCTCTGGTTTGGTTCCTGAGCAAGAGGGCAGGTCAGAGCAGGGAGGCTGTAAGCATGCTTGGTTCTCCCCTTCCTTGCAGACCACACTACAGTGGTTTACTGAAGGCATCCCCATCCCGCCAGTGTGTGCTGTCTGCCCCACCTCCTGGCGGCCGCGCCTTCCCCTGGGCCCTGGAAGTCAGCCAGATGGGACCCCGTCAGAGGAATGTGAGTTCCAGAGTCAAAGACTCCCAGCTGCAGCCCCGTCCCTGTCCTGCTCTGCCTGTGTCTCCCGGGGGCCTGTCAGGCTCAGCCAAAACCATGGTGTCCAGAGATGGATGCCTTCCGCTCTGGCTCTTACAGGGGTCCCTGGGCAAGTGCCTCTTTGTAGAATGGATCTACTCATTGCCAAGAGATACCAGGGAAACATTTCTAGAAGGCGTTTCAAAGAGTAAAAGAATTACTCTTACCAGGAAGAGAAGGCCAATCTCAGCACCTAAATCCTGAAACAGCTATGCTAAAGTAACAGCGAGGGGAAGCCTCTCATCCAAGTCCCTCCCTCCTCCCTTCCTTCCTCTAACAGATCTATATTGAGTGGCTGGGTACCAGTGCCAAGACACTAGGGATACCACCACGAACAAAACAAAACAGATAGAAACGCCCTGCCCTCATGGAGCTGACGTTCTGGAATTTGAAGTCGCCAGTGTATCTCGTGGGCAGACGGGGGGGGGGCGATGGGCGACTTGGCCTTCTGGGCATCCAGCCTTGCAAGCAAGCGGAGCCGAGTCCGCGTTGCGAGGCTCTGGGGGGCGCTCACGGCCGCTGGGGGGTGTGTCTTGTCTTGCAGGCGTCCGCTACGGCCAGCCGGGCAGCAGTGAGGTCACTTCCGCCTCAACGGTCAGTCACCATGGCAACAGCGCCATGGTGACCAGCCAGTCGGTTTTACAGCAAGTCTCTCCAGCGGGTCTGGACCCTGGCCACAATCTCCTCTCACCTGATGGTAAAATGGTGAGTACACCTGGGCCATTGTAGCTCTGGAGCTGATAAGATAAGAGGCAAAACAAACACAACTTCTCACAAGGCCTGCCTCAAACAATGAGCCATTGTAGCCCCTTCGGGGAAAATGGGGGCTGTCCGGAGTCGGAACGGGAAGGTAGCACCAGTGACCCAGCCTTTGGCGGGTGGAAGAGGTGTTCAGTTTGAACCTAGCCAATAAATCTGACAGAGTTCTGCTCTCGTTTTATTGATTGAATACCTCATAAAGGAGCAAGCCGGGTGGGACCCTGTTTGTTTTGGGGCTGCCAATGACATTTGTGTTGATAAAACGTTCATTCGTACCCACCCCCCAGACCTCCAAAGCCAGTCTTTTCACCTCAGAGAGGACTGCACTTTGAAACAAGTCCCCTCTTTCTCTTCACCAGCCCCTGGTGCTGGCAAGGAGAGAAACTAAGTCAGGATTTGGGCGGCGGTAGGGGTAGAGAGAGGCTTCTTGAGCTGGGACGTCCTCTGCACACCAGGGAAGAGCACCGCACAAAATGATGGGGCGCGGGGATGCTTGCCGCGTGAGGAACACCGACTTTGAAGTTCCGGGACCAGGGTTCAAATCCCAGCTCCAGCACTTAACAGCTGGGTAGCCTTGGGCGGGTTACTGAACTACTTGAAGTCTCCCTTTCTCAACTATAAAATGGGGGTAATAACAATGTGGTTGTTGGGGGAACAAACGTGCTAACCAGGGAAAGTGTCAGACATTGGAGAAATGCCTGCTTATGTGAATGTCTGTGTTCCTTTCTTTAAATGAAGTTTTCTGTGGTCAGACTCTCAGATACGAGTTTAGCACACTTGGTGAGGAATGGACTCTTTGAATTTGCAAAGCTGTTATTCTCTAGCACACAAGGGCAGGGGAGCCGGGCAGGTGAGAGGGACAGGCATTACGACATCGCTAAGGGCAGGAAATGGAAAACTTTATTCTTTGGGTCATGCTCTGTGTTTCAGTTGGGGAGGGGGGAGCTGCAGGTTCCTGGCGTCCACGCTCAAGGTGTTGCTGCACACATTCCCTCAAGGTGTCTGACCCAGAGGCAGGTGGGGACCGAAGTGGTGGGGGGGAGGGGCCATTTCAGACCTTGACGTGTGCAGGCTGTGTAGGCAACACAGGAATGGTGAGTCACAGGTGACTGAGTCCCCAGCTCCCTGGAGGAAAAAATAGCATGTAGTTTCCACGGGGAGTGCTAGCCCCACGTCAAGGTCTGTGCAGACGAGCTGCTCTCCCCTGGCAGCAGTCTGTGCAAAGGAAAATGCTCCTGGGCAAGGCATGGGGAGCCCCCTTTTCCTCCCCTGAACCCTTAAGCTTCTTTCTCATGAAGAATGGTTTGTGTGGCTACTTTGTGAAGGCACAGGCAAGTTTTTATGAGTCACTTTGAGACCCAAACAGGTTAGGGGTAAGGATGGTTCAAGCTGCTCTGGAGAAAGGGATCTGATGGAAGAGGTCTTGACTTCGGCCACGGAACCCTCCAAGTCTCTGTTCCTCTTGCTTGAAGGTTCTCGGGGTTTCCCTTCAGACCCTCCTGCTCTTTCTCCTCAGAGGCAAGTGGCCTCACCCCAAGCCAGGGCTGCTCCAAAGGCAGCCTGCGGACATGCTTTTCGCTTCCTGTTCTGCTCAGCTGTGCCCTAATGGGCAGTATATTATTGGATTGATGATTGACCAAGAGAGCACACCTCAACGTTAACAAACACCTGGAAGCTTGTTTGCAGGCACCGGGTTTTTACTAGAGTCTCCAACACCCTGGCTCATGTTATGTCACTGTTACCGGATGCCCCAATGCAAGAATCTGTTTCCCGTTAATATATAACAGGTCCATCTTTGAATGTGGTCCACCAAGGCAAGAGTGGAATATGGTTAAAAATAACCTAGGCAAGAGAACCCATGTGTCCACATCCTGGGCTCTGTTTGTCAGCACTAGATTGGACGTTGCTTAACTTAACTTCAGGCTCCTCATCTGTAAAATGGGGGAAAGTGATGCCCGCGTTGTGGGGTTGGGGTGCGGATGGCTTACAGCGCCGCAGTTCTTTGGGTAAGCCCTGGGCAAGGACTGGAAATCTCTTGGGTACTGACGTTCAGTAGGATGTGAATTTGAAAGCTTCTCCTGGGGATTAGTTTTGGAAATACTGCTGATCCACATGAGCTTTCCTTTGCACTGTCGGTACCCTCTCCTGTACCCAGGTGCATAGACAAAAAGCTGGACAGATTTAGGGTTGTGGTTTGTGTGTGTTGAACATTGTTTTTTTGTTTTTGTTTTTCTTTAAAAAGCACATACTGGGGGGCACCTGGGGAGCTCAGTTGGTTGAGTGACCAGTTCTTGGTTTCGGCTCAAGTCATCATCTCAGGGTTGTGGGATGGAGTCCCCTCTTGGGCTCTGTGCTCGTGCGGGGTCTGCTTATCCTTCTCCCTCCACTTCTCCCCATGCTCATTCTCTTTCTCAAGTAAATAAATAAAAATCTTAAAAAAAAAAAAAAAGAACCAAAAAACAAATACTGGGGCTCCTGGCTGGCTGAGTCGGTAAAGCATGTGCTCTTGATCTTGGGGTCATGACTTTGAGCCCCACATTGGGCATAGAGCTTACTCAATAAAAATAATAATAATAATTAAAAAGCACATACCAACACTACTACTTGAGCACGTTTCTTCTCTCAGCTTCCATATTCATGTCCACAATGTGGGGATAATAACACCAGCCTCGTAGGTTGTACACAGTAAAGCACTTAGCATAGGCAAAAGCACTGCAAATGGCAGCATTTGTGTAATTCACATACATCGAATTATCATGTAAGAGTCATGACTGTTGTCCTTGGCAGCTCCTTCAGTCCTGGAGGCAAGTAGAAAATACTGGTTGCATTTTAGAGTGGGAAGGAACTTGACCAGGGTTACCCAAAAAATAGTAAGTGGGAGGGATTGGAACTCCAGCAGAACTGAGTGTGAATTCTGGCTTCCTCCCTCACTAGTCACATGGCGTAGAGCTGGTCTGTCTACTCTTGGGAGGATCAGTCTCTTATTTGGTAATGTAGGGACAGTGGTGAGAATGCCCTCCCTGCTTATGTCATTATCTGTTGAGGACAAGCAGTGGAAGCACTTGACAAACTCTAA
>PITA01001297.1:93288-148760 GCA_004023965.1 Spilogale gracilis
TTTGGAAAAACAAGTCCAGTGAACAGGCTGGTTCTCTCTTGTTTGATGTGGTCAGAATTCCTTCTTGGTCACGTGGCACCCCCCCCCCCTTTTTGATGCCCATTTTAAAAACACAAACAAACCTGTTTGGTTTTTTTCTTTCTTTCTTTTTCAAATTAACCTTGGAAGCTGTTGGGTTGACCAGAAGGTCGTGGCGGGAGATAGTGTCTTACCTGGGTGATGGTGTGAGAGCTATCATTTAATGAGCTCTGGAGGAAGTGCAGCTGGATTACTCAGACATGAATGTATGTATTCTAAACCTAAAGTATCTCTGAGAGGTCCTGATACCATCAGTAACATCTAGAGTAGTTCAGAATGACCGGAGACGGCTCTCTTCCTCCTTCTTCCCTGCCCCCTCTCTTTTCTTTCTTTCTTTCTCTCTAAGGTTTTAAGTAATCTCTGTACCCAGTGTGGGGTTCGAACTTAAAACCCCAAGATCAAGAGTCATATGCTCTACCAGTTGAGTCAGCCAGGTACCCCGAGACATCCTTTCTTAAAAATAATTTTAGAAATTATTTTAAAACTATAAATAGTAAACTACTTTGTCACCAAAAAACATATATGTGTATATGTGCATGTGTGTGTGTGTAAAACTGATAGCTTCTTCTAATTAATGGGGAACCATTGGAAGCATTTCTGAAAACATCAGAATTAAAACAAGCACATTTATGACAGCTGTTATTGTTTAATACTATTTAGAAAGTTCTAACCAATGCAATAAGACATGTACAGATACTACTACTAGCGAGGAAGAGACCCTGTCAGCATGTGTGCTTGTGATGCTGTCATACACTTGGAAGAGTGAAGAAAATCAGTAAGGAAAAGACACTGTTAGGAATAGTGATCCCCAGTGATCCCCAGCGAAAGGATATGAAGTGTCACATATGTAGTAAGCACATTAAAATCAGTAGCTTTCGGGGTGCCTGGGTGGCTCAGTCGTTAAGCATCTGCCTTCGGCTCAGGTCCTGATCCCAGAGTCCTGGGATTGAGCCCCACATCAGGCTCCATGCTTGGAGGGAAGCCTGCTTCTCCCTCTCTCACTCCCCCTGCTACTTGTGTTCCCTCTCTAGCTGTGTTTCTCTCTGTCAAATAAATAAATAAAATCTTTTAAAAAATAAATAAAATAATATCAGTAACTTTCTCTTACTCATCTGTCATTAAAATAAAATGGTGCAGGTGCCTGGGTGGCTCAGTGGGTTAAGGCCTCTGCCTTGGGCTCAGGTCATGATCCCGGGGTCCTGGGATCAAGGCCCGCGTCGGGCTCTCTGCTTAGCAGGGAGCCTGTTTCCTCCTCTCTCTCTGCCTGCCTCTCTGCCTATTTGTGATCTCTCTGTCAAATAGATAAATAAAATCTTAAAAAATATATAAAAAATAAAATGGTGCAACAGAATGGGGGCACCTGGGGCCCAGGGAATATCATTTAGTAGCTTCATCATTACGGTATCAGCTCCTTGACCAAAAAAATAAAAATTGTTTATGAATAGTGGAGAGTCAGAAGAGGTAGAGAAGCCCAGTGGTGGTTGATCTCCTCCAATCCTTAGTAATCATTGCAGGGGTTGAGAAAGGTCCTCTCTAGAAGGTAAAGAACTTGACTTCCACAGTCAGGCAGACCTGGCTTTGAATACCAAGTAGACCACTTGCTGGTTTATTGGATCTTAGGCAACATATGTATCTCCTCTGAGCCTCAGTTTTTTCATCAGTGAATTGGTGATGTATCTACCTGATACAGATCTGTGAAGTTTTTGCCTCATGGAACCACAGTGAGGTTTGTTCCTTAACGTTCATGAGTGGTACTTAGTGGAGCCTGTAACAGTGAGAGCTTTCCTGCGCTTCTCCCTAGTCCCTAATCTGCTCTCACTCAGGCAGGTTTCAGTCATTATTTTTAGCAATCACATGCCTTTACCACCAATGAGACAGCATGGAGCACAACAGAGGACGCTTCCAAACTGAGCAAGTGACAGTCCCACAATACCCAGAAGCAGAAGAATCCCTAAGGCAGGCAGGTAACTCGTCAGACGGAAGTACCATAAGGGAAGGAATTCTTGTGTATTTTGCTTCTTGAGCTTTAGCACCTGGAACTGTCTGGGGCCACAATGGATGCTTCATAATTGTTGAATAAGTGAATGAGTGAATGAATGTGTGAGTGAGTGAATGAATGAATGAATGATGAATGACAGTATGAGTGAATGAGTGAATGAATGAGTGAGTTAGTGAATGAATGGGTGGGTAAATTAGCTGTGACCAGGACTTACTGAGTCATGCCATTTTGGATACTGGTCTTTGCAGTCCTGGTTCCACTCATGTTCTCTTGCTTTTTCTCTCCAGCAGATCTCCGTCTCTGGAGGTGGTTTGCCCCCTGTCAGCACCTTGACGAATATCCACAGCCTGACCCACCATAATCCTCAGCAATCTCAAAACCTCATCATGACCCCCCTCTCCGGAGTCATGGCCATTGCACAAAGTAAGCTTGGTTCTTGGTCACAAAACCTAGGAGGCAGGGAGAAGAGGGTGGGAAGTAAGTCAACCTGATTTTTTAAAAAGGTTTATAGAAGGCCCCCTTCAAACTCACCCACCACTTGAAGGTTTGATTCCACTTACGTTTAGTTCCTTATCTCTCTCCTCAACAATATTTGGACTGTTTAGCCTAAAGAAAGAGGAACAATGGAGTCACGTTGCATCTTGGTCACGGCTTACCAGCAGTGCATCCTGGGACAAATCGTAACCTTAATGAGTTCAGTTTCCTTATCTGTGAAATGGGTTGCTGAGGTGATTCAATAACAGTGCATAGAGAAATGCTTATAAGTCTATAAAGCATGAGTTTGTGTAATGATTTTGCTTATGCTTAAGAGCTTATGCTTTTGTTTCATGTTCATTTCTACCCGTAAGGATGTGGTAGATGCTCCAGGAAGTTGTGCTGATGTTACTTTGTGTTGGCGAAGATGGAGCAATGATGGGCTTCCTTCTAAACAGGGAATTTGGTGTGATCCTAAGACACCTCTTTGGCCAGTGGTACATAGAGTGAGAATTCTGAAGGAAACTGTTGGAGCATCTCTGAGTCTTTAAGGAGACATGCCTGAAGATGGGGCATGGATCTGGTCATTCCAGCTCTAGGAGGCTTTTGTTCTAGAAGGAGCCTCTAGCCCCTCACAGGTGGGCCAGCTCAGGGCACAGGAAGGCTGAGGGGGGCCACTCTCAGAATTCTAATGTTAATAAGTAGTCAGTGTGTTTCCAGCCAGGTCATCACTGTCTCGGGAGAGATCGAGGATGGCACATTGCTCAACTTTCTCTCCACCTGATATCGCCCCCTTCTCCTTGTGGCCGCCCTGTATTGAGTGCCCACACCTCTTTATTTTGTTCCTGTCTCTTCTCTCTCTCAGTCAGCTCTAGCTGAGGTGGCAACTCAATCACTTCTGAGGGGAGGGGCTCATGTCCTTGGAGGGCAGAACAGGGCTAGACCCACGGGAGGCACCTGACTTTACTGAGCATGTCCTCAGCTGCTCAGGAATTGATGCACGCTGCAGTTGTTTTTTGTTTGTTTGGTTGGTTTTGTTTTTTTGTTTTGGCAGAGAGAAATGGGACTAGAGAATCCTTTAGAGGACTCATAAAACAAACTTTAAACTTACTGCCTTTTCAAGGAATATGATAACCACACTAACACCAGGGTTTCAGAGTGAGATAGGATACCTAAAACCCGCTTGCTTCCCTTCTAGAAGATTTGGTTAAAAGACCCATGTGGTAAGCTCTGTCACCTCTTTATTTCCACAGCCGAAAAGATACACAAACCATCCCACTTAGCTTTTTTCTTCCCACATCAAGCTTCGGCTGACACACAATTCTTTTATTTTCTTAGGCACTCTCTGAAGTAAAATTTTCACGGATGCTATTCCATACTTTTTGGAGTTTTGTTCCTCCTAATTTCTTCCACCTGTACTTCTCTTACTATATCCTTAACCTCCAGAGTGTACACTGCTCTAGGAAGGCTGTTCATGGTGCGTGTGTGTGTGTGTGCTGGGGGGGCGGGCATGAAGCATGGCGAGGATCCCCCGAAAACTTGGCTGTGACTCATGGTCCTCGCTGGTGGAGTGGCGGGCTGAAGACTTGCTTGCAGGTGTCCTCCTGTGGCCAGCTCCTGGCCCGTTGATCTGAGGGTCCTGCCTCGGCAGAGTGTGGTAACAAAGCACTCGTTTAGCACTGCCAACCCCTCCTTCCCTGTTCGTCCACTGGACGGACAACGTGCTTCTCAAGCAGGAACCAGTGCCCAGAAAACAGGTGAAAAGGCCAAGAGTCACACTCCGTGGGAGCTAGAATGACATCAGTGGCTCTCAATCCTGGAATTGAGGCACAGCAGGATCATAGACTGTGTTGAAAATAAGATTCCTGGGCCTCACCTCTGAAGGTTCTGACTCATTAAGTCCTGGGTGAGGTGGAGGAATGTATATTTCTTAAAGCGCTCCCCCAGATGATGCTAAAGCACAGGCAGGTTTCAGAACTGTGCCCTCAAATGCTATCCACTTTTGACAGGGTAATTTGCTTTTCTGGGCAGAGATTTCCCAGGAGACCCTGTGGAAGGTAGGAGAGGGAAACGGGATACCAGGATATCAGGTGAGACTTGGGCTTTGGGAGCTGAGTCCCTGGGGAATGGGAGATAGTGCTAGTCTGAATGGGATCAGAGGACCAGCCCCAGACCCCCCTCCCCAGAAGAACCAGGAGGGGGCTTATTCTCCACTTCTACTCAGGGGTCTCCCCTTTTAGGTTTCTGATAGCAGTATTAGCTAAAGCCCTGAGTTAAGCAACAGCTGAGGTCTTTGTGCTCTCTCCACAGAGGACTTCCCACAAACCCACTTCTGCAATCTTCTTCATTTTGGGAAAGGCTTTCTAGGTGACCCTTCCATGCTTGCCTTGAAAGAAACCTTTTTTTCTGGATTTTCTTCTTCATCCCATCCTGCCCCCCGTTTCACAGAAAGCAGGGTCAAAGGAACATTGGCAGCTCTGGGAAAGAAGTTGGGGCATCTTACCCCTGAGCCTCTCATCCCCAGTCCCACCTGGCTTGGCTGTCTCCCCCAGATTCCTGCCCACATGGGGTTGGGGGTGGGGGTGGACGAGGGACCTAGTCTCTGCAGCGCTGGCCCCGGTTCTGAAGAGGCCTCAAGATTTAGACGCAGAACAGAAAGACGGCAAGAGCCCCTGTACACTGCCAGCCTTTAACGTAATGACTTCCTCTGCCCAGTGCCTGAACCTTTCCATGCCACAAGCCCTGTGCAGCCAGATAAGATGTCTACTTCATGATGGGCTGAGGTCTGGTGTTTTCCCCCTCTCTCTGCGGCAGTCAAGAGAATGAGCATCTGATCTCTGCCAGGGTCTTTGCACCAGTTCGCTAAATGAGGGTCTTCTGGCTTCATACTCTAGGACAGTTGGTGGTGGTGGTGGTTTTTTGGTTTTTAATCAAAATGTGAGTTTGGGAACACTCCTGCCCTCTGCTGGACAGACCAGTCTGGGCAATAATCTGTACCTTAGAGTAGCTGCCTTTAGCTGTCCTCAGGGCACCCAGGCAGGCCTCTCTAGAAGTCAGGTCTGGAGGAAGTGAGCTAGCTAAAGGCCGCCTTCCCAGGG
Organism: Spilogale gracilis; assembly: GCA_004023965.1. Lineage (NCBI taxonomy): Eukaryota > Metazoa > Chordata > Mammalia > Carnivora > Mephitidae > Spilogale > Spilogale gracilis. The sequence continues at coordinate 98,938 of PITA01001297.1, forward strand.
TCCTGGCAACCTCAAGGAGTGAAGTTTGGGAGGATGACTCTCAGGCCTGGGATCTGTGTAAGCCCATTTCCATCCACAACTCACTGCAGAATGTGAGCAAGTCTATCTCTCCAAGCCTCAGTTTCTTTGTCTGCAGAATGGATCTATAAAAGCATTTCCCATGCAATCTTGCACTCGAGGCCCAGTCGTGCCTGGCACATGGCAGGGGCTCCGTCGGTGACCACGCCCAGGCGCTTACCTCTCTGCATCCCCGGAGTCACCGCTCATCTTTCCCTCTTGCTCCCACAGGCCTCAACACCTCTCAAGCACAGAGCGTCCCTGTCATCAACAGTGTGGCCGGCAGCCTGGCAGCCCTGCAGCCTGTCCAGTTCTCCCAGCAGCTGCACAGCCCTCACCAGCAGCCCCTCATGCAGCAGAGCCCCGGCAGCCACATGACCCAGCAGCCCTTCATGGCAGCTGTGACTCAGCTGCAGAACTCCCACAGTAAGAATGCGGGACAGGAGCGGGGGTAGGGGGGTGATACCACCAAGGGCCCTGAGAAGCCCGCCTCTGCCCTCCCTCAATCTGTGCTTGCTTGGAAGTGAATTGATTTTCACTTTTCCCTACCTGTCATCAACCGAGGCGATTCCTCGGCGTGACCCTTGTGTGGTCTGTGCCTTTCCTAGACCTACCCTCTACCTCCATGACTCCTAGGGGCAGGTTTGAAGAGGACAGTTGAGCCTACGTGTAAAGGGGAGCTGGAGACAGAGAGCAGGGGTGGTACCCACAGACGTTCTCACCGGGCAACCGTAGTGCTTTTTCCCCATGAGCCTCAACTTAGCCCTCTAGATCTAAAATTCCAGGTAGCCATTACCAAATGACAAGAATGGGCATGCAGTTTGTATTCCCTGAAATTGAAGAATCTTCTAGAATCCCCAAGCTGTCCCATGGACACACCCCCAGACATCTCTGATCGAGAACCGCGGACTCATGGAAAATACCACCTGTACACCATCTTGGATAAGGAATAGTAGTGCTTCTGTGGTTACCCTCCCCACCCCCCCAGTCTATTTCTCATATCCTATTTCTAAATTTTTTTTTAAAGATTTATTTATTTATTTATTCAACAGAGAGAAACATAGCTAGAGAGGGAACGCAAGCAGGGGGACGAAGAGAGGGAGAAGCAGGCTTCCTGCTGACCAGGGAGCCCAATGCGGGGCTCAATCCCCAGGTCTCCGGGATCATGACCTGAGCCAAAGGCAATTGCTTAACCAACTGAGCCACCCAGGCACCCCTTATATCCCATTTCTACACCTCCTTTTAAATCCTATATTTCAACCAGTTAGTTCCCACCCACTCCAGCTGCTATATCTCTGCCTTCCAGCCTGAGCCCCAGGCCCCCATCCAGCCCCTGGCATATAAGTTTGGGGAGAAATCATGGCAAGCAGGGTCTCATAAGAACACCAGAGAAGTCTCTGGAATAGAGTGATTGTCTTGGAGTCAGACGAACGTAGGATTTAAATCCTGGATCTAAAGCTTACCAACTGTGTAGCCATTGGTAAAATTACTTAGCTACCCTGAGCCTCAATTTCCTCATCCATAAAATGGAATGTAGTGAGGTTATGGAGATGAGATAAATAATGTAATTATGGAGAGTGATTATGGAGATGAAATAAAAATAGGTATGAACTGTGTTTGGTGAACATACGAGTTACAGAAATACAGATGATGATTTATTAAGGGACTTTTTAATAGACAGGAATGGGGAAAGGGTTTTGTTTCTCCCCTGGCTGCACAGCTCAGTCTTTTATCCTCAGGGCACTCTCCCCTCCTCAGGCCTGCAGAGCTGGTTTCTAAGCACCATCTCACATTCCAATCACATTTTTTTGTGTGTGGCTTCTGGAAAAATCTGCCATAACCTGTAGCAGAGTCTGGGACCACATGTACCCACTTTCCTTCCATTCAGGACCTGATAATATGCCTCCACTTGTCGCTGCCCCCTGCCAGGCCCCAGTGGGACTGTCAGAGAGTGGTCTCTAGTGACCTGCAGACTGCCGAGGCCCAGCTGGGAGCCCCGGGACCAGGCAGCAGCCAGCTTCCCTCCACAGGAAAGACAAGCTGGGGTGGCAGGCAGTAACCTTTACCCTGTCTCCTACTAGAGGATGCTGTGGTAGATAGAATAGGCTACTTCCTCCGTCATGGGCCAGCATCCACATGCTTCCGTTTATTGGTCATGTGACTTGGAATTTATATGAATCTAATGGATGAATCACATGAGTCAAAAGGTTCTATACTTGATGAACAAGTACTGGAAAAAAACTAAAAAATGAGTCACATGCTTCTAAAGGTTTTACTTGCACCTAGTCTCCCCTTGTCTATTGTCCTTCATCTTTCTGTTACGTCATAACATGTCCTGTGATGTCATTTTAGCACAAACCGGAACAACCCAGAATTATACAATGAATTATACACATGTCTAATTATAATTATTAATCAGTTTATAATTGCTTTGGGTAAGACCTGGCTCCTGAGTCGTGGCAAATCTGATAAGCTTGGGCTGGCCAACCTGTTGATGTTTGTTCTAGCTACTTAGAACTTTTTTTGGCTTAAAATCTCCAATGCACCACCTATGCCAGGGTCCATTTGTTGATGTTAAGCATCTAACATTCAGCTGAAAGTCTGGAGAACAGAAGTGATGTTCACTACTACCAACAAGACACCGTGCAACACTGCTTGTCTATTTGCTACAAAGCACTTTACACTTGATGTTTTCTAATCCTACAACAGGTATTGTTCCCATTTTACAGATGAGGAAATTGAGATGATATAACTTAATTGAGGAGCTGGAATTGAAACCCATGGCCAGTTTATTGACCACATCAGCTGCCTTTCAGAACATCACCAGCACCTCCCCCCTTTTCTCTGCCTTGGGACATAGGAGCTTATGGTGTGGGGTGGGGGTTCTGTAGCTGTGTATATGCCTGTGTGATGTGCACCTTGACTTTGTCTTCTCTCTGTTTCCCCAGTGTACACACACAAGCAGGAACCCCCCCAGTATTCTCACACCTCCCGGTTTCCGTCTGCGATGGTGGTCACAGATACAAGCAGCATCAGTACACTTACCAACATGTCCTCCAGTAAACAGGTAAATGCCGGCAGGAGGTGGGGTGGGGGCAACGGCCCAGGCTAGGGATGTACAGAGAGGGTAGCACATGCGGATGGAGCCTGGTCCTTCCCAGGCTCCTGGTTACTTGCTAAAGGAATCCCTGAGGTCAGAGGGCAAAGAAAATGGGCCACAGGCCAGCGGGACTTACTGCTCCCCCAGCTTCCTCAACAAGAGCACTAAATGGCCAGGGCTTGATAAACCACTGGAGACTGGATTATACAGAGCCTTTAGGTATTGAGACTGAGTATTTTCCAGTGGATTGATCAGCAGTCCATGGAAAAGGTGTTTACAAGGGCGACTCAGGAAAGTCACACCTCTATAGCATTCCATTATTTGCAAGAGGGATCCCTGAGGGTTTTCCACAAATTAATCAGTTGGAAAAGGGAGTGGGCAATCAGGGTCCTGAGGCAGATTCCCCCATCTAGGACCCATGCTGGACCGAGAACACCATAAATTCCAGAAAATGACCCAACTCTCCCAACCTATGGAGATTGGACCTTCTAGAGACCTGTATTTACTTGGTGTTTTATCAAGAAGCTTAGGGTTGACTTCCCAGTACACTAAAAGTGAGGAATCCAGAGGCTTTGTCACTCTCTCAGTGGGTGGCTGCTTCCCACCTCCAGGGAGAGCTGACAGAGCAGTAGAGTGAACCAAGGACGGGGCTTGTCCCTACAGCTTGGGTTGCCATGGGACACTGAGAGTAAGGAAACAGGACAGGATGTCTGAACACACATGACAATTCCAGAATAACACAATAGGACCTTTTAGGAGCTGAGATCTGTGCAGTATGGGAACTGTTTGGCCTCTATTGATTACTAGATAAGTAGGCGACAACCTTGAACTTCATGTCAGAGGCACTCTGCGGGGTTTGGTCTTGTTGATGGTCCTTTTTCCATCCGAGTCCTGCGACTCACACCTCCTCCACTGCCATGTGCTGTCCAGCAGGTGCTTTCGTGCTCTTCCCTTTGCCCACATGTCCTCTTGGTCCTACAGTATGATAGAGCAGTTGGCTTCTGTTCCTGGGTTTGCCCTGGTTTGGTGACCTGGACCTCTCTGAGCCCTCATTTCTTCACCTTTAAAATGAGAGTCATAACATCAGCTTGTGCTAGGCATCCGATGAGGTCATGGAGATTTAGTGCCTGGCGTGTGTTGAGGGTGTGGGTGTGTGCTCAAGAACACACACACACACACACACACACACACACACACACACACACACAAACAGCCTAGGCAGCTAGGCTCTGGAGTTGGAGGGAGAGGGAGAGGTGTGTGGGACCTGCTGTGCCACTCTTCTCTCACCCAATGGAAGATGAAAGGACATCCCCCCCCCCACCCCGTTGCCCTGCCCTTCGACTCCCGTGCGATTTCCCACTCTTTGTAGTGAGCAGGGAAAACATTTATCTGTGCTCACAAATCTCAATCAGGGAAGCAGCCAGGCGCAGCAGCCCTGCTTGGGAATACCTTCCCCTTTGAAAGGTTTATCAATCCATCTGCCGCTTGGTCAGCCCTAGACAAGGCTCTGATTAATTATACCTGTCTTTCCCAAGTTGACTTTGATGCTTGCTTGTTGAAACAAGCCCTCTAAATTCAGGAAATGGTCTCCTAATCAAAATACTCCAAGATGCTCTCTGAGACGCGGCACTGGCCCCCAGATGGCTTCTCCCCTCCGCTGGACAGGGTGGCCAGCCAACCTTGAAGCTGTACAAACAGCCCTCCAGAACCACCATGAAGTTGTGTCTAAGTCCCTGGGTGGTTCAGGAGTCTGGCAGTAGGCTCATCTCTGGGATGATGAGAAGGATAATTACACATAGGGTCAGACTGTTCACGGAGCCCTTTAGGTTTATACTTCTTGTGAACATGATCTCATCATTTTCTTTTTACTGCAACTTCCTTGATACAAAGGAATGAACTGAGGCTCAGAGAGGGAGTGTGACCTGCCCAGGGTGTCACAGATAGTCACCTGTAGAGCTGGACCTTTAGACCCTGGGCTTTGACTCTAAATCCCGGACTCCTTCCACTTAAACAGTACTGGTTTTCTGATCTCTGTCTTGAAAATACCCAAGCATTTTATGCTGCTTTTGCGGTTTTAATGGTCAGGAACAAGTGTGAAATTCAGGCAACTTTCATCCTCCAAACTGAAGGAGAAGAGGAATGAGAAAGTACAGTGAAGTCAAGTGAGGGTAAGCATGCTGCCTCCAGACGGAGAGAACAAAGGTGAAGAAAATTTATATCAACTCTGTTCCCCAGGCAAAGGGTCAGAAATGAATTCTGAAAGAGATCTGGTGCAATTCTGCTTTCTCTTTGCTCTAAAGTATTATTTTCCAATACGAGTTTCAAGACCATTGATGGCGACCGAGGGACATGGTGTGCAGAGAGGAGGATTCCTTGGTCACATATGTTGTGGGAACAGCTGGGTTCAATAGCTAAACACCGCAAGGCGGGGCTTCTCCAGATCTTTTACAGACTGCTGTGTGTGTGGAATGGGGCTATTAGGGAGCACGGATGCTGCAGGCCAAGGGATGTATCCTGGGCAGCCCTCCTTGAGAGAGGCATCACAGAATGTTGGGAAAAGCCAGCAGCCACCTTGCATTAACCCCGTCCCTCCTCCCCCTTCCCCTACTCTCCCTTCCCCTACTCCCCCTTCCCCTACTCCACCTTCCCCTACTCCACCGCAGCCATGTGACCTGGGGCAGTTAATTCACCCTCCGGGACCATTTCTGCATCTCTCATGGGGAAAATCCTACCCCCATCTCACAGGATAGTCACAGGAAGGTGGCTGGTACATGGTCGAGTACTCCACGTGCAAACTCCCTCCCTCTTGCTGCTTTCCATCTGTGATCCTTTAGGAGTCTGCAACTCCTTGGTACAAAGGAATGAATGAACTGAGGCTCAGAGAGGGAGCGTGACCTGCCCAGGGTCTCACAGATAGTCACTTGTAGAACTGGACCTTCAGATCCTGGGCTTTGACTCTAAATCCCGGACTCCTTCCACTTAAACAGTACTGGTTTTCTTAAGCACATTCCCGCTCTTGGGCCTGGGCTACAGAGCCCTGCTTTCCATTTTTATGCTGACTCACAGATGTGCTCTCATGCCTGAACTCCCAGGACTCCCAGACTCCCAGGAAAAAAGCAAATTGTGCAGGGGCCTCTCAGTGCCCCAGAGTCCTTTGTGCTTAGCCAAGTACCTGGACAGGAATGAATGAATGAATGAATGAATGAATGAATGAATGAATTCAGAGCTAGCATTTTTTGAGTTCCTCCCGTTTGTACTGCAACACTCTAAGTGCTTCACCATTCTTAACTTTCTTGGGTAACCCTCCCGCCCATTCTGCAAGGTAGATATTTTTTATGCCCCATTTACAGAGCAAAACACTGAGGTTCAGAGATGGGGAGGGATCCGGCCAAATTCACAGATGATGAATCTGGAGCTGAACTCCCAGACTTTGGTTTTCTTGCCCCAAATCCATTCCACCACTCTCGCCTTCTCCTATCCCTTTTTCAGCACTCAGAAGAATGACCCAAGTTTATGCAGGCGTAAGGCTTAAGGCCGGATTTGAACTTGTGTCTGATGTGTCTGATTGCAGGGTTTTCATTGTCTGGACAGATATGCCCAGGGGCTATGTGGATCACATTTCAGGAACTTCCTGTCTGGGTGGCTCTCACCTGCAGCTCCTGTGCCTCTGAGTGCCTCCCCCTCCTCCTCAACCTTGGGTGCTGGCGAGCCTTCTGAGTGGGGCTGTGCCCCGCCAGTCTAGAACAGGACTGCAGCAAGTGCTGACATGGTTAGACAAGTGTGGGCGGGCCGCACGGGAGTCCTGTTTCCACACCACAGCCTCTGTACCCACTGCTCCACTTCCTAGTTTACGGAGAGGTCACAAGAGGCCCCCCCCCCCCCAGTCACCGGTCGGGGTGCTAAGAAGGAGGCAGACAGCCTCTCATAAATCCCTGGCAGCTTCCCACCTACCACTTGATACCTGTGTGACCTCAGGGAAAAGTCCTAGCCTCTCTGAGCGTCTGTTCCTTGCTTGTAATATGAAAATGATGATTCCTCTTCCATGGGATCATTGAAACGACTAAATGTAGTGAGTCTTGTAACATACCCAACTCAGTGCACCCAACTCAGTGCTCGGCTTAAAGCATCCCGCTCATGGCAGCTGGGGCAAACTTGGCTTCCCCTCACTGGCAACCGAGTGCCTCTCAGGCTTTGGAAGGAAGATTGTAAATGGCAAAGGGCATTTATTTTCCAGTGGCCACACTCAAAAGGTAGAAGGAAGGAATGTTCCTTGTGTTGAGGAGCACAGACTTTTCTTTTGTGAGGTTCTGGGCAAGTTACTTATAATGTCTCTAGGCGTCAGTTCACTCATTGGTGGAACTGGAAGCTTAAGCATTATATATGTACATACATACATACATACATACATGTGAGAGGCAGAGAAAGGTGGGGGAGGAGTGGTGGGAGAGGGGGAGGGAGGGAGAAGTTTAAGCAGGCTGTATACCTAGTGCAGAGCCTGACATGGGGCTCGATCTCATGACCCTGAAATCATGAGCCAAAATCAAGAGTCTGATGCTTAACCAACTGAACCACCCAGGTGCCCCATCATTACTTTTAATTAATAGAGCTGTAATTAATCGAATAAGAAGAGCAGTGAGTTATCTGTACTCACTGTTCCTACTTGCTCAGCCCCAGTTCTGTCTTGAGGCTATTCCTGACAGCCATTTGTCTTCACACTGCATTGGAACCTCTCCTGTCCTGTTCCCTAGAACCACCGTGTTGTCAAACCAATGGGTGCTTTTCCATCTCTGCCCCTGACACAGCTGACCATGCCTGCCTTTTGTCACTTGGATTTTAGGGCAGTACTCGTTCCCGGTTCTCCCCACCGGGGCATTCCCCCGGATGGTGTTGGGTCTATGACTTGGATCAAGTGCCCACACAGATGGATCCGGTAGTTCTCTCTCCAGTACGGACCTCTACCTTGAGTCCCCATTCACAAATCTGGTGCATCTTTGACATGACAAACCTCGCTAAAACAGGAATTCTTCCTTTTGCCCCTGTTTCTTCCTACTCAAACTGCTTCCTTCTCGGGCCTCTCCATTTCCAAAATGGTACCTGTTGTCCAGGGAAGATACCTGAGAATCCCCTGGATTCTTCTGTGCATACCCCATAGCCAGTCCCTGGATAGTTCTGCTAGAAATCCTGCAGAATGTGTCCCACGTCGGAGTGTGCTTTTCACCACCCTACCAGTGCAGCCCCTTCCCTCACTGATTCCCTCCAGTGGCCCCAACTTCCCACTCCCACTCCTACTCCCGCCCCATGATGGTAGTTATGGGTTGCTTACTATGCAGCAGCCAGAATTACCTCTTAAAGGTCGCCCCTACCCCATCAAAACTTTCTAGTAGCTTCCCATTGCAACCAAGCCAAAATGGAGGCTTCCTAGGCTCAGTATGTTCAGTCCCCTGCCAACCCTGTCCTTCTTGAATCCCTCTCCTCCTCCCTCTTCCAGTTGGCTTCAACTGAGCCAGAATTGAAGTGATTCCACTTTAGGACTTATGTATGTGTGGTCTCTTCTGCCCCGAAAACTCCATAATGCACATCTTTGCATGCTTGCTCCCTTAGCTCATTCACCTCAAATGTCACCACTTCAAGAAGGCCCCTCCTGATTACGCTGTGTAAATTATTCCTTTTCTTTCAAATCAGTCTAAGCTGTCATCATGTGTATTTTTTTCTTTTTCCTTTTTTAAGATTTTATTTATTTGACAGAAAGAGACACAGTGAGAGAGGGAACACAAGCAGGGGGAGAGGGAGAGGGAGAAGCAGAAGCAGGCTTCCTGCTGAGCAGGGAGTCCAGTGTGGAGCTCGATCCCAGGACCCTGGGTCATGACCTCAGCCAAAGGCTGATGCTTAACGACTGAGCCACCCAGGTGCCCCTTGTGTGTTTTTTCTACAGTGTTATCTCCACCTGAAATTTTATTTTATATATATATGCATATAATATATATACACATGTATTTATACACCCACACATATATATTCATTTACTTATTTGTTCAAAACTCTCTAGAATATAAACTCTATGATGATATGGATAGGGTCTTGTTCATGGCTACATGCTCAGTGCCTAAAAAAGCGCTGAGCCTATAGAAAACATTCAGAAATGTGTTACGTGAACGAATGATAATTACCTGCTTCAAAAGGTTGATGTGTGAATCTAGTACAAGGATGCATGCAAAACCCTTACTTAGCGCAGCGCCTGGCACACAATAGGACCTCAGTAAACATTAGCTCTTGCCATATGTGGTCAGCCCCCTTACAGTGAGGATGTCCTTAACCGTCACCACAGCTGCTACCGCCCCATTTCAGAGGGAGGTTTCCCTCAGAGATCCTCTGGCCAGGACCCCCGCAGGGCTGGCTGTGCCAGGCCTTGGTTCTGAGGGACCCCAGTGCACCCCTTATCAGCTGTTTGTGTTTAGACTCTGAAGGGGACAAATAGCTCTAGTGCCTTTGACAACATTTAGGGCTCTGCCACCATTTTATTATGTGAGCAAACATTTGATAGCTGGGAAGCCCATCCCTAATGACAGGTCATAGCATCTCGCTGGCGTCTCCTTATCTGCCCTTCTTGTTTGCTCTTCTATTGAAACCTGCAAGGTCACAAGCCATTTTCTCTCTCCTCACCTGAAATCTGAAAATTGGAAAAAGGCTGATAGTGGGAAGTAAAGAGACTCAAAAGTGGGGGTGGGTGGTGGGAGGAAGGAGGAGGCAAAGGGTATCAGAGGACCCTGACCAGGGCCTCAAGAATTTAAAAGGGTCAGAACCTGTCCCCTGGAATGAATGCACAGCTCAATCACAGAAGGCTTGTGGGCTGGGGCGCCCTGTGCAGCCCAGTGTTACTTCTGAGCACATCCCATGGATGGGCTCACCTGACCCCTTAACAGCCTCCACTTCATGGGTGAGGAAACTGAGGCACAGAGAGAGTGCCATGATGAAGAACACAAAGCTAGGAGAAGACTTTTAACCTCGGAGCTTACTAGAAAGAACACGTACCCTGGGGCACCCAGAACCAGTTTGAATCCGTCTCTACGTCCTAGTTCTGAAACTGTGGATAATTTGCTCTCTTTGACCTTGTCTTCTTAATCTGTAAATCTCGTACAGGATAATGGCTGGGAGCACTGATTAATGAGATGATGATGCAATATAGGCCTTTAGTAGCAATGATGGGGTGTGTGTGTGTATATGCACATATGCACATGTAAGCTTCTGAGTGTTGAAGGAAGAGTCCTTAGAGAAAGAGCCATTAAGCCAAAAGGCAGAACTTCCCCCTTAGATGCCCAAACAAGTGAAAGGGAAGCCAAAAGGGTCTCCCTGGCAAGAAAAGGATGAGAATGATGTTCTCCGACAGCTGAGATAAATGAGGCCCAGCGCCCCCAGAAGGGGAGGCTGCCCCAGGGAGGGGGTTCGTGGCTGATCTTGGAGGGTTTCTCCATCCACTCTGGGGTCCCCTACCCCCCCACCACCTGGAAGTCTGGCCTTGGAGGCCTTCAGCCCAGAGTTTTTGTCTTAATAGGAACAAGCCTGTAGAGAGCACTTTGCAGTTTCCCACACACCTTCCCTGGTGGGTCGTTTGAGCCAGCAGCAATTTTCTCCTGTGTGTTACGGCTCAAGTAGATGGGCAGCTCTGGCCCAGTCCGGGAGCTGATTAGAGAGCAGGTGCTTCAGCCAGGCTCAAGCCCACTTGGAGTCCAGCTTTTCACAGGTTCTGCAGTAGTACAGGTCTATTAAAGTTTGCAGATCAGTGGTCTAGGGGACCCGTGCCTGTCCAGGTGTTAGGAAGAGGACCCTTACTTCCATGAGAGGCAAGAGCTCCCACCCAGCTGCTGTTGCAGCCACACCGAGCACATGGTAAACCCCACGCTCCCAGAAAGAGGAGCTTGGCTTCAGGACAAAGGTCAGCGAGTTATGACTATTTCCAGGTCCACAGCAATTCGCTGCTGTCTTCTTCTTCTTCTCCTTTTTTTTTTTTTTAAAGATTTTATTTATTTATTTGACAGAGAGATCACAAGTAGGCAGAGAGGCAGGCAGAGAGAGAGGAGGAAGCAGGCTCCCTGCTGAGCAGAGAGCCCAATGCGGGCCTCGATCCCAGGACCCTGGGATCATGACCTGAACCGAAGGCAGAGGCTTTAACCCGCTGAGCCACCCAGGCGCCCCGCTGCTGTCTTCTGAAGTGGCTGGGAAACCTGGCTCACAAGTTTCCCTAAACGGAGTATGTTTCAGGACCAACCCAGAGGCACTGAGCAGGCACTGGGTCCTCAGCCTGAGGCTGGCTGAGCTGGATCTCGGCTCACCTGGAGAAGTCAGACGAATGGTGTTGTCCCTGCTAAATGCACACTGCTGAGCTCTCTCTCCTCTCTCTGCAGTGCCCCCTCCAAGCCTGGTGATGCCCACCCATCACTTACTTTGTGCACAGCAACAAGGACCCTTTTTTCCACACCGTCCCCCTCCGGGCAGCTGTCACGGAAAAGGCCAGTGGCCTGACAAGCACCTTCGAGAGAGGCCCATCTGCCATCCGGCTGGCGCCTCAAACAAGGACAGCCCACTGGGACCCACAGCCCAGAGTGCAGCTTCCCTCCTCTTCTATGCAGTATTGTCGCCATGCCTCTCCCAAGATGGCAGGTACTCCCATCCAGCCCACCGGTGGGAGATGAGAAACCACGGAGGAGGAAGAGAGAAAGCTGTCGTGTCTACATTGCGCTCCTTCATCGAACAAACCGATGCGAAAAAACTTGAATCTGTTACTGAAATGAGGAGGACATGTGCTATTGAACTGAGCCAAACACACTGTAAATACCAGCAGCCTACCGCCCCCGACCACCCCTTCCTAGCTGATCTTGAGATTTCTTTTGAAGAAGTAAATTTCTCCAATGGGTGTAAACTATAACCTACTGTAATTGAGTGCAATTGCCCCTCTGCTCCCTCCCCCCCAACCCTGTATATAATACTAAAGTGTCTATTAGTTCTCTTTGTAAAGGTTGGAATTACATTTTCCAAATGTTTGGCCCCCTTCCCCCCCCCCAATGGAGAAAGAGCCTGAGTGGGAAGTGAAAGCTTGCACCCCTTTCCCTCTGGCCTGGACACACACCGGGACCGTATGTGTGGCACTGACCACCAGCTGACTCCAATCTCCTGCTGTGGAGACACAGCTCTGGATCCTGGAGGGGCTGAATGTGGCTAATAGCCTAGTTTCCGGTGGGGCTAGGGGGTTCGGCCAGTCCACTACCAAGACACTGCAAGGCAGGAAAACTGGCTGGCTGCTTGATAGCCCAAGAAAGCCTCCCATTAAAACAATGTATTTTATCACTGCCCAGAGTCTCATATTTCTGTCTCTGACGCTTCCTCTGCCAAGGTTCCGCCAAGAACCCCCGGCTCCGACTCCCCTTGGAATATTCCACGGGGCTCGTGGCTGCATGTCCCAGTGTCTCTGCACCAGGAGTATCGCTAAGGTAAGAACTGATTGCCCCAGCCAGACTCCACAAGCCCCTCTGAGGAGCTCTGGCCAGAGCGGGAGGCAGCACACCGGTCTTCAGCACAGCTCACGGGAGTGAAGGGACAGGGCCAGCTCTTGGTGACTCTTGGTCAGAGGAACAGATAAAAAGCAGGAAGAATAGAAACCCTGTGGGTCACTTTTTTGGCCTCGTTTTAAGCATTAACCCCAGCCTTTCCTTCTTTCTGTAGAGTCGTTAGTCACTAGGAGAAAGGGTTTGTATATGTGGGTTTCCCCCTCTGGCAAGGATGCTAGTGAGCCAAACAGTCCAAAAGGTGAAAAGCCAAAGGTCTGGACTCTCCACCCACAGGAGCTTTGCTACGAATAATCCGGTGTTGAACTCCCGGAAAAAGGAAGATGTGTCCCTCCGCTTTGCTGTGTCCTCTGTACAGCACAGACCCTACCAACTTGTGATTTCTTGCTTCTCATCCCAGCGTTTCCCAGGCAAGGTGTGGGCAAGGGAATTCTGTCGAGCAGGCCCCGAGAACAGGTTTTTCAAAATCCCAGTGCAGTGGAAGATGCATTTCGCAGTGAGCTGTGCTGATTTATGGAGAACTTACTCTACTCTGTGCCCAGGACAGGGATGGCTAAGTATGGAAATGCTGACCTCCTCTGGTTCCTGGCTCCCCTAGACAATATAACTGGAGCCAAAGAGGTCAAGAGAAAACTCAAGGTTGGGTGGAGAGGACTGGGGGCCAAGGCCAAGCACCATGTGCTGAGAGAGGCCAAGATCCCCTGTCACTAGTTGGGATGTCCTACTGGATGGCTCCTGTGAGTTCTAAGAAGAGGAAGGGGTCAAGCCCTAGCCTCTGTTGGAACCCTGTATCCGGACCCATGTTGTTTCTGGGACAGCAAGTAGCTGCATTTGACAGATTTAGAGCTTGCATTATTGCAAAAACCCTGAGGAGGGTGCCTGGGTGGCTCAGTGGGTTAAGCCTCTGCCTTCGGCTCAGGTCATGATCTCAGGGTCCTGGGATTGAGGCCCACATCAGGCTCTCTGCTCGGCAGGGAGCCTGCTTCCTCCTCTCTCTGCCTGCCTCTCTGCCTACTTGTGATCTCTCTCTCTCTGTCAAATAAATAAATAAAATCTTCAAAACAAAACAAAAACCCTGAGGACCCAGAAGGTCTTATTCGTCTAGGAGGTTATGTGGGCAGAGCTGGAGGTTGAGGGGAGTGGGGGTGGATGGCTGGGGCAAGTCTCTAGGGACTTTTCCTAACCAAACCCTGTAGAAACCAAGACACATAAGGAAACAGTGCTGGCAAGATTAGCACCTCCCTTCTGAATCAAGCAGAGACCTCCTACACTGGCTCTAATGGGGACAGGGGTTCACCATGCAGGGGTTCAGGTGGAATTATCCACGCTGAAGATTCACTTGCAACTAAAAACCCCCATTCTTCCTCCAGAACCTCATAGACTGACATTTCTAGGCTCTGTCTTTACTCCAGGAGCCTAGACCAACAGACAGATGGACCGGTTTTTTTCTTGACCTACTGTCATCTTCTAGCGTGCGCCCTGCGGAAGCAGATTTCATTTTAACACTCAGTGGTAAGGAATGAAATAGGTACCGAAGGCCTGCCTTAACTTTTTCCATGCCGAACAGTGGAGTATTCCCCACCAAAGGCAGAGATAACCGGTGGGTTAGCTGCTAGATTCAGGTGGATAAAAACACAATGCAGGCACCCAGGGAATCTCAGCTCTTGGCCCACAGCTGGAGGTGGAGGGGACAAGCCTTTGATACTCCTTTTGGAGCCAGAATGCCTTGATTAGAATCTCTACCTCCAGCACTTAACCCCATCCTCATTGTCCTCCTGCATAAAATTGAGTGATGATAATAGTTCCTACTGTATAAGGCTGTTTGAGGAGTAAATGAGTTGATCCCTGTCAAGCCCTTAGAAGTGGACCTGCTACGTTGTGTTGATATCCTGTCATCCCACAGTGAGTTCTGCAGTCTTCTGAGCTTTGTTGCTATTTCCAGATAACCCCGTCACAAATCAGATGCTTAAGTCAGGAAAACTGCCAAATTCCCGGCAAACTGATGTTGTTCATTTTTGTGGTATATGGCAAGTCCAGCAGGGGACTGAAGATAAGTCCGGGAGGGAGGGCTGAGGAGAGGGGAAAGGCTGGACTGAAGAGTCTTTGTCTCCCTAAGGAAGGAAGAAGGTAAAATGTGGTGACTTTGCAGGAAGTGTGAGAGCCAGGGGTCCCAGACTAAAGGTGGATGGGGCCATGGAGGAGGACTGCCCAGAGCAAGGAACGATATGGGTCAGGAAGGAACAGGAGCAAAACTCCTTCCCAAGGAAAATCAGGACTGATGTGTCCCCTCTGAATTAGAAATTAATTCAAACACACACCATCAAAATCTGCTCCGGAATGCAAGATGGTCAAGGCAGTGCCATAGGACTTAGCCATGTTTTATACTTCAGACACACCCCCATTGCCTCAAACAATTGGATGTTGAATATTCATTTAATATTCATTTTTGCTGAATATTCATGAGAAGCTATAGGCCCTCTAAACCAGAAGCCTATAAAACCTGTCCCTCCCCCTTCCCACTCCCTCTCCCCCCTCTTCTCCTTCTCACTCCTCTTTCTCCCTCCTTCTCCCGCCCCCTCTCTCTGCCCCTAGTTGTGGTGCAGTGGTCATTCTGGCTAGGCAAATACTAGATTGTCAGCCAAGATTTATAACATGACCGTATTTTTTAAATGACTCTTTGAGGTATGCAGGACTTCCTATATGCCTGAATGACCATTTTTCCCTGGGTGTATGTACAGTACTGTGGGCATAGAGAGAGAGGAAAGACGTCCTAAGGGAAAGCAGTGCAGAGCAAACAGGATGGGGGGAGGTGAGGAGAGGGAGGGTTAACATCAAAAGCGGGAATCACAAAAGCAGTTTTCACACAGTCCGCATATGTATGTTTATGCCAACAGATCACACAACACAGATGAGATACTTCTTTGCAGTCTTCATCTATTTAATTTTCTTACATACTGTTAGTTCCCAAAAGGCAGGTTTCTCTTCTGTGTCCAGACAACCTTAATAAGCCAATTATACTAAATTATTCTCAATTACAAAAGGGATAAAAAGAGAAAGCTAATTTTTTTTTAAAAAGACAAATTCCAGTATAAGGAAAATGTACCTGATTTCCTGAGCTACTGTAAGACCTTTCATGTATCCCTTTGCTTTTGGAAACAACATCTAGTCCAAAATAACGTCTCTCATTTACTTATTCAAGAAATATTTACTGGCCTCTATTGTGTGCCAAGCACCATTGTTGTGGACACTGAAGATAGAGTGAACCAAATACATAAAAATCCTTCCCCCTCTTGGGGCTCCTGGCTGGCTCAGTCAGTGAAGCATGTGACTCTTGGTCTCAGTCTCATGATTTCGAGCCCTGCTTGGGGTGTAGAAATTACTTTTAAAAAATCCGGCTCAGTTGGTTAAGCGACTGCCTTCGGCTCAGGTCATGATCCCGGAGACCCGGGATCGAGCCCCACATCGGGCTCCCTGCTAGGTGGGAAGCCTGCTTCTCCCTCTCTCACTCCCCCTGCTTGTGTTCCCTCTCTGGCTCTGTTTCTCTCTGTCAAATAAATAAATAAAATCTAAAAAAAAAAAAAAAAAAAAATCCTTCCCCTCCTGAAGTTCATTCTGGCGGAGGAGACAAGCAGTAACCGTGAATGGTGTGTGATGGCAAAACTATGAAAGATCGAGCAGGGGGGCTGGAGGAGCTCTAGCTGAGTGACAGGGAGAACAGTGGGTCAGGGAGGAGAGCTGGGTGGCAGACATGAGGACAAATGACAGCGGGCCTTCTCGCCACCTGAAGGGACTGCTGTAAGTTGCCACGGGGAACCCAGCTTTTATTCTGAAGGAGCTGAAAGCTGTCCATTATGAACAGAGCAGGAACAAGATGGAACTTTTGTCTTTAGAGGGTCCCTCTGGCCATTGAGTTGTAGGGAGGGGCCAAGAGGAACAACAGAAAACCATCAGAAGCCGGTTGCTGTCATCCGCCTGAGACCCCGGGCGGTGGTGGAGGTGAACAGCGGTGGTCTGATTGTGGGTGTCCTCTTGAAGGGAGAGGATTTGGAGGCCCCAAGATTTCCCGGTGATTTGCACATGGTGTGTGAGAGGGAGAGGAACTGAAGGCAGTTGCAGGGTTTGGAGGAGGTAGCGACTGATGCTATAGAAAATGAAAGACCTGGAGCATGGACTCTAGCTCAGATATATTTTTTAAAGTGGCACTTTAGGAAGCAACCTGATAGTAGGTCGTGGGGTCGTGCCTGCTATTATCATAGCCCTGATGTGATGTCGGAGCTCTCCAGGGGCAATAACATGACCACATTCAGGCATTCATCCAACTGATGTTTGTTGAGTACTTACTGTGTGCTACGTACTCTTCTAGGCTTGGGGCAGGGGGAGCGTTAAAAAAGGGTCACTTTTGGGGCATCTGGGTGGCTCAGTAAGTTGGGTGTTCTGTCTCCTGATTTCGGCTCAAGTCATGATCTCAGTGTCCTGAGATCTAGCCCCACGTCAGGCTCTGCACTGAGTGTTAACGCTTGTTCGAGAGTCTCTCCTGCTTCTGACACTCCTCGCTTGCTCTCGCTCTTAAAAAAATAAAGTCCCTTTTCCCATGGATGTTCACCTGGGAGGAGCCAACAATGATACACAAACATACAAATAAAAAGGAGGGCGCCTGGGTGGCTCAGTCAGTTAAGTGTCTGCCTTTGGCTCAATCAAGCCCTGCATTGGGCTCCCAGCTCAGCAGGAAGCCTGCTTCTCCTTTGGGGCGCCTGGGTGGCTCAGTTGGTTAAGCGACTGCCTTCGGCTCAGGTCATGATCCTGGAGACCCGGGATCGAGCCCCACATCGGGCTGCCTGCTTAATGGGAAGCCTGCTTCTCCCTCTCTCAGTCCCTCTGCTTGTGTTCCCTCTCTAGCTGTGTTTCTCTCTGTCAAATAAATAAAATACTAAAAAAAAAAAAAAAATAGCCAAGAAAGGGGGTGGGGGAAGGGAACCTGCTTCTCATAAGGACACATGTGGCTGCATTCAGGGCCCACTGGATTATCTAAAATAATTTCCTTTAATCACATCTATATAGACTCTTTTTTCCTTTTATGGTAACATTTACACCTTCCAGGGATTAAGACCTGATATATTTGGAGGCCATCCTATAGCCAATTACAGAGATTCTGCCACAGACCCAGAAAAGAGCTTAAGGTGACAGTTTCTTTTGTACAACTTTTTCAGTTAGAATTCATGATTACTTTGGGGCACCTGGGTGGCTTAGTCAGTTAAGCATCTACTTTTGGCTCAGGTCATAATCCCAACGGGTCCTGGGTCTGGGGATTGAGTCCCACATTGGGCTTCTTGCTCAGTGGGGAGTCTGCTTCTTCCTTTCCCTCTGCCCCTCTCCCCTGCTCTTGCTTGCTCTCTCACTCTTTCTCACAAATAAAATATTTTTTAAAAGTTCATAATTACTTCAGAATATCTATAAATCAAATTATCATGCTGTGTGCCTTAAGCTTATACAGTTTTATATGTCAATTATTTTTCAATAAAACTGGCAGAAAAAAAATCATATTCGTAAAACAGATCGTCTGGTCCAGGAAACATGAATCGTAAGGAGAAAGGTGATTCTTTCTCAATCTTTAGGAAATCTACTTTCAACAGGAGCCATACTTGGGAGAAGCTTGAATTAATAAGTAAATGAAAAACTTTAACATGTTGCTCATGTTTGTATCACGGAAGCAAAATAACAGGCTACCACTGTAGTTGGGGTTAACCATTCATCCACTTCTTTGTTCGTCTAGTAAATATTTGCTGCTGCTGTATAGATTGTGGTGAAAAGCTCATGCTGGAGGACAGTAAAAATCTAGGTTCAAATCCAGGCTCTGCCACTTAGTAGATGTGTGATCTTGGGAAGTCTACTTTGTCTGTTTTCAGGCATCATCAAGCCCTTTGCCTGGTATAGAGAAAGTGTGAAATAAGTTTTGTTATTAGCCTCCAGTCCTTCCAGGACTACATGAGAAAACATGACAGGCCCCAACTCCATTGTCCCTGACTGTCTTCCCCTGACTAGGATCTAAGTTCAATAAGAACAGATACTTGGTGTTTTGTTCACTGTTTGGACCCCATCCTTTAGTACCTGGCACATATTAGATGCTCAGTAAATACTGTTTGAATGAATGAATGTGTGTATGTTACTGTCCATCTAACACCACTATGATCCCAAACTCCTCAAACTTCACAGGAAGGATCAAGTCATTATTACTATTTTTTAAAGATTTTATGTATTTATTTGAGAGAGAGAGAGAGAATCTCCAGCAGACTTCCTGCTGGGTGAGGAGCCTGACGTGGGGCTTGATCCCAGGACCCTGAGATCATGACCTGAACCAAGACCAAGAGTCCGACAACCAACTGACTGAGCCACCCAGGTGCCCCTCATCATTATTACTTTTATAAATGGGGATAAGAGAGGAAATAGATAAAAATGGAGGTCCTAGGTAATGTCTTATGGCTAGTGTAGGAGCTAACTAGAGCTAATAGGCCAGCTTGGAACCCATTCTGGCTCCCAACCTGGACTCAAGAAGGAAAACCAACAGCAACAAATCACTTGTATCTACATGGACCCAATCTTTGTACCCCATCTGCAAATATTCCTATCTTCCACAGGAAGATGACAAGATTACAACCTTCTCAAGGACAGAACCCCTAAGCTATGCCTTTCTTCACTAGCCCAGCCCAGGTCTTCATTCCTTTAACTGTGTTCTTTGCACATTTTCATTACACAGAGCATCTAAGTATGGTGGAGAGGCACCTAATAGATTTCACTCACTCAGTCATTCAACATACCCCTCTTGCACACTGACTTTGAGCAGGTTTAGTGTGGTGGGTATTGGGGGTTCCAAGATGCCCTGAGGGAGTTCCCAACATGGCTGAGGAAACAGACAAATTAGCAGGTGATTGCACTGCATGTGTAGGTATGAGAAGCTAGAGTGGTAGGACAATGGAAGCAATTCTGTTTAGATAGAAATCAGAGAAGGCTCTTTGAAAGACATTTGAACTACGTCATAAAGAATGAGTGACAGTTCACCAGACAGAGGGGGAGTGGGGAGACTTTCCTCATCAAGGGACCACAACATGCAAAATGAATGTCCAAATCAATGAGTTCCCAGTATTGTCTGAGCCCAAACCCTCTGTCTTCCGCATGCTTGGAAACCCTGCCTGAACTTCTCTTGCCCTGGTTCTATAAATCATGATCTGACATGGTGAAATATGTTCTCCAGGTTGCAAGGTCCTCAGGTCAAGGTAATGGGTCACTAGCCAGCCAGTGCCTCCAAGGAGTGGACCCTACAACTTAGATGAGCAGAGGGAAGGCATGGGGTAAGGCATGTGATGTTTATGTTCAGGAACTGCAAAGCCACTAGCTTGCAAAGTGTCATTACGTCTGCAGATGGAAGGTAATTTTCTCGTTACTCAAGGACTCTTGATCGGGCTCAGATTGGTTTCTGGGGAATTGCTTTATGACCCAGAGCTGGGCGGTGATAGATAGGAGATGTGGTTTGCTGGGCAGAAGTTTACAAGACAGGAAATTGCTTCACTGGGCACAACCATTCATAAGAAACACCTCTGGGAAAAGGAGACAGGGCTCCTGGAAGGTCTGCCCCTGGCCATGTGTTTACATCAGCAACAACCCATGTTCCTGGTTACACAATGTGGCAGCGTCACTTCGAGTGGGGGATCTTTGCTCCGTTGGAAGAATAAACACATTCCTCACTTGCAGTGGAATTAACAGACCTCACAGACTTTGCAGTGACTCTCCTGGAGGCAATAATGTCATAGGAAGGTGACTCTAAACATGATTAGCTAGATGCCCAAACTTAGTCCAAATTTGGTTGAATACTCCTGTAAATGGTAGCACAGGTTTGGATGAAGATATGGCAAAACTGAAGGGTAGAGAAGTGCAATGATCTTTTGCTAGGCAATCGCCAAAGCCACACTGGCTTTCTCAGGAACAATCCAGGCACTGGGTCATTGGTCAGTCTTTGGGGTGGTAGGGGACAGGGCTATGAAGTTGTTTGCATACATTCCAAAGCCCATGTGTCCATTGTCCTACCAGCTCAGAGCTGAGATTTGGAGTCCAGAGTATTTCTGCACGGAGCCAGCAGATCAGCACGTGTCATGGAGAGGGAAGATAAAGGGTGGTGGTCAGTGTCTCCAGAACTGTGGGGGTCTGTCTGGCAAGTTGCTGGAGCCCTCCAACCCAGCACTGCTCATTAGAATCAAGTCACACCCTCCTCAGCCCCTACTCCTACCCACCCCCTTGGTGGGTCTTGTCAGGTGAGGCCTGATAAGACCTCTGAGGCCTCAGGTTGTATACCTGTAAAATGGGACTTCTGGTGCTACTAAATGTCAGCTCCAAAGTGAGGATCCAGTGAGACTCTGAATTTCCTTGCCCTCAAGTGTGTTCGCACACCTGGAGTGCGCTGCCTGGCAAGTGTTGGGCACGCAGGTGGACTTAGAGGAGAATCTTGTTTTATGTTTTTTACCTTCATACAAGAAGTTGCAGATGGTAAATCCGCCGTTACCTCTGACTTAGTCCAGAGCCTGCTGTTTGGGTTCTGATGCTTCTGGACAGAACATTCCAGGGCAGGAGCAGCTGGCGGCAGAAGGCCCTGGGCTGGCCCTCTATGAGGCTCTTTCACTTCCTTGGAAATTGTTTAATTCTGTCTGCCATTTGTAAGTTCTTCTTCTTTTTTTTTTTTTTTGTAGTTTTATAGTTTCATTAACATAAATATGACATTCACATAAGCTGTCTATTTGTTTTCTTGGCTGTATAGCCTGGCATTGGGATTGGTGACTCTGGTGGCCAGCTGGGCTGCTCTTTCCATGGTGGCTTTGCGGTTCTTGGAGGAGACACAGTGAGCAATCTCTGCACAGCAAGATTTGTTGCACTTGACATTGTGGACTAGGAACTTCAGAAGCCACTGGGTGGCATGGGCTTTGTTTTCCTGTTGTTCCCGTAACCATTGTTGGGCATCAAGATGTGGCCCTTGAATCTTCTGTGCACCTCATTGTCAGTTGCTCTGACTGGTACCGGATGAACTGCATGGTCCTCTTTTTAACAATCTTGGGCTTCCCTAGAGGTCTCCCCCAGAGGGCGGCCATGTTGCCAAGTAGGAGATGGCTGCCGCCCTTACAGGCCACGCCAAGGAAGAGAGGGGAAGATGGTACACGAGGTCTTCCCATTTGCAAGTTCTAATGGGGCCCAGACCATGTCCCTCTTGGTAACTGTTCTAGCTCCACTACCTCATAGGAATGAATAAACACATGTGTGAATGCAGGGATGAATAAATCAATGGGTTGCATTTTTTTTTTAATCTGAAAAACACTGACATCCTGAATCCATACAAATCTACAGTGGACTTCCCATCACCTAGCTTCTACTTCATTAGATAAGCAGAAGCCTTGATACCTAGTTCCCTTGCACAGATAGAACAGTTGTACAGATAGAACAGTTGTGTCAGGGAAAGCAAGGTGGGGTACAGAGCTAAAGCCCACCAAGGCAGCCACAGGGACAGTTCCTAGCCCTTTAGGTCATTAGGTCCTGAAGTACCCACTTTAAGAGTTATTTTCAAGCCCCTCAGGATCTCACACTACTGTTACCTGCCCTGCCCATTCCTGGTGAAGGAGATTGCAAAAAGGTTTAGAGCCACTGTCCCTAGACATTTGGGAACACTGTTACGGGCCACCTGACCTCCAAATCCTGTGAGAGGAATAGGATAAGCCCAGAAGGGAAGGGATGATCCTGTGGGTCAGCCTGGAGGAACGCATGGCCGGGCAGCATAGGACAGACTCAGTAGGGTGTTTTGGTACCAAAGGTGTGGCCATGCAAGCATGTCAGGGACCTGCTTCAGGAGGTGGTGTCTGTGTACGGGCCCTAAAAGGCATGCTTCTCAAACTGGGGCACAGGGCAGGGAGCCACAGGAAGTACAAGAGGCCACAGGAAAAATAGCTCATCTTCTCAGGGCACCAATTTTATTTAGAAATAAGTAATTTAACTGCATTTTTTTATATAAAAGCAAATGCATGATCATGATACAAAATTTGCACACATTTTTGCGATAAAATATGGGGCTTCAAAGAAATCTCTTCTGTTTGCAGTGATCTGAAATCCCAGGACCCTTGAGAAGTACAAATTCGCTCTTCTCTACCATTAATGGTACAGAGTAGAAACAGTTTCAGAAGCACTGGCCTAAAAGAGCCGTGCAGAAAATGCCACCCATTGACAATTCCCCTACTGTCTGCGCATGATGCTAGACCCCCACTCCATGCAGAGAAGGTGCCCTTGAGGAGACAATGGCATTGGTACAGCAACAGCCTCTCCCATCATCTCGGCTGACCCTCGGATCCCAAGAGATCAGCTTGCTGTTCTTCTCCCAGGTTCTCAGAGAAATACGTCCCCTGTCAGAGAAGAGGGGTTACACTCCTATTATCATTTCCTCTCTTTCCTGGTGGCCCTCACAGCGCTCAGCAAGGATGAGCAGCTCCGTTAAGGTGGGTTAGGATGAGCTGAACTCCAGACGGACACCTGCACCTCTTCCTCCCTTCCTGCTGAGGGCAGCCAGCAGCTCTGGCCATAGCTCCATAGGGAGCCCAAACCAAAGGGCAAGCAAGGCTCAGCTAACGGTGCAGTGGAGGCAAGTTTTACTTCCTTAGGGCCCAGGCTACCAGCTTAAGAAATTCATGCCAAATAAAAACACTACTTTTTTACTTTTATTCACATTTTTGAGACGAGGACACTGATGTGACATAGGAAAACTAAGAACAGGCAGATGGCTAGTGAGTTAACAGCTCCACTCTGAATATGCAGAGATCCCCAGTGAATGGGATCTGGGTCTGGGGTTATCTGCTCTAAGTTTACTCTGTCAAACTTTGGTTACCAAAGCAGATTTTGTGGGGCCCCCAGCTCCAGCTCCTGTGAGCGCCTGGCAAGTGAAGCTCCTCTGGGTCTCCCTGACTCCAGGGTAAGCCCCTGAAAGTCGGAATGAGGTCTAATTAATCTTTGTGCCCCCTACTGCTTAGAAGGGTATCTGTGCATGAGACGCCCTCAACACGTATTTCCTGGTGATGAGTGTGATAGCAACTTACCAGATCGTTTTGAGTCATTTACCAAGTGATTGTGTTCTGTTCCGTCTGCTGAGCATAGGGACTCAATGACAAATTAGAAACACTGTCTTCCCTCAAGGGGCTTGTGGCTTAGCAGGGAAAGCTATCCTCCCAGAAAGTACTTCCTGCGCTCTAGCCGGTGGACCTAGCGGCTAACCTGGAAACTTCTAAAGCCTTTGAAGGGGGGCTTGGCCTCCCACAGCTGCAATCGGAACCAAAAGGAGAGTGGCGTCAGTTGTCCTTCCACAATCACAGGAATGCCCAGGATGGGTGGGCCGGAGGGTGACCTCCCCATCACCCTGCAGGAAAGTGAGGCCAGGCTAACACCTGTTGAGACAGGTACCTCCCATTTGCCCATTGTCCCGTGTTTGCAGAGGAGGAATGGAGAACCCCAGGGAGGAAGGGGATGGGTCACGAGCAGGCGAGACTCCTTTCTGTGGCACCACAAGCAGCAGCATGGAGATAGGGCGGCTGTGCTGGAAGGATTTATAACTCCAGATTTCTAGGTCTTATTGTCAACAAGCTCTTTCTCAGTCGTGACATTGTGGGGGAGGGCAAGGGGCAGATAGGCAGGGACAGACCGGAGAGGGGCATTGTGGGGGAGAATCTGGCAGAAGTGTGCACATCTGGGTGTAGCAGATAGAGGAGTTCTGCAGGTCAGAAGGGGGGAAGGGAGAGCAGGAAGAGTGAGGAGAGAGGCAGGGGACAGGGGAAGCTGTTCATGGTGAATATCGTATGGGATATTGACCTGGTTAATAATAATGCTTGATCTCTTGTCTCGTTCCCTGTGGCCCAGGCCTGAAAAGCTGTAAACCTGCCCTGGGATGCAGTAAAATCCTGAGGCAAGCCCAGAGAGCCAGCCCAGGGGGAGCACTGTTGTACCCAGGTTTCTGCTCTCCAGAAGCTTCTCCCCCGGTCAGGTGGGCAGGGTCTCTGGTCATACCTGTAGCTTCTGAGGCAGGGGCACAGCAGAATGGGGAAAGGCAAAATGGCCTTGTGCTGCTTTAGTGGTCGAGGGGAGAAGGGGAGAAGGAGACTCTGTAAATGGGAATGGCGGACCTGTGGCCACTAAAGGCACCAGTTGCCTTTAGGTGCCTCTTTCTCCCTCCAGTCTTCCCTGCCGTTCATTTTTACCTGATGCCACCTGAATAAAAACAAGTCCCAAGGGAAGGAGCAAATAGGTCTCCCTCCTCCAGCTTCCCCCGAGACATCAAATACCGCAGACCTGGGTCGGAGGGTGGAGTAGACAAACACAACCAGGCTTGCGGGGGGGTGCTCGTAGGCTCCTTCAGACTCCCCACACCAGCCTGAGCACATCCCACCCACCCACCCGGGACTTCAAAGCCAGCGGCTTGTTTGCCTGGCCATAGAGCAGCAATAATGCTTTCCCTTTTGACCTAAGGAAGCATCCCTTCACTGTTGCAGGAGGACAGCTGGGGGCCACACAAAAGTCCCAGGGAATAGATGCTGCAGCCCCATGCACTAGCTGCTCCCTTGAAGGCACCCCTTGTTCCAGGAACTGCTCACCATGAACATGGTGGTATAGTGTGCGTGCTCGTCCATGCTGGGTATGCATGTGTCCAGACATATATGTGTGCACGAGAATGTGCATAGCCCTGTGATCCCTCACACCAGCCTGTGGTCCTCTTGGAATCACGTCCTTGACTCACATCCTGAAAGCAAACGTTTATGCTTGATCTGAATGCAGGAGCAGAGAATGATATGAGTAGCAGTAAATTAATCCAGCCAGTCAGCTCAAGAAATGGAGAAACCGACCTTAGGACTTGCTGAAGCCTTACTTACCCTTCAGCTTCCTTCTGCCAGGTCAATGATGAAACACTCATATTCTCAGGGATCCTCAAAGAGGCGTGCCAAGTCTTCCCAGGCTGTACCATCTAGCTTATAGGTAGACCTTTAATAAAACAGTAATAATGATGACGATGAGGATTTTTGGTAATAATGATGACGATGATGGTATTTTCCCCTGAGGAATTCTCCCAACACCCACAGAAGAGGATACTGAGAATGTCTAGGCTCTTTCTGAAGAAATGGCCCCACAGTAGACACACTGTAGTATAAGGGAAAATGTGGGGATGCTAGAGTCACCCAATGCTGGGTTCACATCCCAGTTCTGTCACTTACTCCCTTCATGACCCTGAGGACATGATTTAACACTGAAATCTTACATTTCTTCATCTATAAAGGGGCGGAAGCCTATTGGAAGATCCTACCCTTGGAAAGGAGTGTTGCTGGTGATTATAATCAGAGGAAATTATTTGATAAAGAAATCAATTGGGGCAGGAACCCAGGTCCCATGGGGCATCCACGGCAGCTCCCTTCCCAGTTTAAAGATGCAGTACCCATGGTGGTTTAGAGCCCAGACATCACAACAGTGCTCCCAGGGTCCAATCCCACATACCACTTTCAGCTGCATGACCTTGGACAGGTGCAAGGTGCTCAGTTTCCTTACCTGTAAAACAATGATAATAGTAGTGTCTACCACAAAGGACTGTTGCCAAGACAAAAAGAATTAATGATATATATATCAAGTACTTAGTACTTAGAAACTGGATGGCACATACCTTTTTCTTTTCTTTTTTTTTTTGAAACTGTGGCTCTTTGTTTTCATGTGGACAGTTCAAAAAAAGTCAGCAGTAGCTTTTGTTTAATGTAAAAAAAATTGGGGTTTAAAGAAAAGCATCAGT
This sequence comes from Spilogale gracilis, assembly GCA_004023965.1. Lineage (NCBI taxonomy): Eukaryota > Metazoa > Chordata > Mammalia > Carnivora > Mephitidae > Spilogale > Spilogale gracilis. Next base: position 125,486 of record PITA01001297.1, read on the forward strand.
AGGAGCCTGGTTGAAGGATTTGTATTTTTAGAAGGGGTGTACAGTGCAGACATCTCTAGAGAACAGTTTTTAAAGAAGTTTTGGGAGGTTAAGTTTTAAAGCTAGCTTAGGGGGCTTATTTCCAAGGTTTAAAGTAATTTGGGGGTGGTGTCACAGTGCTAAGTATAGGGTGATAGGACAGCAGTCACTGCCCAGGGCCTCAGAATGGATCTTGTTGTCACACAATGCAGGTAAAAGAGAATGAGACAAGAAAAAGTAATCAAGGTGCCAACTGACATTCATCATGTTGGTCCGAAAGGTCTAGGCATAGGCCGTGATGGGGGTAGAGGTGCCGCAAACTGTCAGCCAGTGGCATGGCCTGTAGTAATTCCCCAAAGCCTTGATGTTTTTGGTGTGAAGCCAACATTCTTTTTGTTTCCCTTGGGTTTGTGAAGGCCAGTCTCTTCATGAGTCACATTGAGGTCCCTGCATAGCACAAGGGGCTTATGGGAAGCCAAACCCTTCAGGAACTTGTGAAAGGCTTCATCCCAGTACTGCTGGTACCCGAAGTGTAAGAGACCTCGGCCTATATTAGGTACACAGGCTGTTAGTAGCACAAATGCGTCAAATTCAGCCACAATCACTCAGTCTTCCTGCTATCTCATGTTTGCAATTTTTATTATTGTATGGTCAATACTGGAATCACATGATGCTATCCTTGTAAAAACTGTCCAGGTAAAAGTACAAATATTTGGTAGAGACGAGGAACATAAGTTGAGGTAGGGGAAGGCTTATTGATTTGTAAGTATGGGTTTGTAAACAGGACAGGAGCAAGGGAGATTTGGGCAGTTAGGCTTTCCATCTCAAAGGCATGTCCTGAAATTCATTCACCTTAGATAGAAGGATGGGTGGATGGTAACCCCACTGAACCAATACTGGTTATTCCCTCCATGAATATGGTATGTTGCTCTATTCATTTAAAACTTCTGACTATCAATAAAGCTGAGCAGAGAACTCTGATTCCTGCTGTCCCTTCCCTTCCTGGGATTCTTCTATCATCTCTTAAGAAGGTTTTAAAAATCATGAGATTTCTGGTTTCACATAAAAATTTAAACTCTATAGCAAAAATCTCAAAGTACCAATGCTCTGAAATTTGAGTTTTATCCTGTCCCAGGCTAGCAGCCCCGAATGACTTCAGGGGACTAATCAGGTGTTTCCTGGTTACCTGTTGGCAGCCTCCAAGCTGCACATGCTTCCCCTTTTGTCCCTGTCACAGAGTAGATTTCTGTTCTAGTTGCCTTCCCACAGACCTAATCCTGACCTAGAGAGCTCAGAAGTGCAGCAGGAAAGGGTACAGGGGATGGAACAGGAAAAAAGCCAAAGAGTTAACCCTAATTTAAGTCAACAGTGTGCCACAGTTTCTGAGAAGACAAAAATCTAGAGTGTATCAGTAGAGGTGACTGTGTCCAGATCATGTGACACAAGAGCCCCATTTGTTTACAATCAGACCCCACCTTAAAGTTTGGGCATCACTTTCCAAGAGGGACATTGACCAACTGGAAAGCATTGAGAGGAGAATAATCAGAACAGTGAAAAGTCTGGAAATTATCTCATGTAGACAATGGCAAACATCCTAGAGATGGGGAGTCTCACAGGGAAGATCTAAAGAGAATACTTGAAGAGGTATAATGCAGAAGAGAAAATGCATTGCTCTCTGGACCAGATTGTGGACAGAGTGTGGATCCACATGACCATTATTCAACTGTTTGTCAAGGAAGCAAACCTACCCTAGCAGTAGGTAAAGGCTGGAGGGTGATCTCTCAGCAATGTGGTATAGGGATAACTTCATTAAATAGGAAGTTGGAGGAGATAAGAAGCCATTCAGCTCTAAGAGTCTGTGAGGTTTTTTTGTTGTTGTTGTAGTTTTGTTTTAGTTTAAGTTATAAGTAGGACAAGTCTTCTGTTTGGGCAAAACAGTGTCTGCCTAACACTCCCACTATTAGAGTCATCCAACTGGGTAAAACCATTGTTTGTTTTGAAATATCTCTTAAAATGCAGTATGTTGTCTGAGAAGGGTGACACAGTAGCACAGATAGAGAGCTAGAAGGAAGTTAGGAATCATGGAAATAGCATTCGACTGTGAATCAGAAGATTCTGGTTTGAATCTTCCACTTCTTATCTATGTGGTCTTAAGCAAGTTATTTATCTCTTTGAGTTTCTGTTTCCTCATTTATTAAGTGAGAATAAAAATGTCTATTCTCGGGTGCCTGGGTGGCTCAGTGGGTTAAGCCTCTGCCTTCGACTCAGGTCATGATCTCAGGGTCCTGGGATCGAGGCCCGTATCAGGCTCTCTGCTCGGCGGGGAGCCTGCTTCCTCTTCTCTCTCTCTCTGCCTGCCTCTCTGCCTACTTGTGATCTCTCTCTGTCAAATAAATAAATAAAATCTTTTAAAAAAATGTCTATTCTCAAATACTAAAGGCATGTACATTTTGCTGGTACAGACTTATCAGGCACAGCTTGGCTCCAGAGCCAGTAGCTCTAGTGACATATCATAGTTAAGGTGACTTGTTCCTTTAACTAACATCTATCAACTTTGACCACTTTCTTCCATATTCTACTAGCTATCCCAGGCAATGTCATAAGGCAAGAAAAGAAATAAAAGGTATAAGGATTGGAAAGGAAAAAATAAAGTTGCTGCTATTTGTTGTTGACAATATGGTTGTCTTCATAGAAAATCCAAGAGAATTTGTAGACCAATTATTATAACTATTTAAAGAATCATGCAAGATTGCTGAATTCAAACTCACCATATGAAAAAATCAAAAACATTCTTATATACCGGCAAAAACTGATTAGAAAGTATAATCTTTAAGAGTTCCTGTCACCATATCCACAAAAACTAAAAGGTATATAAGCATTAGCAATGGATCTAATAAAAGAAGTGTTGATTCAAATGGAGAAATTATAAAAACTTTTTGACAGTCTGAAGGTCTAAATGAATAGAGCAATATACCATGTTCATGGACGGAATATCCAATATTATTTTTTAAATTCCAAACTAGTCTGTAAATTCAATGTAGTTCCAATAACAATCTCAACTTGGCCATTCTGTGTATAGGAAACTTTCAAGTTAATCTTAAAATATGAGAGATAAGAGGCAAGAATAGTAAAGACAATTTTGAAGAAGGAGAAGGAGGCATTTGCTTTACCACAAGTGAAAATTTTTAATAAGACTATATAATTAAAATAGTGTTTCTGACACACAGAAAAGTAACTCCAATGAGATGGAATAGAGAGCTCAGAAATAGACCCATGCATTTAAGAATTTGGGACATTACAGTGATGGCATCTAACTGGGTAAAAGATGGATAGTCAATAAGTGGTGCTAGAGCAACTGATTATCAATATGGAAAAAGAAAAAATTATCTTACACTGTTTTATAAGGAGCAACTTAAAGGCTTTGATATGCAAAAGCAAAATTTTTAAACTGTTAGAAGATAATATCAGAATAGTTCTGTGGCCTTGGAGTAAGGGCAGGATTTCTTAGGTAAGACCCTAAAAGCTCAATACTATAAAGAATACATTTGACTATATTAAAATGGATATTTAATATATAATTGCACTTACTATACTAATTATATATTTTTTAAAGGATTTTAAAAATGAGTGCAAATGAGCGGGGGGTGGGGAGGGATAGAGAAAGAGGGAAAAGCAGAATCCCTGCTGAGCAGGGAGCTCAACAGTGGGCTCAATCCTAGGACCCTGAGATCATGACCTGACATGAAGGCAGATGCTTAACTGACAGAACCACCCAGGTGCCTTATATTATATTGAAATAGAAAAAAACACAACAAAGTGAAAAGTCAAGCTCCAAAGTGGGAGAAAATCTTTTCAGTGACTACTACTACAAAGGGTAAGTTCAGGTTATATAGACATTCTAATAAATCAATTTTTTAAAAAGAACCCTCAACCTAAGAGAAAAAATACACAAAGAATATGAACAAGCAGGTCCCAGAAAAGGAAACACAATGGACAAGAAACAAAGTTTCTTGACCTTACCAGTATTTTGAGAAATGCAACTTAAAATCACAATAAGAATGACTTCTAGGTTAAGATAGGACTGAGCATACTGCCATTTCTTCCAAAACCTCACAAAGATGACAGCTGATGCTTTTTATAAAAGGCATAACCTCATGTGGTTAAGGAGAATGGGAGAGAAGACTATAGCACTAAAATTTTGGAAGCTAGAAAACAAACAAATGAGATAACTGACTCAGAAAACTGAAGAAAGCTGAATCTCAACCTACAAGTGGAGAAAGCTGGGAAGTAACCCATGTTGGTCTACCAGATACCTCAGGCAATGAGGATGAAGATGGAGTAAAAAATGAGATTGAATGCAAACCTATAAAAAGCTAATGGGTTCCCAGTTTCCTTTCATGCTTCATACAGCCAGAACTTTTTAAGAGATTAAAACGAAGTCTATGGAAGAGAAAAAGCAGACAAATGTGAAGGCAAGTTATTATACAGAGAATAAGAGAATTATAGGAATGTTATATATTAAATCCTGATGAAGTGAAGGGAGCCTATACCCTCTGGGAAGGACATTGGGAAATGCATCTTTAGGGATTCTGACTAGTCCAAGAGGAAAAGCTTAATACTTCTGACACCAGGGGTTCCTCCAAGGACATGGCCTAGCCAGGTAAGTGAGCACCATAATCTCAAACTCAAAATCTTCAGTTTTTTAGTGCCCCATGTTTAAATATTAGTGAGACATGAATGTCTGAATGGAAAAGGCCCACCAAATGTCCACTGTATTAGATAAAAACATATCCATCCACACATACATATTCTTTTTTTTTTTTTTTTTTTTTAAAGATTTTATTTATTATTTGACTGAGAGAAACACAGCGAGAGAGGGAACACAAGCAGAGGGACTGAGAGAGGGAGAAGCAGGCCTCCCGCTGAGCAGGAAGCCTGATGTGGGACTCGATCCCGGGTCTCTGGGATCATGACCTGAGCCGAAGGCAGTCTCCCAACCAACTGAGCCACCCAGGCGCCCCTACACATACATATTCTTAAATACATAAAACCATAGAATGAATTCAAACCAACTTCAGAAAAGTGGATACTGCTGAAGTATGAGAGGGAAATAGGAGTGGGGAGGGATACAGAGTGGGTTTCAATTAAAACTATAAACTTTCTTCAAAAGAGAACTGGGTATGGCAAAATGTTAACTTTTATTAAGTATGAGAAGTGAACATGAGTATCTGAATATTCTCTGAACTGTTCTGTATCTATTTTGGATTTAAAATATAAATGCAATGAGGCTCAGGAAAATATATAAGAACAATTATAGCAGCCCCAATCTGGAAATAAACTAAATGTCCATTCCAGGGAAATATATAAGTTGTAGTATATTCATAGAACAGAGTATTATTCAGTAAAAATGAATGAACAACTAAAACATGAACAATGTGAATGAATATCAAAAATATGTTTACAAAAAGGAGCCAGATACAAAAGCAGTGGAATGCAACAACAGACAAAAATGAGTCAAGGGTGAAAGAAGTAGGAATTGCCTAAAGAAAAGAGAAGGAATAAGGGATTGACTGGAAAGGACAAAGAGGGAGATAGAACTGTTCTATACCTTGCTCTGAGTTGAAGTTACATGAGTGTATGTAATTATCAAAACTCACTGAGCCGAATACTTAATATCTGTCATATTATTGTTTATAAATTCTACTTCCAGGATAAATGAATGAATTAAGTGGAAAAACTGGTGACAAAAGGGAGTTCAAAGTTACATTTTGGGTTGAACCAATGGAATACTACTCAGCCATCAAAAAGATGAAAGTTTGTCATTTGCAACGACGTGGATGGAACTAGAGGGTATTACAGTAAGTGAAATAAGTCAGAGAAAGACGATTATCATACGATTTCACTCATATGTGCAATTTAAGAAACAAAACAGAGGATCATAGGAGAAGATAGAAAAAATAAAACAAGACAAAATCAGACAGGGAGACAAGCCATAAGAGATTCTTAATCATAGGAAACAAACTGAAGGTTGCTAGAGGGAAGAAGGGTGGGAGGATGTGGTAGCTGGGTGATGGAAATTAAGGGGGGGCGTGTGATATAATGAGCCCTGGGTATTATATAGGACTGATGAATCACTGACCTCTACCTCTGAAATCAATAATACATTATATGTTAATTAATTCAATTTAAATTTTTAAAAAAGGAAAAAACAACTACATTTTGGGTTGAAGCTCATGGTCTCCACTCTGCGATCCCACATGTCCTTAACATAAAGTCCCAGGTGGGGTTGGAGAGCCCATGTTTATAGGCGGTCCACATCTCTTTTGTATTTTCTTCATTTTACCTGCTCCAGAATCCACATGTAGTGGTACCAGAATGATGGTCTGCTTCAGAACTTGGGAAGACGTAGGCAAAAAGGCTATGAAGAAAATCCACAAAGCTCAGACCTCATCTTGGCCCACTTTCCTTCCCATCTGTGAAGCTCCCTGACAATGTTCCTGACCAAGGGTAAGCCAGTCTTACACTTGAACCTCTGCGATGACAAAGAGCTCCCACCTCCCCAGTAACAACACCTAGCAAACTTGAATGAGTGCTGTCCACGTGCCTGGCACTCTTTTCAGCCCTTTGCATATATTGATTCATTACAAGTAAGCTCGTTCCAAATTTGGACAGCTCTGTCTGCAGAAAGTTCCGACAGGACTCCCCATTTTCCCTCCAATCCTCACAAGGTCTCTTAACTGAGGAGTTAAGGAGAGTCAGGAGTTTCACATGGGAATGAGTTGCCCATGGAGACCGCAAGAGGAGACACGATTGGTGTGCAGTTTGCTTCATGCTTATCATCGTAAGCCCAGTCTATGCCGGGCTCTCAAGTCATAGCAGTAGTAATAGTAATAGCTAACATTTATTGAAGCATGTGCTGGCTTTATATGCATTTGCTTCATTTAATCCACATAACAACCCTGTTTTTCTACAGATGGGCCGATTGATGCTTTGAAAGGTTAAGTCACTATGTGAAGGCCCTAGAGCTGGTTGCCAGCATTCTAGCCCAGGCTGTCTGGCCAGAGGCTGAGCTGTTAGCCATACCCTGTATGTACTTGTCTCTACAAGTTTCCAAAATTTATGTGTTTCTAAGAAGAGTGTGGTAGAAAAATCACTGACAGCATGACAAGGCTGGGTCTCTGCTCCCCCTTCTGCTACCTCCCTGTGAGCCTGAGCAAACTGCTCTCTTAGTTTCCTTAAGTATGAAACATGAGAGGGGAATGGGATGACTCTGAAAGCCAGGCCTCACTCTGATAATCTGTGTTCTAAACTATAGGTGTCTATAATCCTTTCCCATCTGGAATGCGTCCTAGGGCCTCTAATTCACCTACAGAGATTAGGAGGAAGGGATACATGAATGAATGAGTGCATGGTCAAATGAAGTGGAATCTAGCATTTTCCTTTGCAGAAGGCTGTTCCTGATTAACTGACCTTGAAGAAAAAAATAAAGAGGGTCCTGGTCTCACTTTTCAGTCTCAGATGCTTTTCACCAGTGGACTTTGAATCTAGGGCAATAAATAAAGCCAGCTCCAACCCCAGGGTTTTCTCTCAAGGCCCAGCTGTAGGCTAGAAGCAGAAAGTGAATATGCACGGAGTGGCCAATTAGTTTGCTGACTGCCCTCGTGACCTCTGACCCCTGCTGGGCCACCCCATCCATTAGCTGTCCTCTTCCCCTCCACCCGCCTCTCTCCCAGTTTGAGCGGTTGTCGGGCCATTCTCTTTCAGCAAAGAAACATGCTCAGGCATTCAACCAGCCATTTCCACTTGTTGTTCCTTTGTCTCCGCCCTCTGTTGCCCTTGTTGCTAACCTGGTCACCACTCCTTGACCCTAGGCTGGGCTCTCGCCCCTCTTGGGGCAGGGAGGGGCAGTATTGCAAGGCTGGGCTTGCTGGGAGAAAGAAGCAAGTTCTTGTTCCTTTTTGCTTGGATTTCATTCCACACGCTTGAGGGTTTTTGGGGTTTTTTTGTTTTTTGGTTTTTTTTTTTTGACAGAGAGAAACACAGCCAGAGAGGGAACACAAGCAGGGGGAGCGAGAGAGAAAAGCAGGCCTCCTGCCGAGCAGGGAGCCGGATGCGGGACTCCATCCTGGGTCTCTGGGATCATAACCTAAGCTGAAGGCAGCCACCCAACCAACTGAGCCACCCAGGCACCCCCACACGCTTGAATTTTAATCCTAGTCCTTTTCCAAGAGAGTCCCTGTAATGCTTTCCCTGGAATGATGATTTCTTTCAAAGGCAAGTGTTTTGAAGATTTCTGTGAGTTGAGAAGTCACAGTATGTTCCTTTGAGATGCTGGCTATTCTTCTATGAGGGTGGAGAAAAAAAACTATATATATATGTATATATATAATTATATAATAAATTATATGTAAATTATAAAGTCTAGTTCAAGATTATGGGTATGTGAATATCTCTTTGTGAAATAAGGTAAAGCAATCATCGAAAGAGGAATATGAACCCATTCTATTGCACATGAGAACAGGCTTCCAAATGTTCTTTGCATTTGCTAATGCTTTAGAATTCTAGCTCAGAGAGTGAGGGAGCTGGTGGTGAGTTTATAAGAAAAGGCCAAGTTTGGGGGAGTCAGACTCATTGCATTTAAATCCAGGTCCTGGGCACCTGGGTGGCTCAGTGGGTTAAGCCTCTTCCTTCGGCTCAGGTCATGATCTCAGGGTCCTGCCTGCCTCTTTGCCTACTTGTGATCTCTCTCTGTCAAATAAATAAATAAATAAAATCTTTTTTAAAAAATCCAGTTCCTGCCACTTGTCAATAGGGTGACTTTTGGTGAAAAATAGTGGTTTCCAATTTTCTGAGAGCAGCCTATGTGCTAATATTTTCACATCCATCATCTCCTTTAATCCTCATAATACAAGCAGTGGGGCAGATATTATAAGACACCATTGTCTTCACTGTACAAATAAAGAAATAAAGACTAAGAAAAAGGAAATGATTTGTTCAGGGTTATATAAATCGAAAATGGGCTGAAAGGAACTTGAGAGAGCAGCGCCATACTTCCTCCCGGTTATAATGTAGCTAAGTTATGTAAGCTTCCTAAGCTTTGGTTTCCTCCTCTGTGAAGCACCTAACACTAATGACTAACAACTCCTGAATGCTTCTTATTATATTCCAGGCACTTTTCTAAATACTGACACACCATATCTCCTTTCATTGTCACAAAGTTCTAAACATAGGAACTATTTTTATTCCCATTTTACAGAGGAGGAAACTGAGGCTTAGAGAGGTTGAGAAACTAATCTAGATTGCACACGGCTGATAAGTCGTGGAGCTGGGATTCTATTTGGAGCTGGTTTGGCTCCAAGCCCAGGCTCTTTCTACCCTCTGCCCTAGGATGGTGACGTCCAAAAGGCCTGCTGAGGAAGATATGGTATGTATGCAAAGAGAGGACGCAGGAATGTGAAGAAGGAGGAAATGAATTCCAACCGAGAGCAACACAGACGGCTTTATGGAGAATGTAGATGAGAATCACTGGATGGAAATTCACTTTAATGCCAGTAAGGCTCAGAAATGTGTTTATTTCAGAAAGCGAGGCACACCCTAATTATGTACCAGTGTTTATGCTGAAGGGGTGGACAGAGTCCTTGGCATAGATATGTCTAATCAATACTAAAGCAGGTCCTGTATCTTATTCATCTTGGTACTACTTCCGCCTTCTCTTCTGCCTCCCACCCCACTAGGGTCTAGCGTGGCGCCTTGCACTATAATACATATTAGTCTATGGAGATTTCCTGTCCCTGTCATTCATTCCCTAAGTGAATAAATGAATAGCCTCAGGAAGGGTTTAGTTGAGGGTAAGTGGCTCTCCTGGTTTGGGGGATGCTGCCGCCCCCACAGTGGGAAGACCCTACCCCTCTTCTCTTTCTCCCTGTAGCTCCTCTGACAAGAAGCCCACAGGCTGAATGATGGGGGGGGGGGCACCACACCAGAGATGATTTATGGTTCTTTGTTATACAAACCCTTTCACATTCCTCCCTATCCTCTTTTTGCAACCAATTAATCATGACATTTAAATGAAACTTTGGATAGAGAACTATGGCTCAGTCCTGAAGACAATTGTCCAAGACACCTGAACAATACATCTAGCATTCAAATCTATAAAAGACCACTTCTCCATCGGGATTATCTTAGATTTCCCTGCTTTCCCAAGGACCCAGGGAAATGCCTTTCTTTTTATCCTAAAGAATCCCAGGTACTTAGTCTGAACAGTGAAAAGAAAGGGGCGACATGCTGCTAACTGGCGATGGAAGGCAACGCTCTGTCGTTTCCCCATAATTAGAATAACAGAGGCCCCAAGGAAGATTTCAGTCTAGGCTGCAGAATAACTTTGCAAAGATCCTTCAGTTGTTTTACTCAGTGCTCTGGGTTTGTTGGGTCAGGCTGCCCTCAAAATGATAATGGCCAAGTGAAGCAAAACTTCCTTGGTTCTTCACGCTATTAATACACGCTGATGTGACACTAACCAAAGTAACCCCTTTATCATGGCTCTAGGAGTAACCTAGCAGTGAGTATTTCTCCCCACCCCCACAACCTGTCTGTCGTTAAGCCTATGTCAATCACATCACTCATGGGATACCCTAGGCTGGCTTTATTTTGACTTCTGTCAGCACAGTCAGAATGGAGAGTTAAATTATTGAGTAAAAAACCACCTACGTGAAGCTTAATACAAAATCATTATAAAAATAGGCATTTTTTATTTTTTTGATTGTTGTGTATCATCACCTTATTGTGAAAAGAACTATGCTGGTTAAATATTAACATGCCATACATGATTTCTTATAACCCAGATGAGTAGGTGAGGCCTTCTAATTTCTTACTGTGAGATGCGAAACTCTTCTCTGTGCATTTTCCCTTTGTACACAATTAGGAGATGAATGTTTTGCTTCCTAATCCTCTTCAAGACAAAACTCAAAAAGCAATGCAAACAAGGTATTTTCTATAATAACGTGTTCAAAAAACTTAGAATACCTCTTAAGTTCGGGGAACCACATCAGACTTTAAATGCACCAGGAAATGTCAGGGCACCTGGGTGGCTCAGTTGGTTAAGTCCAGAGTCCTGGAATCAAGCCCTGCATCAGGCTCAGCGGGCAGCCTGCTTCTCCCTTTCCCTTTGCCCCTCCCCTTGCTAATCCTCTCTCTCTCTCTCAAATAATGATTTAAAAAAAATAAAAAATAGAAGATACATGGAAACAGACAAATACAAAAATAAATAAAAGATACATGGAAAGCAAGATTTTTAAAATGCTAACTTTTGGGGCACTGGGTGGCGCAGTCATTTAAGTATCCAACTCTTGATTTTGGCTGGGATCATGATCTCAGCGTCCTGAAATCAAACCCAGTGTCGGACTCCCGCTTCTCTCCTCTATCTCTCCCTCTGCCCTTCCCCCTGCTCACACAAAGGCATACACTCTCTCTCTAAAATAAATAAATACATACATACGACCGTACATAAATACATAAATAAATTAATAAAATCTTTTTAAAGAATAAATGCATAAAAATACTAACTTCATATACAATTTGTTACATTCACACAAACTAATATCAAATATGAGAATCTGAGTTTTATTTCTCTTCAAGAATTTTGTCCCTCAAACTGAAAATATTCTGTATTAGATCCACAGTTCTCAAACTGTGTCCCAAGGCATCACAGGGTACCATGGCAGCAAGCCTATGGGGCAACATAGAATATTTTATTTATTTATTTTTATTTTTTAATTCTAATATAGTTAACATACTGTGTTTGTTTCAGGTGTACAATATAGCAATTCAGTAATTCCATAGATGAGCCAGTGCTCATCACAAGTACAAGTCCTTAATTCTCATCACCTATTTCAACCATCCCCCTACCCACCTCCCCTCTGGTAATCATCAGTTTGTTGTCTATAGATAAGAGTCTATTTCTTTTTGTTCATTTGTATTGTTTCTTAAATTTCACATATGAGTGAAATCTATAGTATTTGACTTTCTCTGACTTATTTCACTTAGCATCATATTCTCTAGTTCCATCCACATTGTTGCAAATGTCAAGATTTCATTCTTTTTTATGGCTGAATACTATTCCATTATATTTGTAAATATCCCATCATCTTTATCCATTCATCTATCAATGAATTTGAGCTGCTACCATACTTTGGCTGTTCTAAATAATTCTCTTATAATTATAGAGGTGTATGTGTCTTTTTGAATTAATGTGTTTGTATTTGGGGAACAAATAGTAGTGTGACTACAGGATTTTAGGGTAAATAATTCTATTTTAATTTTTGGAGGAGCCCCCATACTATTTTCCACAGTGGCTGCACCAGTTTGCATTCCCATCAACAGTGCACATCCTCACCAACACTTATTTTGATTTTGATTTTAGCCATTCTGGCAGGTGTGAGGTAATATCTCACTGCGGTTTTGATTTGCACTTCCCTGATGATGAGTGATGTTGAAGATATTTTCATGTGTCTGTTGGCCATCTGGATATATTCTTTGGAGAAATGTCTGTTCATGTCTTCTGCCCATTTTTTAATTGGATTATTTGGTTTTGGAGTGTTGAGTTGTATAAGTTCTTTATATATTTTAGATACTAATCTTTTATTGGCTATGTCAGTTGCCTCAAGAGACATATCAAGAAAAATGTTGCTATGGCCAGTATCAGAGATATTACTGCCTATGTCCTCTCCTAGGGTTTTTATGGTTTCAGGTTTCACATGTAGGTCTTTAATCCATTTTGAGTTTACTTTTGTGCATGGTGTAAGAAAGTGGTCTATTTCCATTCTTTTGCATGTAGCTGATCAGTTTTCCTGACAATATATTTTTTTTTAATTTGACAGAGAGAGGTGCAGCAAGGGAGGGAACATAAGCAGGAAGAGCTGGAGAGGGAGAAGCAGCCTCCCCAACAAGTAAGGAGCCTGATGGGGGGCTTAAACCCAGGACCCTGGGATCATGACCTGAGCTGAAGGCAGACGCTTAACGACTGAGCCACCCAGGCACCCCTCACAACACCATTTGTTGAAGAGACTATCTTTTCCCATTGGATAGTCTTTCCTGCCTTGTCAAAGATTAATTGATCATAAAATTGTGAGTTTATTTCTGGGCTTTCTCTTCCATTCCATTGATCTATGTGTCCATTTTTATGCCAGTACCATACTGTACTGATTACTACAGCTTTGTAATATAGAAGTCTGGCTTTGCTTTTCTTTTTCAAAACTGCTTTGGCTATTCAGAGTCTTTGTGGTTCCACACAAATTTTAGGACTGTTGGTTCTAGTTCTGTGAAAAATGCATTGGTATTTTGATAGAGATTACATTAAATCTGCAGATTGCTTTGGGTAGTATAGACATTTAAACAATATTTATTCTTCTAGTCCATGAGCATTTCTTTGTGTCATTTTCAGTTTTTTTTCACCAATGTTTTATGGTTTTTAGAATACAGATCTTTCACCTCTTTGGTTAGGTGTATTCCTAGGCATCTTATTGTTTTTGGTACAAGTGTAAATGGGTTTTTTCTTAATTTCTCTTCCTGCTGCTTCATTTTGTGTATAGAATATGTAACAGATTTCTGTACATTGATTTTATATCCTATGACATTACTGAATTCACTTATCAGTTCTAGTAGCTTTTTTGGTGGAGTCTTTTGGGTTTTCCACATAGAGCATCATGTCATCTGCAAAGAGAGTTTGACTTCTTCTTTAACTGATTCGGATGCCTTTTATTTCTTTTTGTCATCTGTGTGCTATGGCTAGGACTTCTAGTACTATGTTGAATAACAATAATGAGCGTGGACATCCTTGTCTTGTTCCTGATTACAGGGGGAAAGCTCTCAGTGTGTCCCCATTAAATGTGATATTTACTGGGGTTTTTCATATATGGCCTTTATTTGAAACATAGAATATTTAAAATTTTTAAGGGCATCACAGTAATAACTCAACATCCATTAGAAATTATGTGAACTTCTTGGTGGGGGGTGTCTGGTGGTACAGGCAGTTGGAGGTCCAACTCTTGGCCTTGGATCAGGTCCTGATCTTGGGGTTATGAGACTGAGCCCCACATTGGGCTCTGTGCTCAGCACAGAGTCTGCTTAACACTCTCTCTCCCTGTCCCTGGCTCCCACTTTCTCTCTCAATAAACAAATAAATCTTTTAATAATTTATTTATTTGAAAGAGATAGAGAGGAAGAGAGCACAAGCAGGGCGGCAGCAGGCAGAGGGAGAGGGACAAGCAGGCTCTTCACTGAGCAGGAAGCCTGATGCAGGGCTTGATCCCAGGATTCTGAGATCATGACCTGAGCCAAAGTCAAATCCTTAATTGACTGAGCCACCCAGGTGGCTTTACTTTAATATTTTAAATAAGTATTTTTTTAAAAGAAATTATGTGAACTTCTTTTTTTTTTTTTTAAGATTTTTATTTACTTATTTGACAGAGAGAGAGATCACAAGTAGGCAGAGAGGCAGGCAGAGAAAGAGGAGGAAGCCGGCTCCCTGCTGAGCAGAGAGCCCGATGCGGGCCTTGATCCCAGGCCCCCGAGATCATGACCTGAGCCAAAGGCTGAGGCCTTACCCAACTGAGCCACCCAGTCGCTCTATGTGAACTTCTTTAAAAAAAAAAAAGAAAGTTAAAAAAAAAAAGGGTGCCCAGCTGGCTCAGTCAGTAGAGCATATGATTCCTGATCTTGGGGTTGTAAATTCAAGCCCTGTGTTGAGCATAGAGATTACTTAAAAATAAAATCTTTAAAAAAATGAAATTATTTGACCTCCTAGTATGAGATAGATCATGGTTTTGATGATGTCAGATCTTTGCAAAGCTGGGTTTCCCACAGTTGCTCTGATGAAATCAAGTACTGCTGAGTATCAGAACAGAGCAGCAAGTGAGTGTGGCAGTGTCTAATCTGAGCTCTGAAGTTGTGCAGTGCGCAACAGGCTCACACATCCCATTAACAAGTAATTTGATTATTTAAAAGTGAAATAAGAATACTATTTGTGTTTTCAGTTTGTATTTTTAATGGCTACTAAATTGTGAAATCATAAATATATGTTAAGATATTTGGATCTAACAGGGCATCTGGGTGGCAAGTTGGCTGAACATCCAACTCTTGATTTCAGCTCAGGTCATGATCTCAGGGTCCTGAGATCGAGCCCTGCACCAGGCTCCTTGCTGAGCATGGAGCCTGCTTGTGATTCTCTCCCTCTCCTTCCCTCTCTACCCCTTCCCCTGTTCGTGATGCTCCCTCTCAAAAAAAAACCAAAAATGTTATTTGGACCTAACAACTTATGAATGGAATTATTAAGTATTTCTCTTGGTGTGCATTACCATGAAAAAATTACTGAGACACTAAGACCACAGTTAATCAAGAAAGTTTGAGAACCTTGATTTTCTCAACTGTAAATGGAGTCTAATGATAGTGTTTCCTACACAGGGTCTCAGTGAGATTAAATGGATTAATATATAAATATTAGAATTGGAATTTAGAATATAGAATTTAGAATAGTATCTGGTAGGGTCTCCAGGCTGGCTTAGTTGGTAGAGCATGCAACTTTGATCTCAGAGTTGTAAGTTCAAATGCCACATTGGATGTAGAGATTACTTTAAAAAATAATAAAATCTTAGGGGCGCCTGGGTGGCTCAGTTGGTTAAGCGTCTGCCTTTGGGTCAGGTCATGATCCCGGGGTCCTGGGATCAAGCCCCACATTGGGCTCCCTGCTCGGCGGGAAGCCTGCTTCTCCCTCTCTCACTCTCCCTGCTTGTGCTCCCTCTCTGGCTGTGTTTCTCTCTGTCAAATAAATAAATAAAATCTTTTAAAAATAATAATAAAATCTTAAAAAAAAAAGAATAGTATCTGGCAAGTTGTCACAGTAGTAGTATTATCACCCCATTACCAGGTTACCAGGATGGTTCTTTTATCTTTTCTTTCTTTCTTTTTTTTTTTTTTAAGTTCACATCTTTTCATTTATTATCAGCATTTTAAAAAAATATTTTATTTATTTACTTGACAGAGAGATTACAAGTAGGCAGAGAAGCAGGCAGAGAGCCTGATGTGGGCCTCAATCTCAGGACCCTGAGATCATGACCTGAGTCAAGGGCAGAGGCTTTAAGCCACTGAGCCACCCAGGCACCCTATTATCAACATTTAAAAACAAGGAGGCTTGGGATGCCTGGATGGCTCAGTTGGTTAAGTGTCAGCCTTTGGCTCAGGTCATGATTCCAGGGTCCTGAGATCAAGCCCCACATGAGGCTCCCTGCTTGGTGAGGAGTCTGCTTCTCCCTCTCCTTCTGCCCCTCCACCTGTTTCTGCTTTCTCTTTCTCTCTCTCTCAAATAAATACATAAAATCTTAAAAACAAACAAAAAACAAGGAGGTTTAAAACAAAACAAAAACCAACAAAGAGGCTTGATAAAAATAGGCAGAGAAACTGTTTTCTGTTCTCTTTCAAACCCACAAGACATAATGAATAAGGCCTAATGGGTCCCTCAGCCTAACCAGTCTAGGATCACTCAGACAGGCAGCCCAACATAAACCACAATGATGAAGGCTATGGACAGAAGCCACAGGTATATTTTTTTGTCACCTTTTCTTAGGTTATCAGTGCAGTTCAAAAATCTCTTGTTTTCTTTTCTTTTTTTTTTTAAGACTCCATTTATTTGACAGAGAGAAATGCAGCGAGAGAGGGAACAAGCAGGGGGAGTGAGAGAGGGAGAAGCAGGCTTTCCGCCGAGCAGGAAACCGGATATGGGGCCCAAAACTCCAGGATCATGCCCTGAGCCAAATGACTGAGCCACCCAGGCCCCCAAAATCCCTTGTTTTCTTTGCAATGATTCGAAATCCCTAGAAGACCAATGGCCATTTGCAGCAAGAATGTGCTCCATGTGTCCAGCTTCTACACCATGTCACTTTTTTGTTTTTTCAACCTCAGAGCTTGCCAATGCAAGAACCTTGTCCCCAGAGAGAAGGTCTGTAGAGACGTTCTCAAACTGGCTGAGTAGAGCACCTGCATTTGCTGACAAGAGCACCTGGTCATCTGCAGTCAGCTTCCCTCCACGTGCCCTGAGAGCGGTTAGTATCTCCACTTTCTGCTGAGTGTAGAAGCCTCTTTTCAGCTTTCCCCCCATGAGATCTCTGTCCATCTCTGCTAACCTTGCCTGAAGCTGACCTGTTTGTTTCTTGCAAGTAATCTGATGACCTCTGGGGTTTAAGAGGCCTGGCTGATAGCCGCCTGATTAGCCAGTTGCATTCAAGTTAGCTCACTACCAAAGTCATATTTCCGGGCATAGTTTTCTTCAGTGAATCATTAAATTCACTTAGTTGCTCCTCCATTTTGTTTTCTTAATAGTCATCTGTTACCAAGTTCCTCTCTGCATTCCTCCAAATCTTGCAGTTGCTGCATTAGTCTAGCCAACCGGTCTTCCAAATTCTCCTTTAATTTGCTTGTTCCTGTCTTTCCTCTGGAAACCATTTTGATCTCTTGTCTCTTAGAACTTTGAACTCCACACAGTGTTGACTGGTCCCAAAGTACGTAAACCTCCAACTGTTTAAGTTTCGAGTATCATAAACCTGAGGAAAGTGAAATTGTTCATCAGGACTACAAGGGGCTCAAAGTTCAAACCACTTGGAGGTGCAGTTGGCTCCTCAGGCCGCCGGGGTCTCCTCTCCCCAGAACAGTTCTTTTTAATGATCTTATATTTACTTCTGTGTAATAGGGGAAAAAAAACACAGTTTGGGAGTATGTCTATGTATCAGTCACATTAAGACTTTATAACTGCCCTAATAATCATCAGTTTCTATTTAAATTTACTATCTGGGAGGAGAACCGAAGTTACTCCATTTCTTTATTGTTTGATCTTTGATTTTTAGGTCTCCTGGGATTGAAATCTTCATCCAACTATTTTTGTTTTTTTAACAACTAGAAACAGAATTTTTCCCTGATACATGACAGGGAGTTTTAATAATTACTATCAGAAACTCTTTTCCAGGGTGCCTGGGTGGCTCAGTCATTAAGTATCTGCCTTCAGCTCAGGTAATGATCCTGGAGCCCTGGGATCGAGCCCCGCACCAGGCTCCCTGCTCAGCAGTAAGCCTGCTTCTCCCTCTCTCACTCCCCCTGCTTGTGTTCCCTCTCTCGCTATGTCTCTATCTGTCAAATAAATAAAAATCTTTTTTAAAAAATGTAAAAAGAAAAAAACCCTCCTCATTCCAACAGGCTTATCTCTTTTTTAAAACAAAATATTTTAGGGATGCCTGGCTGGCTCAATCAGTCAAGCATGCAACTCTTGATCTCAGGGTGGTAATTTCAAGCCCCATGTTAGGTGTAGATAAAGGCTACTTAAAAAATTTAATAAAATCTTTAAAAATATTTCAAAAATTTTTAATTTTGTTCAAGGAAACATCTTATAAGCTTTTTTACCTCCCACCACTCCCTTCTCCCCAAATGATGGCTTCCCATAAGCTGTTCTTCTAAGGAAGCAGGCAGAATCAACTTGCTATGCACTGATGACAGTTTTTGTCTTGCTGTATCTTAGGGAACTCCTTGGAAGTGATTTAATTACCCTTTCTTTTTAATTTTTAACTTTTATATAATTTCAAACTTGCAAAAAAGTTATAAAAATAGTACAGAAATATTCCTGTATACCTCTCACCAAGATTTCCCATTCATATTTTACCACTATAAAATCTATTACTTTTCTCTTTGTAATCAATAAATACCTTGTGAGAACAAACTTGGGCTTTGTAAATATCCTGTTTCTCCTCCAATTTTCACCCACTACATTTACCATCCATTAATGATTTAATTATTACAATGATTACAATGATAGCCGCCAAATCATGATTTTTTGAAAAGATTTTATTTATTTGAGAGCAAGAGACACAGCAAGAGAGGGAACACAAGCAGGCGGAGTGGGAGAGGGAGAAGCAGGTTTCCTGCTGAGCCGGGAGCCCAATGTGGGGCTCCATCCCAGGACCCTGGGATCATGACCTGAGCCAAAGGCAGATGCTTAACAACTGAGCCACCCAGGCACCGCGCCAAATGGTGATTTTCTACTCCCATCATTCTTTCTACATTTATTAGGTGATATTCTACTGTAAAGACTTAACTTTCCCTTCTCTCACATTTCTTATTTATTTATATGTTTACATATTTTTATTTTATCCTATGGGTTATAGTACATTACTATCATTTTTAATTTTTATGCTTAATTGTCCCAGATTTGGCTGGCAGGAGACCTTTCAGTATAGCTCTTTATCATTTAGACATGTCTCATCATTCTTTGAGCATTTGCTCACTTAGTACCTTAATATGAGGCCTAATATGAGGTTCATCTTATTCTTTCCCAGCTCTAGCTCCAGAATCAGTCAATTCACCAAGGAACAAATGGAATTTAGAAACCATGTCCTGAGTGCTAGGTGTGCTTATTGGTCCTGGGGTATCATTGCTTCTGAGCTTCCTCAGTGGACAGAACTAAAAAATTGTATGCATATATACACACATCCATATCTATCTATATCAGAAGTCATGAGTTCATACTGTCTTGTCCAATTCACTAATCCAATACTATAGGATATATTCCATTCTTCTGTCTCTCGTATTTGTAACTCTTTTCTCTCAGTGAGAAATTTGAATCCCATTGTCCATAATATTTTAAATATTTACCCAATCCCAGAATACATAAAAAGTAGTTTTAAAATTAATACCAAAAACAAACAAAACAAAGACAAAGGCCAACCATTGTTGGTTTTATAGTTCATTTTTTTTTTTTAGTCTGAGAGTATATAGTTTTAAAAAATTATATTCTCAAGTTATTTGGCTTGAGTTAGTTCCCCTTCCCTCCCACCACACCTGCATTTCAGTGTGATTATATTATTCATTTGAAACTTTGGTTGATTTGTTCATATTCCATTATTAGGATTTCCCCCTATTTGTGTGTCTACATGTGTTCCTTTTTTAAGTATATGGATCATTAACATGGCTCTAGAAGATAGAACTGTACAAAAAGTAATATGCAAGAGAAACATCACTTTCCATCTTTGGCTCAGTACCCACCCCCTCACCATTTCAGCCACATGCCACCCACCGCCTGTAAATAACCAATCTCGTTACTCTCTGGTTTATCTTTCCCGTTTTCCTTTTTGGTCAAAAAACAAGCACATGCCTACTTTCTCACTTCTCTCCTCCCACTTTTTTTTTGTTACACAAAAGGTAGCATACTATATTCTTTTGTTCTTTGCTTTTTTCATTAAACAGTGTATCCCTGGAAATTATTTCATATCAGTTTGCAGACATGTACCCCATTCTTTCTTACAGATGTATAGGTGCTCTGTTACGTGCTTGGACCATAGTTTATCCAACCACTCTCTTCTCCACGGGGATTTAGATGGTCCCCAATATTTTGCAAATATAAGCAATGCAGCAAAAATTGACCTTGTGCACATGTATTTGCACATTGTTAGAGGTGTATGTTTAGGGTGAATTCTTACAAGTAGGATTACTAGGCTATAAGTAAACACTTTTGAAGTTTTTAGATAGCTAATAAGTTTTTAATGTAGAGATTTAAAGTCATTTTTGTAATAATGATCAGTATGAATTTATTCATATAGATATTTTTATGTTAGATTCTGGCGTTTATGCCTTTTAAGCTGCACAATTTTATCTTAACAAATGTGTTCTGGTGATCATAAGCTATTGAATGACAACATTCTTCTTAAGTAGTATTAGATTTTCTGTGTGTGTATTAGATTTTGGCACCAAGGGTAGTGTCAAAAATAATGAAGGAAAAATCCCTTAGATCTGAAAAACAAGAGGTATAATAAAGATAGATCACATTCTGTCTCTGGGTGTGACATAATATTTTTACATCACTAAGGAGGAGGGATTTCGTCCCAGCAGAGTTGATGATCTGAAGTCACTAGAAACATGACGAATAGTGAGGGGAGCCAGTTTGCTGGTGCTTCAAGGCTAGTTAATTATACTGTAAAACATGCAAACACCGACATTTCGAACAAAAACCTCTCCAGACATCATTTCCTTCTCCCTAGAAGAAGAGTTCTTTTAAAAATAGGCAGATTAGTAATTATCTTGGGCTGAGAACGTACAAAATGTAGACATTAATGCTTAAGAGATACAGAGAAGCTTTACGGCTTTGAAGTCTGTAAGGCATTTTAAAAATGCTTTATAAATATGATTTGATACTCTTGATTAAGCACTGTAGAAGGCAAGACAACCAACTCCCACCTCTATAGCCTATGGTCAGTATAATAACATTATTTTTGGAGTTTTATTATTTATGTCTTTCTTTTGGGAGTCTTCCTTTATATAGAGCCTAGAATTCCCCAATAATTCTCTACTCCTTAGAAAGGTAAATGTTTCATTTGGAAACCTTTGTGGGATCTGAGCTTTCACAGATGAAGATCAAAGATAGAAATTAGTCCTCTGCTCCATTGCTGATGTCAACAAATCCTCCCTTGTCCCCCACTCTTTTGTTCCACTATAAAAGAAAAATAATTTCTCTGTGGCACAAGAATTGGTATTTTCCCACATTTGCTGAATCATTTATACTCCGATGGTTTTGTTAACATAGTGTCCACAGGGATTCTCCACCGTAAATTTATTGTTTTTCTCTTTGTAATTAATAAGTACCTTGTGGGACATACATGTGACTTTAAATATCCTCGTATGTTTCTCATATGCAAGGAAGAGTTTCATGAAGAGGCTTCAGGTTCACAGTAGGGGTCCTCACTAGGTCTCCTTAAACAGGTTATTACTGAAATCACCTCATGCCAAACAACTATACCCAAAGAAAACAACATTTCATTTGTTACTGTGTTCATCTTGGCATCACTAAGATGAAGGAATGCAGCCTTGCTTAAAGAGCTCAGGTTTTGGGGCGCCTGGGTGGCTCACTTGGTTAAGCGACTCCTTTCGGCTCAGGTCATGATCCCGTAGACCAGGGATTGAGCCCTACATCAGGCTCCCGGCTTGGCGGGAAGCCTGCTTCTCCCTCTCTCAGTCCCTCTGCTTGTATTCCCTCTCTGGCTGTGTTTCTCTCTGTCAAATAAATAAATAAAATAATAAAAAAAAAAAGAGCTCAGGTTTTGGAATCACACAGATTGGGTTGAAAATACAGCATGGATGGGGAGGGATAGGGTGACTGGGTTATGAAAAAAATTAAATATATATACACAATATTGCAATATTATCTACATAATGCACAAAAATTTGTTAATATATAAAACTCCAATTAACTGAAATTTTCAGGACAAAAAAAAAAAAAGAAAATACAGCATGGCTGTATACTACCTATATAATCCCAGATGCAAGCTATTTAATGTCTTTGAGCCTCAGTTTCTTCTTCAGAAAAACAAGATTAATTATTAATCTCATAGGGTTGTTGTGAGGCTTCCATAAGCTCTTCTAATATGAAGGGTACCCAGAACTGTGTGCAGCCTACAATAGGCACCAATAAATGGTAGCTATTAAAAACTAATGATGTGGATATTATTTTGCTTAGTTTTAAGCCCTGATGGAATTTCTATTTTCAATGGATAAATTCTGCTATATTATCACCATATTGTTGATCCAACCTCAGGTCAGAGCTGATTTAAAACCAGAAAAGCAGGGGCACCTGGGTGGCTCAGTTTGCCTTTGGCTCAGGTCGTGATCACAGGGCCCTGGGGTGAGGCTCCCTGCTCAGGGGGGAATCTGCTTCTCCCTTTGCACCCTCCCCCACACTCGTGCTCTCTCTCTCTCTCTCTCTCTCTCTCTGTCTCAATTACTCTCTTTCTTTCAATAAATAAAATGTTAAAATCAGAAAGCATACCCTCCCCTGTAAATTCTCTCCAGGAAGTATGGCTGTGGGGTCTGTGGACCTAGGGTTTACGCCAAATCTTTACTTCAATTGGGACCATCCATTTACCGGTTAGTAACGTGAGTCCAGAGCCCTTTATTCTGACAACTCTGGAGTGCCACCATGAGGTCAGCTTTGGTCCTGGTGATATTTACTTGAATTCTGTCCTGATTAGAATATTTGAGTGGTTGCTTTTACATTGCATTATACTTACATTAAAGCCTGGAAAGTACACTCTGTTGACCCTTGATGGCAAAAAAAAAAAAAAAAAAGTATAAAAATTTGTATTTCTTTTTTTTTTTTAAAGATTTTATTTATTTATTTGACAGAGAGAAACACAGCCAGAGAGGGAACACAAGCAGGGAGAGGGAGAGAGGGAGAAGC
>PITA01001297.1:148860-203753 GCA_004023965.1 Spilogale gracilis
CCTCCCTTTTTCCCTCCCTCTCTCCCTCCCTTCCTTCCTTCCTTCCTTCCTTTTAACTAGGCTTCATACCCAGCTTGGGGCTTGAACTCACAACCATGAGATCAAGAGGTCCACATAACAAATGAGCCAGCCAGATTCCTCCTTGATTTGGATTGCTAACCTACTATAGGTTAGCAATCTTGAGAATTTGAAATGGAAAACTTAGCTGGGGAAAGTGAGATTTTCATCTAAGTGTGAGTGGCTGTTCATTTGTTACCTTTGTCCAATCACGGTCTCCTCAACTTTTATTTTACTTTTTTCTCCCCCCCCACCCCAACTTATATTTTAATTAAGACCCTGAAGCTGTGATCGAGAAGTCTCTAGCTCCCTTTGCAAATAAATAAATTCCCATTTCCAAATGACCATTAGAAACTCCATCCAAGTGTCCCACAGAAATCTCAAACTCAGCTTACTCAAAATTAAACTGATTATATTGTCCTTATACAAACCTAGCCCTCCAGTATTCTCCATTTCCACAAACAGAGCCATCTTCATCCAGTCACATAAGTTTGAGACATGGGAGTTTATCTTAGGTCTCTCCCTCTGCACATCTTCCTATATCCAGTCATTAATGGATTCCTATCAATGTTACCACCTTATTGTCCCCTAGTTCTGCCCCTTTAACCTCTTCCCTTTTGCTACTGCCTTGTCCCCCACTAGATTAACTACTGCAATATTCTTCTGGTGTCTGATTTCAGACTTGCCTCCCTTCCATGTTGCTGCTAGAGTGATCTTGTAAAATTAAAAATCATTTATATCACTTGCTTAACATCCTTTGATGGCTCAGTGCCTACAAGATCAAGGCAAAACTCCTTGGTATCCTATAAGGGGTATGGAACCTAGTCCTTACCCACCATCCAACTCCATCTCTTGCCGCATTATCTGTTTCCACCTTTTTTATTTAAATTAATACAAATGAATGCAAATTACTTATTCATATTAACTCCACATTAGAATTTATAACCTCATGTAATAAGTGACTTATGTCATATATCTTTCTGTCCAGAAATAGGGCAATTTAACTTATTTTATATAATGGCAAAAAGATGTGTTGTTTGTTTTGGTCCCAACTATGGAATTTCTGTGAAGAATATAAAGAATGAAAGGACTCCTAGGATAGCCTTACACTGAGGTGCATTTGGATGGGGAGTATTAGAAAGCAAGAGGCTGATCACTTTCTTCTGTTTGATGAACCACTAGATCTCTGCACTAAGCTTTTATTTTTTTATTCAAGTATAATTAACATACAGTGTTATATTAGTTTCAGGTATTCAATACAATGATTCAACAACTTATATATGTCACCCAGTGCTCATTATGGTAATGTAATCTCCCATTCATCTATTCACCCGTTCCCCCACCCACCTGCCCTCTGGCAATCACCAGTTTGTTCTCTGTTAAGAATTTGTTTTTAGGGGCGCCTGGGTGGCTCAGTTGGTTAAGTGACTGCCTTTGGCTCAGGTCATGATCCCGGAGACCCGGGATCGAGTCCCACATCGGGCTCCCTGGTTGGCAGGAAGCCTGCTTCTCCCTCTCTCACTCCCCCTGCTTGTGTTCCCGCTCTGGCTGTGTTTCTCTCTGTCAAATAAATTTTAAAAATCTTTAAAAAAAAAGAATCTGTTTTTATCCTCTTCAGCTTTGTTGAACCACTAGTAGATCCTCAAACACAACAGGCTTTTTTTCATACCTCTTTACATTCGTTGCTATTATTCCCCTTAAAATAGCTTGACCTATCTTGTCTGAGGGTGTGCCAACTTTATCTCCCCTATAAACCTTTCCTAACTTCCCAGAAAGCCAATCCCATCCTGCCACTACAGTGGCTACTCTGTTACCTGCTATAACTTACACGACTGTACCTATAGAACCTTCTTGCTTTGTCCAAAAAGAGCTCTCTACCCTTAGCAGACTTGAAGCTACTCGAGAGCAAGGACCGTGCCCCATCCGTCTGTGTATCCCTAGTCCATGCCAAACACACTGAAAACAACAACCACAAAGTTTGCAGTGTGATAGGTGGGGAGTGAAGAAAAACATATTTTCAAAAACATAATTTTAAGGCATGGAGTAATCACTTTGTTCGTAAAAACAAGCTATCCCAAGTAGCTCCCACTATAGTGCTGCCCAGACTTTGCGTTCTCACTGGCTACAGTTGAGAAACCATGTGTGCCTACCAGTCAGACCATACGGGTTTTTGGAGAAATTCCAGTTCTACAAAACATGATTCAATTTCCTTGCCACTTTTATTGACAGTGGTTCTAAATTGCTTTGTTTTGTTTTTTTTTTCCCAAGAGGAAATGATCCCCTAATGAGTCACCTGGACATTGTCAAGATCAGAATTGATGGAAGTCTGATAGTTTCCATTTGACTTTATTTATCCAGCCCCAGTTTATTACAAAGCATCAAGCAAAAGACATAGGTCCTTTCCTAAATCTGCAAGGTTGGCAATTTCAGGGATCTTTGTCTATTTTATTTCACCTCATTAACTCAACAAGATTTATGGGCACTTACTATGAAACAGGCTCCATGGTAAGCAAACATATGAGAATAAGTGAGATACAGGTGCAGTCCCCCCAAAAGCTCAAAGTCTGGTGTGGAATAGATGTAGAAGCATAATAACAATGCAACAGGAAAGGAGCTAAGATAGAGGTATTTACAAAGTAGCATGAGAACTCCTGGAAAGAAGATAGACTATGTCAAGGAGGGGACATTCAGAGTAAGCTTCACAGAGGAGAGGCAAAAAAACCTGAATTTCGGATGATACAAGGAGTTTGCCAAGGAGGAGGAGGAGAGAGGACATTCCAAAAGGAAAGAAAAATATGTACAAAGGTCCTGAGTCAGAAGAAGCAAAGCCAAAATGAGATGATAAAATTAAAGCTTAGAAAGGATAACTTGCCTAAGGTTGCATAGCTGGTAAGTAAAACAGGTTCGGGGGGAGGTGAACCTATGCCGAAATTATTCGTGGGAGTCTGTCATATTTCTTGAAAGTGTGGAGAATCATTGCTCAGGGCCTAGCATACAAGTTACAGGAGTCCAGACTACATTCAGCTGACAATGGGGAATTATGAGAGGTTTCTAAGCAGATAAACAGCATGGTTGGGGCGCCTGGGTGGCTCGTCATGATCTCAGGGTCCTGGGATTGAGCCCTTTGTCAGGCTCCCTGCTTGGTGGGGAGTTTGCTTGTCCCTCTCCCTTGGCCCTTCTATCTGCTCATGCTCTATCTCTCTCAAATTAAAAAAAAAATAGATAGACAAAATCTTAAAAAAAAAAAAAAAAGGCATCATCCCATTTGGGCTTCAGAAAGATAATTCTAGCAGTATTTTTTTTTCCCAAACATTAAAAGTAAATTTATTCATTAATTATTTTGAGCAGTGCTATTATGAACATCCATGTATATGTATATATTTGAGTAGCTGTTTGAGTACCTGTTTTCAGTTACTCTAGGTATATATCTAGGGGTAGGCTTTCTTGGGTCATATGGTAATTTTATGTTTAATGTTTGGAGGAACCAACAAATTTTTTTCTACAGTGGTTGAATCATTTTTATATTTTTAGCACAAATACATGTATTGTTAAGATAGTGCATGAGAGTTCCTATTTCTCCATGTTCACTAATTTGGCAAATACATACCAATTACTTTAAATGTTCAAAGTAAAGTGTGGGGCTATAAAGAGAAAAGAAATGGAACTGGTATTTTAAGACAAATGAGGCCAGATGTCATCTACTTGATTGAATTATGAATGTATAATGTATTAGATTATATTAAATATATATAAATAAATATTTGTATGTTTATATATTTTTATATATAAATACATATATATATTAAATCCTTCACATCTCAGGCACCTGGGTGGCTTGGTCAGTTAAGCAACTGCCTTTGGCTCCGGTCATGATCCCAGGGTCCTAGGATCAAGTCCCGCATCCGGCTCCCTGCTCAGTAGGGAGCCTGCTTTTCCCTCTCCTTCTGCCTATTCCCCTGCTTGTGCTCTCTCTCTCTCTCTGTTTCTGAAATAAATAAATAAATAATAAATAAAATGTTCAAAGAGAATAAAATAGATTCTTTACATCTCATGGTTTAAAAAAAAATTTCTTGGGGTGCCTGGGTGGCTCAGTCGGTTAAGGTCGTCAGAGTCCTGGGATCGAGCCCCACATCAGGCTCCATGCTCCACGCGGAGAGCGTGCTGCTCCTCTCCTTCTGCTGTGCCTGCTTGTGCTCTTAATCTCTCTGTGAAATAAATAAAAATCTTTAAAAATTTTTTCTTGAAAATAGTTGGCACACAATGTTACATTAGCTTCAGGTGTAACACATAGTGATTCCACAAATTTCTGTTACACTGTGCTCACCAGCAGTGTAGCTGGCATCTGTCACCCCCCAACACCACTCCAGTATCATTGACTATATTCCCTATGCTGTGCCTTTTATTCCCATGACTTATTCATTCCATAACTGGAAGCCTGTATCTCCCACCCCCCTTCATCCATTTTGCCCAGCCCCTACATCCCACCCCAGCAGTGATTCTTAATCCTGCCTGCAATTAGAATCACTTGAGAAACTTTCAGAGATCATAGGCTTGCTACATTAAAATAATTAAACCAGAATTTCTGGAAACTAGATTTCTTTTTCTTTTTTTGTTTTTTTTTAAGTAGGCTTCCAGCCCGGCATGAAGCCTGATGTGGGGCTTGAACTCACCACTTTGAGAACAAGAGTCAGACATTCAACCAACTGAGGCACCCAGGCACCCCATCTTTTGTTTTGTTTTGTTTTTTAAGTTCCTCGGAGGATTCTAATGTGCAGTCAGGGCCAAGAACTACTCAACTAGGAGAAGGCTAAAAGATGGAAAAGAACTAATGCTTACTAAGAACCTACTATATATGAGATTTTCTTCCAACTGCTTTATTCAATAACTATAATCTCTTTATATTAGGAAATGTGTATATGTGGTATCCTGACCCACTTCTACCATTTTGAGCCCTGTGTGAAACTTCATATTATTCCTAGCCTTCAAGGTAGATATTATAATCCTATCATCCCTATTTTACCAATGAGGAAACTGAAGCACAGACCAGTGAAATAACTTGTCTAAGATTATCACATTAATAGATACAAGCAGATTCACCTATAAATCTTTCTGATACTCCCAATTCACGCTGTTTGCACTATACACAATTGCCTATGAACCTAACTTAATTCTAGAAGAATCCTGAAGTAAGTCTCATGATCCTCATTTTACTGATGAGGAGATGCGTTCTGGACAGGTTAATTTTAATAAATCACAGCTATTAGGTGGAGAGGCTGGGAGGTATTTAAACTCAGACTTGTTTAACACTAACTACATGCTAATGAAAGTAAGATATATAGCATATATTCTTCATTCAATACAATTCATTGCAAGAACAGAGGTGTGATGGATTATTAATATAATCCAGAATAATATATATTTTTTTAAAGCAGGGGCAGTGAGAGAGGGAGAAGCAGGCCTCCCGCTGATCAGGGAGCCTGATGTGGGGCTTGATCCCTGGTCCCTGGGACCATGACCTGAGCCGAAGGCAGTCACCCAACCACCTGAGCCACCCAGGCACCCCAGAATAATATTCTTTTTTAAAAAAATTTATTTATTTATTTGATAGAGAGAGAGAGAGAGAGAGAGAGAGAGAGAGAGAGAGAGAGAATGGTGGAGGAGCAGAGGAAGAGGGAGAGAGAGTCTTAAGCAGAATCTGCTGAATATGGAGCTCGACACTGGGCGTGATCTTACGACCCTCGATCATGATCTAGAGCAGAAGCCAAGAGTCAGAGGCTTAATCAACTATGTCACACAGGTTCCCCCAGAGTATTATTCTTAATAAGGAGAGCCATCCCCCATGGATTTCTTCTTCCTTCTTGGGTCTCAGGAGGCTAAGGGTTTTTTTTTGGGGGGGGGCAGTTGAGGAGGGGCACAAAGAATTTTGCTGTAACTATCATATTTACCTGAAAAAATTTTCACCCTAAGTTTTCAAAACCACGTCTTCACACCCTTACCTAAACAGCTGAGTTATGCTAATTGCTTTCTTTTTAAATTCATTGTCTCCAACTCAAATAGGCATTCACTGCTCAGCAATTATCCATTTTCCTACTAAGTTCATTTTCCCACTCTAGAGGATATTATTTCATATCATTTCTTCCTTTCTCAACCCTCCAATGCTCCCTAACAAAATCTCATCCACCCTCAGTCCACTAGTCTCCATTCTCTGTTGCATTAGTGATGTCCATCTTTTCACTGGATCATTCCTTAAAATGTACAAACATCACCTCACACAGATCTTTAAAACCATCAAAAATGAAAAGCAAAAACCTCTTTTGAGCCTCAATCTGCTTCTAGTTATCACCCTACTTTTCTGTTTTCCTTCTCAGTTAAACCTTTGTAGGTTTTTTTTTTTAAGGTTTTATTTATTTATTTGACAGAGAGAAACACAGCGAGAGAGGGAACACAAGCAGGGAGAATGAGAGAGGGAGAAGCAGGCTTCCCGCCGGGCAGGGAGCCCAATGCAGGGCTCGATCCCTGGACTCCCGGGGATCCTGGGACTCCGGGATCATGACCCTCAGGAAGGTAGATGCTTAACAACTGAGCCCCGGTGTTTTATTTTTTAACATTTTATTTATTTGACAGAGAGAGAGAGAGAGACACAGAGAGAGAGAGAACACACAAGTAATCAGAAAGTAATCAGAGCAGTAGGCAAAGGGAGAGGGAGGGGGAGAAGCAGGCTCCCTGCTGAGCAGAGGATGGGGGGGGGAACCTGAGCCAAAGGCAGATGCTTAACTGAATGAGCCACCCAGGTGCCCCTCAGCTAAACCTTTGTAAAGAGTTGGCTTCTTCACAGTCTCCCAGTCTCCCACCACCACCTTTATCAACTATCATCTCTACCAACCATGCCACTAAAACTGATATTATTAGGGTCACTAGTGACCTTCTCAGCCTCTCAACAGCCTTTGAAACAGCTTATCACTACCTTCTTTTTGAAGGTTTCTTCTGGCTTTGGTAACACCATATTCCTTGTCTTCTGTCACTGGTTGGTTCTTCACAAACTTTTGTTTTATAGGCTTATCCTCCTCTACCTGATCTCTAAATGTTGGAGTACCCTAAGGGTCATTCCTGAGTCCCCTCCTCTTCTCTATTCACGGAATCTCTCTAAGTGACTGCCTTCATAATTATGCTTTTTAAAAAAAATCGTTTTATTTTATTTTTGCATCATGACAAGTTTACTCTTTAATCCCCATCCCCTATTTGCACCATCCCCCTCAGCCAACTCCCCTGTGGTAGCCATCAGTTTGTTCTCTATAGTTAAGAGTCTGTTGGGGTGCCTGACTGGCTCAGTTGGTAGAGCATGCAACTCTTTTTAATTAAAAAATAATAATAAGTGGCGCCTGGGTGGTTCAGTCGTTAAGTGTGTGCCTTGGCTCAGGTCACGATCCCAGAGTCCCAGGATAGAGTCCCGCATCAGGCTCCTGGCTCAGCAGGAAGCCCGATGTGGGGCTTGATCCCGGGTCTCCGGGATCATGACCTGAGCTGAAGGCAGTCGCTTAACCAACTCAGCCACCCAGGTATCCCTATCCCATATCTTCTTTATCCATTCATCTATAAGTGGACACTTAGGCTGCTTCCATATTTTGGTTATTGTAAATAATACTGCTATAAACAGAGAGGTGCATATATCCCTTTGAATTAGTGTGATTCCTGGATTATAAGGTAGCTTTATTTTTAATTTTTCGAGGAATCTCCATACAGTTTTCCACAATGGCTGCACCAATTTGCATTTCTACCAAAAGCATGAGAGAGTTCCTTTGCTCCACATCCTCACCAACATTTGTTGTTTCTTGTGTTTTTGATTTTAGCCATTCTAACAGGTATCTCATTGTAGTTTTGATTTGCATTTCCTGATGATGAGTGTTGTTGGGCATCTTTTCATTTTTCTCTTGGCCACATGATCATGCTTTTAGATACGGGTTTGTCACCACTTACATAGGGATTGGGTTCTGAAGTCAGCTCGTAAAGAGAAGAAAACTCATGAATTCTTGGAAATTCCTTAAATTGCCTATAAAGTCTGATAGTTGTGGTTTCATACATGTTGATTTTTATACATGGTGTGGCCATATTTATGTGCTGAACTGAAGGCCAACACTTCATTTCCTAATAAGCTCTAAGTAAATTCTTTTTCTCCCATGTTGAGATAAGTTATTTTTATAAAGCAACAGATGAAGTACATGGGGCTTCCACTTAGGGCTGTTTCATGAAAAATGCTTATTTTCCAAGAGTGGACACAAATGAAACAGGAAGATTCTTCCACTATGAGAGGGAGTCAGGGGATAAATCCATCTGAGAAAACAACAGATTTCCATATCGTGCTTATTCCACACTTGCTTTCCTTGAATGTAAAGGAATTACCCACACTATTTAAAGTATTTCTTACACTCTTTGGTTGAATATGTATAACTCATCTTTAACAAATTAAATACTTTTTAGATAGTATTCCATTGTACCATTTATATTTTGATGGCTCCTAAATTTATTACTCTAGCCTTGAACTTTTCCCTTGAGATTCAGGCTTATAGAAATGACTTCCTTCGACTTCTCCATTTAAAGTCAACTAGGCATCTTCACATCCCAAAACATAGAGCAACTGATTCCTCACCACCACCACCACTCCCATGCCTCATCCTCATCAAAAACCTCTTCTTTCATGGTGGTTCCTAGCTCAGTAAATGGCATATCATCTCCTAGGGTTTCAGACAAAACACTTAGGAGTGGTCTGTGTGATCCCTCCCTTTCCTTCACCTCCACTTAAAATCAATCTGGTGCATTTAGCTCTACCTCCAAAACATATCCCAAATCTATCCACTCATTCCCATCAGCACAGAGACCCACCCCCTAATCCAAGCCACCATCATCATTTCTGCTTTGACTAGCTTCCTTCTTTCCACTCTTAGCCTTTCTGTGATTCATTCTCCAAAGAGCCAGAGTAAACTTTTATAAAACATTCACTCATTCAGTCACCAAGTACTTATTGAAGTGTGCACAGAAACTGCGAATACAGCAGTGAAGCAAATTAGATCCCTGTGCTCATGAACTTTCATTCTAGAATAGGGAGAGGTGATGCATAAGTGAATAATTTTTTACAGAACAGATATAATGAAGGAAATAAATATATAGGGGCGCCTGGGTAGCTCAGTTGGTTAAGCGACTGCCTTCAGCTCAGGTCATGATCCTGGAGTCCCAGGCTCCCTGCTCCAGAAGTCTGCTTCTTTCTCTGCCTGCCCCTCCCCCACCTCCAGCTCGCTCTTTCTCTCACAAAATAAATGTTTTTAAAAAGTTTTTTAAAAAATAAAGAAAATAAATATATAGTGATATGCTAAATCATGTTGTTCTCTCAGTACAAAAAATAAAAAAATAATACCTTCACAGCAAGCTTAGATTAAAATCCAAATTCCTTACCGTGACTTTGTTACAACATTCTATAAGATCTGGTTTCTATTTGCCCCTTCAACGTTATCTGTACTACACTTCCGCATTAGAACTTGGCTCCAGTCACCTTGGCCTTCTTTCTAGTTCCTCACTGTTCAAACCTTTTCCCCTTTCAGACATGGATTTCCTCTTTGTAGAATGCCATTTCCCAGATCTGGGTAAGGCTGCCTTCTCTTAGCTCAAATATCACTTTTCCAGAATGAACCTGACTAATCAACCTAAAAGTGGCTCCCCGTCCCTTTCTCTATCAATTACACGGTTACTTGTTTTGTGGCACTTAACTTTCGGAAATTATCTTGCTTATTTAACAATATCTTTGTCTCCACGAAAATGTAAGTTTCCTGAGGTGAGGAATCTTAGGGTGTTGTCCACCAAAGTACCCATGAAAGTCTAGAACATTGCCGGGCATAAGAGGATCTCGCTAAATACTTTCCGAAAGAACAAATAATGACAGCGTAAAACGGTTTCTCTCCGCCTCCCCCCCGCGCCGCCCCGACCACTTCCGCCCACAGCCCGGCCCCAGACCTTGGGGGGAGTCCTCTGCGCAGGCGCCATGGGACCGCGGTGCTTTCTGGGTAAAAATGGATGCTCACGATCTCTTCCGCCGGCTTGGCGTGGGGGCCAAATTCGACGTGAGACGTTTCGCTGCCGATGCAGCGCGATTCCAGGTACTGTACGTAGGAAGACAGGAGCCCAAGAATGATCCGGCTGCCGGGAGAGCCGGCACTGGGAAACCGTGGTCTGGTGGTGGGGCATGCTCCCTCTTTGCGTTGGGCTCGTGCGCAGACCTACCTGGTCAAGTCCTGCCTTTGAAGTGAACTCTTACCATTCTTTTGTAGACTTGGGTGGGCCTGGCACAGAAACCCTTCTCCCTCCCTGCTTTTTAGTTTGTGTAGAGCAAAAGTACCTTTTTCTCCGAAACTGGTAGAAAGAAATTTCGAAAGCAGAATGAAACCAAAATGAAAAGAACAGATTCTTCTATTGTAGTCTTCCCAAGTTGGCTTGGCATGCATTTAGTGGGCATGGGTCTTTTTATTTCTGTAATCTCATGACATGTTAAGCAGCCAAGGAGAAGAGCGACTTAGAAATGGGGATTCTCACATAGGAAAGTAATGGGTGAATGATAAATCGGGAGAAGTTAGTTGGGGCCCAATTATGGAAAATCTTCGATATGAACCTTGACAAAACATGTCTATTTTTCCTTTCTCTGGCGGTAGGTGTAATTGTTAAGAGTTTGAAGTCTGGAGCCAGATTATTTGGGTCCGAATACTGGGTCTGTCAGTTACAACTTTTGAGAGTTTGGACAAATTACTTGACCTCCTAAATGCCTCGATTTTTTTCATCTGTAATATCGCTATTTAGTCCTTAGCATTGTTGAAGGATGAAGTACTTTAATATATATATAAGCATGCTTAGAAGGCTGCCTGACCACATGAAAAGGTCAAAAGAGTTGTCATCTTGTATTGCGTTTGCTCAAACACTGTTGGCAGCTCAACAAATACTTGGTGAAAGGGTTTTAAAAAGGTGAGACATTAGTGATCCATGCTCTTACTGCCAGTACTGCTTGGGAGAAAGCAATGTCTGTCAGTAGATTGCATTTTAAATTTTTGGGGTTTTAGGTAGGAAAAAGGAAACATGACTTTGATTCTTCAGAGGTGCTGCAGGGACTGGACTTCTTTGGAAACAAGAAGTCTGTCCCAGGTGAGTGTGAATCATCAAGAACTCATCAGGAGCTTCAAGATGAAGAAAAAAAAGAAGAGAGCCTAACTGAAAAGAAGAAGGAACAGAACAAGAAAAAGAGGAAGATGATGATGTCAGGTTAGTTCTTGGTTTCTTTTATTTTCTCTTTATTTTATTTTATTTTTTCAGTTACAAAAATCATACAGGCTTAAGGTTATAAATCAGACAGTATTCTGTCATTCATTAGTTAATGGAATTCAGATTGTTTCAGGTATTTACCGTTAACAAATAGTGCTACAATAAAGATACTTGTGTATATATCCTTTTGTACAGGTCCTGTTATTTCTGTAATTAGCATCCCCAGAGTGGAATCACTGTCTGAAAGGGTATGCATGCTTACTTTCTTTGAACAGATAATGAAATATGACTTCCCACACCTGTCAGTGCTGGACAGTATTGGTCTTAAATTCTTTGCCAACCTAATGAATGAA
The DNA here is from genome assembly GCA_004023965.1 of Spilogale gracilis. Taxonomy (NCBI): domain Eukaryota; kingdom Metazoa; phylum Chordata; class Mammalia; order Carnivora; family Mephitidae; genus Spilogale; species Spilogale gracilis. The sequence continues at coordinate 160,563 of PITA01001297.1, forward strand.
ACTAATTTTTGTTTATATTTTCTTGATAACTGCCGAGGTTGAGCATGTTTTCATATGCTATAGTGGATATTTACATCTCAGCATTTGTGAACTGTTCTTTCTCTTTACCTATTTTTCATAGGGTTATTTTTTCTGTACTTAAGGGATATTGATCTTTTTCTTTGTTATACCTATTAAGTTTCCTAGCCATTTACCTTTTCCACTAAAGTAAATACTTAAACCTGGTTTTTAAAAGTTATACAGTGGTGAAAAGCAAATTTTCTTCCCACTATTTCTAGTCCCCTTTTTCTCCGAGGCAACTGTTGTTAATCATTTTCTTATGTACTCTTATAAAGCTCTCTATTCACTATATTTATACCTCCCTTAAAAAACCTGAACAATAGCATACTGTGTGTGTTGTTCTGTTCTGAACCTTCCTTCCTCCTCCACTTAAAAAATACACACACACACACACACACACACACATATCTTGGAGATTGTTTAGAATAAGGAGGAAATGCCCTGCCTTTTTCATCTTAACACAAAATATATCCCATTATACATTTCATAATTGATTTAGCAAGTTCCTTTGTGATAGACATTTAGTTTTTTCCCTCATTTTTGCTATAACAGTGTTGCAGTAAAGGCCATTCCACTTATCTTTGTGTGTATGAGGGTTATATCTGATAAATTCCTTGAAATGGAATTTCAGAGTTAACCAGTAGGTTAATTTTAAGTTTAGGTATTTTGGAATTGTCCATGAGGAACATTGTATTAGTAGGAAGTCCACTGCTTTGTTCATTGAATCATAGTATAGTATACCATTACACATTATAGGGATGTTCTGTAATTGACTTGACAAGTCCATGTGTTATGGACATTGACTTCAGTTCCACACTTTTGCTGTTACAGTGTTACACGTTTTACTTCCCTGACTGCAAGGAGGGCTGGTAAAGCCTTTCACCAAGATTAGTTTAAAAAAAAAAAAAAAAAAAAGACTTGCCACAAACTTGGAAAAAGAATTCAACTCTTGGGCATCCAGAAACACACAGATATGTACTATAATATAGCACATATGTGGCATACCCTGTTTTGATTGGTTAACTAAATATTTTCTTCCTAAGGTGATCTATAGAATCAATGCAAAACAAAACTCAGTTAAAATTCCAGTAGGCTTTTAGGGTAGAAATTGACAAAGGATTTTTTTTTCAAAGTTAGACATACACCCACCATATGACCCACCTATTCCATTCCAAGAATTTACCTAAGAGAAAGGAAAACCTGTGTCCTCACAAAGACTTCTACACAGGTGTTCATAGCAGCTTTATTTTCAGTAGCCAAAAACTGGAAATAACCCCAAATGTCCTTCAGTAGGTGAAGGATAAACAATTTTTATATCCATACAGTGGAATACTACTGTTAAATAAAAAGTTAACTATTGATACATGCTCCAACATGGATGAATCTCTAAATAATTATTTCGAGTGAAAGAAGCCAGACTAAATTTAGTATACACTACATGATTCCATTTATATAAAATTCCAGAAAAAGCAAATTGAACTGCAGTGACAAAAAACAAATAGGTGGTTGCTTCGGGGTGGAGCAGTGCATTTCAAGGGGCCACAAGGAGATTTTGGGTGGTGATGAAAATATACTGGAATGTAGTGATGATTTAACAGATGTATACATATGTCAAAATTCCTCAAATTGTATCCTTTAAATAAATGCAGTATATTGTATATCAGTGGTACCTCAGTGAAGTGAAAGAAAATTTAAAAGAAATACCAGAAGTGGTCTTGCTTATAGCTTTTCTTAGAATTTTTAAGTTTAGTCTTACATACTTACTTTGCTCAGCTGACTAAGCCACCCAGGTGCCCCTCCACATGAACTTTTAAAGTCAGCTAGTCTGGTTTCCAAAACAATCCTGCCATGACTTTTCATTGAACTAATGTTATAGATTAGTGATCTTTATATTAGTGACTAGTCCTTAAATACTGTGCTATGTTCATCAGTATCATAAGTGAAATCTATTCTTTAATCATACTTATTCTCTATCTGGTTGAATATAGAAAAGCCAGCTGCCTTATTGAAATCTCTTATTTAAGTATTTTCAGTTTAATCTGTTACTGTTTTCAAGTGTACAGTCATCTACATATCACACAGCTGAAATACCCAATGTAAAGAAGAGAATGAGCTTCAGAGCTCTGATTTTACCAACGGAGGACTTGCCTCTCCTTTTCTAATTGTTATTCCTCCAATTACTTTCCTTTTCTCTATTGTGTTAGCTAGTACTTTACTTTTGTTTAGTGTGACACTGTGGCTTGTTTGCGACTCTCAAGAATGTTGCACTTAAAAATCTTTTTTCAATATATGTCTTAGAAATTCCCTCTCAAGAAGAAGGTTCTACTATACAGTGGATATCATCTGTGGAAGCGAAGATTGAAGATAAAAAAGTTAAAAGAGAAAATAAACTAACTTCAGGAAAGTTGGAGAATCTCAGAAAAGAAAAGGTTAGAAAAATTCTTAGCCCCAGTTGCTTTTCTGACCTAGTGAATTTTTCCTTGTTCTTGGGTTATTCTCTTGGTAAAAGTGAATATAGTTTTGTGAAAATAGAAGATAAATTATATTAGTTTTGATATCACTTTAATGAAAACTTAAAGTAGGTATTTGTGCTGTGGCTGAAAACTGTAAAGTTTAAAATTCTTTTTTTTTTTTTTCTTAAACATTTTTTATTTGATAGAGTGAGCGTGAAAGAGAGAGCACAGGAGCAGGGGCAGAGAGTGAGGGAGAAGCAGACCTCCCTGCTGAGCAGGGAGCCTAATGTGGGGCTTGATCTTAGAACCCCAGGATCATGACCTGAACCAAAGGCAGATGCTTAGCCAACTGAGCACCAAGGCTCTCTTAAAGTTCAAAATTCTTGAAAATATCCTGTAACTTGAACAGGTTGAAAGAGTCATGCATGTCTGTGCGTGTGTATGTGTGTGTGTACACACACACAGTTCTCATATACTATATAGTACGAATTTTTGACCTGTTTAAATTCTAAGATTGATAACTTACTTGGAATGAAATTTTTAAAATTTCATATCCCCTTTGATAAACAAAATTTTCCCCCTTTCTCCTCTTTGTTAAGCTCACTGATTTATTTATTTTTTTTAAGATTTTATTTATTTGACAGAGAGAGAGAGAGCACACAAGCAGGAGGAGCAGCAACAGAGAGAGAGGGAGAAGCAGGCTCCCTGCTCAAGCCCAACTCAGGGCTCTATCCCAGGGTCCTGGGATCATGACCTAGAGCTTTTACATTTTACTAGAAAGATTTTATTTAGAAAGATTCCCTCTGACAGGGATTAGAAAGAATTCTTTTCTTTTTTTCTTTTTTAAGATTTTATTTATTTATTTGAGAGAGAACATGAGCAAGGTGGAGGGGGAGAGGGTGAAGCAGACTCCCCATTGATCAGAGAGCCTGACTCTGGGCTCCATCCTAGAAACTGGAGATCATGACCTAAGCCAAAGGTAGATGCTTACCAGACTGAGCCACCCAGGTGCCCCAAGAGTTAGAATTCTTAATAAACCTATTTTATACCTTGGGGGAGTAGAATACAGAAGAAATAACAAATACATCATTGTCATGTTTGTTGCACACCTGCTGTGTTGCAGATGGAGAGTATTGTTCAGCTCACTTCAATAACCCTGAATCCAGAATTTGGCTGTCACTCTCACAGAGTGGGGAAACAAACAGAATCAGCACTACCTGACTCTGCTTTGGGCCCTCAATTTTAATAGAGTTTAGAGTAAATCATCAAAAAGCATTGGCATTTGTGTGCTAAGTGTCATATAAAGAAAAAACCAGATGGATTCAATGTCTGCCCTCTAGAAATTTATATAAAATTCTAAGTTATGATTATCATCATGGCACACTAATATAAATAACCATTAGTCATGGCATTGACACATTAATACAAGAAAGTGGATAGATATGTTTTATTGTTATGAAAAGGTCTTCTGTCTATGAAAGGGCATGAAGTGTATCTAATATCTGTACCTTTTAGGACTTGGAATTTAACCGGAAAGTTTCATATGTTACTAAAGCTTATTCTAGAAACTGTTACTGTTGCTTTGCAACATCTGACAATGTATGTGACCATATCTATGGTGACCCCCTTAATTCACTTTTCAGATAAACTTCTTCCGAAATAAACACAAAATTCATATCCAAGGAACTGATCTTCCTGACCCAGTTGCTACATTTCAGCAACTTGCCCAGGAATATAAAATCAATTCTCGACTGCTTCAGAACATTCTAGATGCAGGCTTCCAGATGCCTACACCAATCCAAATGCAAGCCATTCCAGTTATGCTGCATGTGAGTATGAAGGTCTAGAATGCCTCCAACATTCCTTCCTCTGTGTGTTAGCTCATTCTGTTCCCTGTTTTTGATGTCTTCCTTTTTACCTCATCTCTCCCTTTGCTTTTGAGGTCCGTCTCAAATGTCTGGGCCCCCGTATTACTACAGTTAGATGTGATCTTTTCCTTTTACTAACACTGTTCTCTACCACCAGTTCTCCGAGGTATTTAGTATGTGCTTTTTTTTTTTTTTAATAGCATTTATCCTACACTTTACACTGCCGTCTAGTTATACTAATTTTGTTTACCTTTTACATTTACTAGCGTGTAAACCCTCTGAGGATAGGGACTATGTTCTGTTTATTCATCCATGATTTAGTTTATTATTCCTAGGAACTATTTCAGACATACAGAATTCTTGTACATAGCCTGACTTTTTTCCCTCCAGTACTGTTTGTTATTGAAGTATACCTTATATACAGTGAAATGCATGGACTGTAAGCTTACAGTTCAGTAAATTTCAACAATGCATACCCTGTATAACCATCCCCCCGACGGAGATATGTTATATTTCTGTCACCCCAGAAAATTCTTTAGTGCCCTTTCCGTTCAGTCCTCACCTCACCCCTGCCCAGAGAGAACTGCTCTTCTGATTTCTATTGCCATGTATTAGTTTTGCCTCTTCTACAGAATGTCATGTATGTGGTATCATCCATTATTTATATTTTAATTTGTAGTTTCTCTCATGCTACATATTGTTTTTGAGAGTCATTCATTTATAATAGTTTGTCAGTGAGTAGTATTCTGTTGTTTGAAAATACCACAGTTTTTTTTTGTTTGTTTGTTTGTTTTGTTTTTTAAAGATTTTATTTATTTCACAGAGAGAAACACAGCCAGAGAGGGAACACAAGCAGGGGAAGTGAGAGAGGGAGAAGCAGGCTTCCTGCCGAGCAGGGAGCCCGATGTGGGGCTCGATCCCGGGTCTCCGGGATCATGACCTGAGCCGAAGGCAGTTGCTTAACCAACTGAGCCACCCAGGCGCCCCTGAAAATACCACAGTTTTTTAATCTACCGTTGATAGAGGCATGCATGGGTTAACTTAGAGTTTTGGATATTAAATTTTTCTGAGTTTTTTTTTTGTTCCAATGAGAGCTGACTTTTTTCCCCCATGTAGCCAAAGGATAGGAATTACCTCTTCATCCATACTAGTACTTTTTGTTTTCTTTGGGAACTGAAGTGAGAATACCTTTGAATGATGTTGTTGCCTCACATTATAGTAAATTTGCTTTTAATTTTCATCTAAGATTGTTTTTGTTACAACTTCAGCTTAAAGCTCTAAAAATCATAGTGATGTTTTGAGGACTGTCACCTATAAATTATTATCATTCAAGTTATTGCCACTCTTTATTATCTTTAGCCATTCTGTTACTTATTAAAACCATCCCTAGGGATTGAGCAGTACAGATATCAGGGGGAAAAGTTGGTTTTATAATTTTGTTTTGATTAGAGAGTTTGGTGGGAAAGAAAAATGGAAATAATGGAAATACTTGAGGTTTTGAATTATCTTTGGATTTTAGTTACCCATATTCTTTAGCCAGGTCAAATAATGTTCGCTAGCAGTGGTAAGAAATTCCTTTGGGGCACTGGTGGCAGGAGTGGATGATGTTAGAAAAGCAAATATGGGATTCATTACGATTATTTTGTTATTTCTATGGCTGGTTGCATTACTTGACCAGGCTTTGAAAAGTTTATGTACTTACCTCATACTTAATATACCTTATTTTTAGGGTCGAGAACTTCTCGCTTCAGCTCCTACTGGATCTGGAAAGACTTTGGCTTTTAGCATTCCCATTTTGATGCAGCTAAAACAGCCCACAAATAAAGGCTTCAGAGCTCTGATTATATCACCAACACGAGAACTTGCCAACCAGGTATGACTTGTAGCTTTGAAAGAGGATAGGGGCGCCTGGGTGGCTTAGTTGGTTAAGGACTGTCTTCAGCTCAGGTCATGATCCCGGAGACCCGGGATCAAGTCCCACATCGGGCTCCCTGCTCGGTGGGAAGCCTGCTTCTCCCTCTCTCACTCCCCCTGCTTGTGTTCCCTCTCTGGCTATGTTTCTCTCTGTCAAATAAATAAAATCTTTAAAAAAAAAAAGAGGATATATTTGGTGTTTGCTTTAGTTATACCTTATCTGAGGGCAGTAAAATGGTCTCAAAAAGAGTAAGGCCCATGTCTTTTGCCAAAGGCAAATATTCTGTACTGTATCTTCTTCTGTTCTGTAACTTATGCACATGGGCAAGTTTTTTGAATTGCTCTATAATTTTCTAAAACATTAATGATTTTTTTTTTTTTTTTTTTTTTTGGCAAATGCTCTAAGATCTTTTAAGTTGAGGCTGCTGAGGCTCCTGGAATATATAGTCCCTCTCTAAAACATAACCTTATCTCAGTTTTTGAGAAAGAAGAACTACACAGTGACCTGCTCCACGCTTCCAACGTGCTTAATAGAAAATACATGCCAAGCATGAGTAGTTTTCTGATAGCACTGTGTTCCAAAACAGTATGTAGCAGATTGCAAAATGCTAAGATTCCAGGTTAATGAGCTTAATTTCAGTTATTTGTGGGTTAGGAATAGGTTTATTTTAATAATGTAAACAAGACTATACATCTTTTCTGAGTATCTTAGCAGCTAATGTTTTTGTCATTTGCCATTTTAGATTCACAGAGAGTTAGTAAAAATCTCAGAGGGAACAGGATTCAGGATACATATGATCCACAAAGCAGCAGTGGCAGCCAAGAAATTTGGACCTAAATCATCTAAGAAGTTTGGTAAGGGATTCATGCTTGAGATACTGAGCGTGTAAGGGATTTGCAAATTAATAATATCCTTAATTGCCACCTAAGAGTTCTTAAAAATGTAGTCATATACACAATTACTTTGGTTTTTAGAGAAACTAAAAGAGATACCTCCACTCCCATTTGGTACTTATATAAATATATACTAGTGATTCTCATCTAGAGGCAGTTTTGCCCTCCACCTTAGCTGCCATCCCAGGGACATTTGGCAATATCTGGATACATTTTAAGTTGTCAGAACTGGAGTGCTACTAACCTGTGGTAGGAAGAGGCAACAGCATCCCACAATGCGCAGGACAGTCCCCTACAACAAAATGTTATCTGGACCAAAATGGCAGTACTGCTAAGGCTGAGAGACCCTGCTTTATTATAGATTTTTAATCTGCCATGAAAATACTCTGCAGATAAGAATGGCTCACATCCCTACTCTTGTATCAGTCAGAAAATCAGCTTTTATTTGTCTTTCGTTTTGAGCTTCTGAGTGAAATTTCATTTAAAGAAGGGATTTTCCCAAAAACAAAACTAAATGTTTGAAAATAACACTGTTGTATTATAGTTTTCTTATCTCATAGAAGTTGAGAAGACAGATCAAACATAATAAAAGGAGAGGAAGCTTATAGTAGTTTGTGGTATGATGGATTAAAAAATACATATATTAGCTTATGAATAAGAAAGAACTTTTGTGGGGTTGGTGTAGTAAGACAGCAAGTATGACCTGCTCCCCTCCCCTCTTCAGGTTCTTCATTGACATTCAGGAGGCTTAATTTCCTTATTTAAGAGAGACGAACCTTGCTTTACAATTTGTACCATTTGTTTTTCCTATAGATATTCTTGTGACTACTCCAAATCGACTGATCTATTTGTTAAAGCAAGATCCTCCAGGAATAGATTTAACAAGGTACAGATAATATTTGAATCTCTTCTATGTGTATTTTCATTTACTTGATTTTGTTTTGTCCTTGACTGCGTGTATTATGGCCCGTTGGAGCTTGCCCTCTGCCAGCTTTCAGTCATTGTTGATGCTGAGAATAATGGTTTTCATTAAACTCATAGGAAGGTGACTATCTGGTCTGGAAGAAAGTTACAGATTCTGATAAGCAGTTAGTACAGAATTCCCCCCTAGATGTTTTTGCTCCTTTCAGCAATGGTGATGGAGTTTATAAGGTTTATGTGAAGCTCTGTTGTTGCTAATGGAACCTCATCTCTTTGAGGCTAAAGGAATAGAACATTGCTTTATGTTTATCTTATTTTGACCTTTTTCCTGCTGATTTTTCTTTTACCTTTTTTCTGGTATGATGTGTGAATCTCAGAAGTAGCATTATGGTTTGACTACTTCATGTGTCCCCACAGTTTAGTGAAGTGTCTTGGATCTTTCAGTTCAGTACCCACCAGTTGTTTTGTTATCTCTCAGTGTTGAGTGGTTGGTCGTAGATGAATCAGACAAACTGTTTGAAGATGGCAAAACTGGGTTCAGAGACCAGCTGGCTTCCATTTTCCTGGCCTGCACATCCCATAAAGTCAGAAGAGCTATGTTCAGTGCAACTTTTGCATATGATGTTGAGCAGTGGTGCAAACTCAACCTGGACAATGTCATTATGGTATCCATTGGAGCAAGGTAATTGTACTTCTGTGTTATCCCCTGATTTTCTTTTTAATACAAAATCTTTTTTTTTTTTTTTTAGACTCGAGATAGATTGTTTTGGCCTTAGATTAATAACAGGGAAAGTTAATAACACTGAAAGACATGTATTCTTTAAAGTTAAGATTGAGTAAGGATTTTCTGTTTTACTTATTTTTTAGAGAGGGAGAGAGAGAAAGGTGGGGGGGAAGGGCAGAGGGAGAGGGAGAATCTTAAATAGGCTTCATGCCCACTGCACAGCCTGACCTGGGGCTCGATCTTATAACCCTGAGATTATGGCTTGAGCCAAAGTTAAGAGACTGAGCCACCCAGACACCCTAAGGATTTTCTATTTTAGAAGAATCCAGAGGGAGATTCTCAAATTGTCATATTAGTATTTCTGTCATTATGATTTCGTTGATTTTTCCCATCTATTCACAAAGTGTGACATGAGCTTTATAGCCACCCAGAGGATTTAGTTTCTTTGATGGCTTAATTAAGAAGACCATAAAGGAGGAAGCTTATGTTACTGAGCCACTTGATTTATAATCCTTTTAAAAATATTTGGGGGGGGGCGCCTGGGTGGCTCAGTTGGTTGAGCGACTGCCTTCGGCTCAGGTCATGATCCCGGAGACCCAGGATCGAGTCCCACATTGGGCTTCCTGCTCCGCAGGAAACCTGCTTCTCCCTCTCTCACTCCCCCTGCTTGTGTTCCCTCTCTGGCTGTGCTTCTCTCTTTCAAATAAATAAAATCTTTAATAAAAAAAAAAGAAAAAAAATATTTGGGGAAGCGTTTTATACTAAATGAATGCACTAGTAGAACAGTGTATTAGGGAATTATAATATAGCCACGTGATAGAATAGTATAGGACCCATAAAATGATAAGTATGAAGACTATAGCTATATGAAAAAGTCCCTGTGGGCACCTGGGTGGCTCAGTCGGTTAAGCATTTGCCTTTGGCTCAGGTCATGATCCCAGAGTCCTGGAATTGAGCCCCACATGTGCTCCCTTTCTTTTTCTCTCTCTCTCAAATAAATAATTTTTTTTAAAGATTTTATTTATTCGACAGCGAGAAACACAGTCAGAGAGGGATCACAAGCAGGGGGAGTGAGAAAGGGAGAAGCAGGCTTCCCGCCAAGCAGGGAGCCCAATGTGGGGCTCGAACCAGCTGAGCCACCCAGGCGCCCCTCAAATAAATAATTGTTTTTAAAAAAGTGCTTGAAATACGGGCATCTGAGTTGCTCAGTTTAACCAAGCAAACTTAACCAAGCAACTGCTTTTGGCTCAGGTTATGATCCTGGAGTCCTGGGATTGAGTCCTGCATCGGGCTCCTTGCTCAGCAGGGAGTCTGCTTCTCCCTCTGACCTCTCCCCTCTCATGCTCTTTCTCTTTTTCATTCTCTCTCAGATAAATAAGAAAATCTTAAAATAAAACATTTAAAAAAGGGGAGGGGAGAAGCCTGGGTGACTCAGTCGTGAAGCATCTGCCTTTGGCTAAGGTCATGATTCCCAGGGTCCTGGGATCAAGCCTTGCATCGGGCTCCCAGCTCAGTGCGGGGGGAGGGGGACCTGCTTCTCTCTCTCTTCCATTCCCCCTGCTTGTGTTCTCTTTCTCATTGTGTTTCTCTGTCAAATAAATAAAATCTTAAAAAAAAAAAAAAGTGCTTGAAATACCATATTAAATAAAAAAGAAGCCAAATGGAACAATAAAAAATACTTTAAACTTAAAACTTCCAGGCGCACCTGGGTGGCTCAGTTGTTAAGCATCTGCCTTTGGCTCAGGTCATGATTCCAGGGTTCTGGGATCAAGCCCCGTCCGCATTGGGCTCCCTGCAGGAAGCCTGCTTCTTCCTCTCCCACTCCCCTTGCTGTGTTCCCTCTCTCACTATGTCTTTTTCTGTCAAATAAATAAAGTCTTAAAAAAAACTTCTGTGGGGCGCCTGGGTGGCTCAGTTGGTTAAGCGACTGCCTTCGGCTCAGGTCATGATCCCGGAGTCCCGGGATCGAGCCCCACATCGGGCTCCCTGCTCAGCAGGAAGCCTGTTTCTCCCTCTCTCACCCCCCTGCTTGTGTTCCCTCTCTAGCTGTGTTTCTCTCTGTCAAATAAATAAAATCTTTAAAAAAAAAAAACTTCTGTTTATAAAAACAAAGAACAAATACAGCATAAATATAAAGGCAGAAAACAGAAGGGAAAGAAATATTTATGATGCAGTATAATGTACTACAATAACTTTTTTCTTTTTTCTTTTTTTTTTAAGATTTTATTTCTTTGAGACAGAGAGGACAAATGGGGAGGAGTATCAGAGGGAGAGGGAGAAGCAGACATCCTCCTGAGGAGCCTGACACAGGGCTTAATCCCAGGACCCTGATAGCGTGACCTGAGCCAAAGGCAGATGCTTAACCAACTGAGTCACCCAGGCGCCCCTGTACTACGGCATCTTATTAGTGTTTGTAAAACCTCTTAAGGCTCACCCCCAATTGTCTATTAAAAAACACCTATTAATCATAAAGAAAAAAAGCTCAGACCTGTAATAACCTGAAAAATGTTCTTTTTTTTTTTTAAAGATTTTATTTATTTGACAGAGAGAAACACAGCCAGAGAGGGAACACAGCAGGGGGAGTGAGAGAGGGAGAAGCAGGCTTCCCGCCAAGCAGGGAGCCCGATGTGGGACTCTATCCTGGGTCTCTGGGATCATGACCTGAGCCAAAGGCAGTCGCTTAACCAACTGAGCCACCCAGGCACCCCCTGAAAAATGTTCTTCTTCTTATTATTATTTTTTTTAGATGTTCAAATAGAATTTATATTATGTATACATATTGTGTTATGTAGATTTCACAAATTAAACATGATCTAATTATGAAAAATGTTAGAGCGAATTTAACAAGCAAACAAATTTTGATTAAAGGGGCTCTGTCACTTGGGTGTTGGGACTCTTGACTTCAGCTCGGGTCATGATCTCAGCATCATGAGATCTAGCCCGGCATCAGGCTCCATGCTTAGAGCAGAGTCTGCTGGAGATTCTCTTCTGTTCCCTCTGCTTGCACTCTCTCTCTCTGTGCTGATATCATCAGTTCTGAGTGGGGATGAAGCCATAATCTGCCAAAATATGAACCATTCTTGCCAGGTTTGGGAGTTCTGTAGAGAAGTTACTTCTACCAGATCTGACGGCCATAGCTCAGGAAAATGGTGCAGTCATTTCTCTTAGCGTAGACTTGAGAAGATGTTTAAGGGACCGGTGGTGTCTCGCTGCCTCCCCGGGGGCAGCCCTTCAACGGTTGCCGCAATCAGAGCACCACCCCGCGGTAGTGTTCTTATTATTTTATCCAGTAATTTTATTTCTAGAAATTTTTTGTAAGTAAATAATTGGATACATGACTACAACAAAATGTCACAGTTTATTCTAAAAGGGTAGAATTAGGGGCGCCTTGGTGGCTCAATTGGTTAAGTGACTGCCTTTAGCTCAGGTCATGATCCCAGAGACCCAGGATCAAGCCCCACATCAGGCTCTCTGCTCTGTGGGAGGCCTGCTTCTCCTTCTCTCACTCCCCCTGCTTGTGTTCCCTTTCTGGCTGTGTTTCTCTCTGTTACATAAATAAAATCTTTTTAAAAAAAAAAATAAATAAATAAAAAATAAAAGGGTAGAATTGTGGACAGTTTGTTTTACTGTTTACTTTTTCCCATATTTTTCAGATTTTCTTAAGATAACATTTGTATAATTAGAATAAAACATTTAAAAATAACTTTGGGGGGGCATCTGGTTCTTGGTTTCAGCTTGGGTCATGGTCTCAGGGTTGTGGGGTCGAGCCCCGAGTCAGGCTCCGTGCAGAGTCTGCTTGTCCCTTTCCTTTTGCTCCATCCCTGCGCATGCGTGCACATTATCTCTCAAATAAATCCTTTTTAAAACAATAAAAAAATAAAAATAACTTTGGGGCATCTGCCTGGCTCAGTCAGAAGAGCGAGCATGCAACTCTTGATCTCAGGGTGATGTGTTCTAGCCCCATGTTGGGTGTAGAGATTACTTAAATAAATCCAACTTGAAAATAAATAAATAACTTTGGCTTCATATTGAAGTATAAATAAACTTGATTCTGTTGGGGTTATATGTAAATTTTCTCATTTATTTAGAATTCGGGGGGGGGGAAGCAAAAATTGGCCCTTGCAGTCTACCAGGTATGTTTTCTTTTCAGGAATTCAGCAGTAGAGACTGTAGAACAAGAGCTTCTCTTTGTTGGGTCTGAGACTGGGAAACTTCTGGCCATGAGAGAACTTGTTAAAAAGGTATATTTGAGTTATTTTCTTGAGTTTTGATGAAGTTCATCAAATCCTATATGACTGTAGGAGGCTGAGCACTATTCCTATATCATATTTAGTAATCTAGTGGTAAATTCTTAAGCACATTGAGTCAATTGTTATCCCAAGTGAGGAAGCTCACCACTTAGATTATGGTAAGTTTTCTGTTGCCAGCTCAGGGTAGGCTAGGAAAAGACCTACCTGATGTCCTAAAAGCCTCCTTTTTTCACATCTACATCTGTATTCTCTGCTGGTTTCTTCCAGAACTCTAGGAACATTGTAGAATAAGTAGGACACTGAGTGTGGTTTTCTCTTTTTATCCCTTCAGTAAATATTGAGTAGAAGCTATAATTTAAAAGTTAACTGTGAGGGGTCAGGGCAGGGGAAAATAAAACTAATAGAAATCTCAAGTCCTGCCCCTATTAGCCTTTTTTAGGGGCTAAAAGAAACAGATTTGTATTAAGTTGGTTTGCAGTAAAGTGTCATAAAAGGCTATAGAGCGTTTTCTTAAGTACCATGTAGTCATAATGGAGCCAGGAGGGAGAGTTGAATTGGTTGGAGAAAGCCTTATGGAGGAAATGCTACTAACCTGGGTCTCGGTAGGATCTGTGAGATAAAGGGCGAGGGAAGTTGATGGTTGGAGGAGAAGTTTGAATAGTCTAAGCAGTAGAGGGGGGAATGCAGTGGATTTAGAGACTACTGAAGAGGTTACCTGTCTAAGGCAAAGAGTTTATGGTGAGAATTAAAGAAGATCAGGTTGGATGGGAAAGTTGGCGGTCACATTAAGAGAAACCACTGGACATTTGAAGAATTTTAAGGAAAATTACTTAAACAGTGATATATAAATTGTAATGGCAAGAGACTGAAAGTAAAGAAATCAGTAGCTTGTTAAATGAGGAGGAAATAAATGAGAGAAATGTGGGTAACAGCCTCAGTGGTAGAATGTTAAGTTAAGAATAGTTGGAGGGTGAAAAGGAGAGGTGTTTGCATGTACCTAGTGACTACAGAAGTGGTTAAGAACTTGAACTTTGGGGCCAGACTACCTGAATTGGAATTCTAGCTTTGGGCAAATTAACCTCACAGCTTCTCATCTGTAAAATGGAAATAATATCTCTCTCCTAGAATTGTTTTACTTTTAATGATTTAATGCAAACATAGTACTTAGAATAGTGTGTGGCACATGATGCTATGTACATTTGCTTCATTAATATTTTTAAATGTATTATTTGGCACTAGGAAATGTAAGGTTTTTCACATGGAGACTCACATGGAGATTATACATCAGGGATTTCTAGCCATGTATGAACCTTAGGAGGTCTGTGAACCCTCTGAAGTTGTGTGTTAGATTTTTGTGTGAATGCATGGTGGTGTATTAGGAAGCTCCACAGCTTTATTAGATTTCAAAGGGGAGCTTGTGAACAAAAATAAAAAGGTTAAGCCCTAATAGAGCAGTTGAAAATAGAGAAAGCTAGTTTGATGATAGAAATGTAAAAATCATCTGCTTAGAGCAGGTAGTTGATAACTGAGGTTATATTTAACATAATAAGGTAATTACTATATTGGGAGAATGGAGAACCAAAGACTAAGCTTTGGAGGAATACCCACAATTAGGATAAGCAGTGAATTAATAAAAGTTACTGCATTTTGGCAGAATCTAAAAATCTCTGAGGCACAGAAGCCAAAAGGTGATTGTTCTAGGGAGTGGGCATCTGTCATTATAGAAAGGTAAAGGGGATTAATTAGACATGATTGTTGGAATTAGCAAGGTGGAAATTAGAGTCAAGTTGAGTAAAGAATGGATGGTGAAGAAGATGGAGGCAGATATAGACCACTGAGAAATCTGGCAATAAAAAGTATACTAAATTGAATTGGGTTCTTTCTGAATTAAAACCATATGAAGTACTGCAATTGTATTCTTAATTATGGGTTATAATGTGCTGATTTTTGCCTTCTCTTTTTTAGGGTTTCAATCCACCTGTTCTTGTTTTTGTTCAGTCCATTGAAAGGGCTAAAGAACTCTTTCATGAGCTCATATATGAAGGTATTAATGTAGATGTTATTCACGCAGACAGAACACAGCAACAGGTAAAGTCAAGTGTATACTTCAGAATGATAAAAAAATACTAAAGTTTAAAATATTGGCATGGGATTTATGAAGTACTTGTTTTCTGTTCCTAGAGTAGTACTAAATCACTTAACCATGTGTTTTATTAACCAGAGAGATAACACAGTCCACAGCTTCCGAGCTGGAAAAATCTGGGTTCTTATTTGTACAGCCTTGCTGGCCCGAGGGATTGATTTTAAAGGTGTGAATTTGGTGATCAACTATGACTTTCCAACCAGCTCAGTGGAATACATCCACAGGATAGGTGAGTTGTCTCTCCTGCTGCTACCCTACTGTCCCCTGACACTCTAGCACTACTCTTCTGTCTTGAACCTTCTCCTTCCCTTCAAATAGGTTCATTTTGTAGTGCTCATTTTAGTGAAAAGCCAGTGACTTGTATGTGAATCTTGAAGTTCCCTTTCCCCAGAAAACTCTTTTTTTATGACCTGGGTTTTTGTTTTTGGTTTTTGTTTTTTTTTTAGGTCGAACTGGAAGAGCAGGACATAAAGGAAAAGCTGTTACATTTTTCACTGAAGATGATAAACCATTATTAAGAAGGTAAATTAGGGGGTGCCTGGGTGGCTCAGTAGTTAAGCATCTGCCTTCAGCTCAGGTCATGATCCCAGGGTCCTGGGATTGAGCCCCACATAGGTTCCCTGCTCAACAGGAAGCCTGCTTCTCCTTCTCCCATTCCCCCAGCTTGTATTCCTCTCTCACTGTCTCAAATAAATAAATTCCAAAAAAAATTTTAAAAAAGGCAAATTAGGAAAAGTAATTTAGATGGCAAGACCACTTCATTATTCTTGTATACACACACAATTAAAGGCATTAGTCAACCAGATATTAGCTGTGACGAAAGGAAAATGATCAGAGGCCTTTGTTTTTGCTCTTTCATTACTAGAATTTAGAAGTATTCATAATGGAATGTTCATTATTAAATTTCAGACTTACAGGATTCTCCCAATAGCCATTGGTTGATATTACCCACAATGTAATAGTGAAGTTTTTGGACTGGTGAATAAAGTCAACCCAAGTCTCTTTTTTTTTTTTTTTTTTTTTAAAGATTTTATTCATTTAACAGAGAGAAACACAGCCAGAGAGGGAACACAAGCAGGGGGAGTGAGAGAGAGAGAAGCAGGCTTCCTGCCGAGCAGGGAGCCCGATGTGGGGCTCGATCCCGGATCTCCGGGATCAGGACCCGAGCCGAAGGCGGTCGCTTAACCAACTGAGCCACCCAGGAGCCCCAACCCAAGTCTCTTCAGCCCAGTCAAAATTCTCTCTTACCATGATGCATCCTTCCCTTTACTCTTATGGACAGATGGAGTTTTATATTTAGTCCTGGGAAATCTATTTCAGTAACACACTCCCAGTATTACTCAGTTGTATTTCTTTGAAGCCTGGGTAAAACATGCACTTTTAGAATTTTAGGTCTTAATTCAGCCCAACATCATAGATCTTAAAATAAAAGCTGAGTTTCCTACATTTTGGCTGCTTACAGAATTTTAGACTGATGATAATTGATAGCACTTTGCATTTCTAACACATGAAATTGAGTTATGGCCCAAGGCAGTTTGTACTTTGATGTGTATATCAGTTTTGGCAAAGATTTTGATTTGTGCCTTCTGAACCTTGGCTTTGTCATCAGCCCTGGATATACTTCAAGCAGACTTTTACACGTGCATGTGTAGGAAAGTCTATTCCAAAAGTTTAGATTCACTTCCATCTCCTCAGTAATTCCAAGCATGTGAATCTGATGACCTCCACGTCACCATAACCATGCTTCTCAGTTTTCCATCCAGGCAGCGGGGATAAAGTTAGTATTTCATCAGTAAAGGGTTGTTGTGTGGATTGAATAAGTCACAACATGTAAAAAACCTAAGACAATGCCAGGTGCATAGTAAGCACTATCTAATAATTTCTAGTAAGTGTCCTCATCCAAGATTGGGTTAGTAGCTTTTCAGGGCCTGGTAAATGTTAGGGGACATAGCTGCTAGATAAAATTACTCATTGGCACATCGATTTTAGTCCAGCAGTTCTTTCAGCAATCCAGTGTGCTTACATCTGGTGATCATTTACAGTAGAATACTGCACTGGATTACTTTCTTGTGTGTCATTTTCACTTCCCTCAAATTTTACAGAGGGGTTTAAGTACATAAGTATCAATTTGATCAGGTACAAATTTATATTTATGGGTTCGTTTTCCAGTGTTGCCAATGTTATACAGCAGGCCGGATGTCCTGTGCCAGAATACATAAAAGGTTTCCAAAAACTACTAAGGTAATCTCTCTCTCTCTCCTTCTCTCCCTTCCCCCCACTTAAGCATTCTTGCTTTCCTACTCTTATAATTACAGTTCTAACAATACTACTACTTTTGGAAATTCTAAGATAAAAATTTTCCTTTATTTTCAAATACTTAAATACTAAAAACTTCTTGTCAAGTTTTTCATTCTTGAAATGTTAAGTATTCATATTTTAAAAAAATTATTCAATGTAAGTGAAATATGCTTAGAATTTATTTTAGTTCATAAAACTGATAAAAAGCAGTTAATTGCCCCAAATCAAACTTTAATGCTTGTTGGCACTTTAATCGTAGTCAGCATATTTTTTAAAAATTGATCAAATTTATTATCCCTTTGGGTTATCTCTAAATGCTGTTGGGTAAGCTAGCATTTTAAAGTGGACATAGTGTCACTGAATTTTGTGATCAAGAATCAAAACTACTTTTAGCTTAAGCTCTTTTCAGTTAATTACTGAATTTCATTCTTTTCTCGTTTTATAACTTTCAGCAAACAAAAGAAAAAGATGATTAAGAAGCCATTGGAAAGGGAGAGCATTAGTACAACTCCAAAATATTTCTTAGAAAAAGCTAAGAGTAAACGGTAAGTATATGATGAGAAAAGTGACTGTTTGACTCTGTCATATGTTTATAGTAGGCTTTTATTTCTCCTTAGGATAAATTTTTCGAGGTACAATTGATAGGTTCAGTCAGTTACAGAATGTAATAAATGTAATATATTTTAGGTTGGCTGTGATTTGGGAACTTGGATGACTCAGTCTTGGAATTTTTCTCTATCTGTATATTAATGATCTGTTTTTTTCCATCTTTGAAAGAATAATTTCAGTTCACTTCGAATTAATATTGCACTGCCCACCACCTCCACACAGGCTACATAAGGACATACTGCTGAGGCGGTGAAGACTCTTGACTCACACTGATAGAATCTTCCCTGAAGCTCCCCATTCTAGGCAGGATTTCAGTGTAATCTTAGGCTTATGCTGAAGCACATTGTACCACTTCTAAAAAGTATGACTTGAGTAAATTTGTAGTTGTTTAGCTGAGTTTTAGGAGGATGTTAAAGCATTGATTTGTTGGTGTTTTTTTTGCATACATACAGGACTACCTTTTGATAGAGGTAATCAGGACTATGCCAACCTGACTACTCTTTACACTATTTCAGGAAAATGACACTCGTCAGAGTCTACTGGTACCAGTTTATATGTAATATATATAACACGTTGGCATTTACCAAGTACCTTTTCTCCTGCCAGGTGCTTGGGTATGTGAATGAATCTAAAATGAAACCCCTTTAGAGTTAGGGAAAAGAGATTAGTATACATTAAAAAACATTAGAGAATAATTTTTAAATAAAATAGAAGTTTGGAGATGACAAATACTCTGAATTGGTATAGTAACAGAAGGCTTCAAGGAACTAGAACTGTCTTTAAGGACAGGTAAAATTTAGGCATATGGAAGAGACATGGTGAACAAAGGCATAAAAACTGGCATGTGTTTTCCTTCTAAGTGGAACAAGAGTCTTACTTGACATTTTGTATTGACTATGAGAAGTAATGTTTAGTTCAAGGATATAGAGTGTACACAGTGTCCCAAAGTTTGAGGGCAGATTTAAGCTTTAATAACTTGGGAAGAATAAATGCAACAAACTTACAGAAGTATCATTTGAAAGCTTAAAACATTTTAATCGTATCTATACATACTCATTTTCGTTCCTTCTTAGTATTAAGAGCATTTTTTTATTTGAATTTTTTGTGACAACAGTTCCTGTTAAACAGTTAAACCACTGGATTGGTAGACATGGTCATCCTGCTTGGCCACCGTGGTCACCTGATCTCATTAGATTTTTTCTTGTGGCTCTATCAGAACTGTTGTGTATGCATCAGAACCTTATTCTGTGGGTGATCTTAAAGCTAGAATAGAAGGGTAATCTCTGCAGGCACTGAGCAGCCACTGATGAACATTTTAAGAAAAAGTCAGAAATCACCTATTAAGATGGGAGCTATGTTGATTTTTAATAAGAAACATCAGTATTTTAAAGAATTATACTTTGGATGTTGATTTTTTATAAGTTTGTAGTATTTACACTTGAGGTGTTAAAACTTAGCTGCACTGAGACTTTGAGGACACTTGATATAAAACTTGTCACTTCAGCCCCCCACTTAAGATGCTGTAGTCATCTCCATTGTTTCATATTTAAAAGCCATCCTTCTTAATAGAGCACATATACAGCACCTGATACAACTCCAGCTTACCTTTTTACTCTAGATATTCCTTTAGTGATCCTACCAACACCTTGCTGAGAACTCTGAAGTCTGGATCTCCAGGCCCAGCTTTTCATATAACCTGAGCCTAGTGAGCCTCACATCATGCACTACGTACTCAGCCTGGTAGAGTGGAGGGAAAAATTGGATTTGGAGTCAGGATTGGCCTCATACCACCTTTTCCTGTGTATGCTAGAAAGAAGTACATAAACCATGCCAACTCTGCTACCTTAAGGTTGGTTGAGGATTAAATAAGTTAGTATACATCCAGGAACTTATTACTAAACTGTAGAATGCAAATGTGGTTATTTTCTCCCAACAGTTTTCCTTTTCCTCTGTTAACTTAAATGATGGAATTCACCAGACTCTAAAGTCAAACTGTCAGGGTCCATATCTAATATTTATTATCAGTGTGTGATGATCAGCAAGTTATTCAACCACTCTGTCTCATTTTCCTCATCTGTAAGTGAGGGTAATATTAGAATCTTCTTCTTAAGTTAGGAAGATATTTGAGCTGATCCATACAAAACACTTACAACAGTATGCTGTACTTTATCAGTGTGAACTCTATTAGTAATGTCAGAGTCAGACTCGGTCTTTTATACCGTGTTGTAGTGTAGTTTACAGTGATGTTTTTTGTCTCACTTAAGTGATTGTGGTTTCCTAAGGGCAGAAACCGAATCTAATGCATCCTAGTGTTCTAGTGCCTTATATACTTGATTAGACAGGTTTCAGGAAATGTTTTTTAAACTTGGCAGAGTTTTAGAAAGTACATATATCTAGAATTTTGGATTCAGCTTTCTTTAATTTTCTTGTCACAGGAAAAAGGTCACTGGTCAGAACAGCAAGAAGAAAGTAGCTCTTGAAGAGAAAAGTTAAAAACAGTCTTTTGAAAAGTCTCTGTCAGAAATGGAACTTTATGATCCCAGCATGAATGTTGTTTTCATGAAAAACTTGAAATCCTGTAATCACCTGTAACATTTGAAGTCAACTACAGGAACGTGGGACTGATGAAAAATGATTCTAAACATCAGTGCATCGTGTCAGATTTCAGTTTGTAGGTGACTTTTAAATGATTACATAATGGAAATAACATTCATTCACATTTCTGTAGTGTGAATCCAGAGAGATACTTCTTACAGAAGAACAAAAGCTTAAGCTAAAATTAACGACACCCACGTGTGCTGAACTCTGAAGGATTTTTCCCTTCATTGTGAAAGAAGATGTGATGTATGTTGTGGAGAAGCATCTGGAACCAAATTTCAAAATAAAGCTTGTGGTTAAATGCCCCTTTTCACCACCACCCTCACTTTTTGTTTTGTTTGGTTTTTTTGAATGGACAAGAGGCAGCACAGGCTGTTTACCAAGAAGAGACCTATTGCTCTGTTTATTTTACTATTTCTTAATTTGTTGATGGCCTTTTGTGGTATGAGGCACAACGAAGAGCCTCCTCAAGTTGTGGCTGGTTACTCAAGTTCCCTAGGATTTTAAATTCTTTTGTCTATTAAATGTTCTTAAACCTCATAGGTAAAAGCTCAGACCTTACCTGTTATAATGTTGCAGCTACAAGGTTATGGTCAGCCTCTCCCTTTCTTTCTTCCATTTTCCATCATTTAATCATGCTCTTTCCTGTCTCTTTCCATTCAAGAGGACTTTACTCAAAAACTGATAAACACTTTATCCTGATAAGGGAGAATGTTCCTGTTACTTGATACACCTGTGGCCGCATTCTCTTACAGCCTGTCTTTCCTGAGGCTTTATGGCCCTGCATCAATTTAGTAAACAGGTTTCTGCCAAAGCTAAAGAGTTACGCTAATGCAGTGATGGAGACTGTTCTCTCAGCAGATTTTTCTTAGTTCCTAGTTTTTGTACAGTTGGAATAAAAAATTGACTTTATACATGTAAGGTACTTAGAATGGCACCTGATGTGAATGGTAGTCATTATCAGTACTCTTACAGTACTGTAATGTAAATAATCTTAGCGGCATTTGAATGAAACATAGTAATTTCCTTCATTCTCAGCCTTTTATTCTAGTGTCAGGACAGATAGACTCCAACTTGAATACTTTAAATGCAACAGATTGTTCATCTTCAGAATTTATGTGTAAGGGGACCGTTTGT
The DNA here is from genome assembly GCA_004023965.1 of Spilogale gracilis. NCBI lineage: Eukaryota > Metazoa > Chordata > Mammalia > Carnivora > Mephitidae > Spilogale > Spilogale gracilis. Next base: position 182,432 of record PITA01001297.1, read on the forward strand.
TACACAGTGCAAAAAAATACATACAAGCATGCGGTTTTCCTTTGTTCTTGAAAACAGATCCTTGCCTGTGGATATCTTGGAGGTAGTTGTGATGGTACCAGCTATTGCCAGCTGTATGACTTTGAATGGGTTCTTTAATTTTTCAGAGCTTCTTTTTTTTCATGTATGAGATTGGGGGTAATGCCAACTATGTCTCAGTATTGGAAGTGCCTGTCTCTGTGCCTGACATGTTATAAATTAATGCCAAATATTCCTTAAACAAACATGATATATTTGGTTAGGAATACAAGGCTTAATAACACAGTCTGTGCCCTTAGAGTGTAGTGGTGGGTATAGAGAAAAGGAGCAAATAGTGTGGCAGGCAAATGCTGTTTTAGACATAAGGCCAAGAGGCTGAAGCATCAGAGGACAGCACCTAACCTCATGGAGGGCTGACCTCCTGTGCTGAGTCTAGCAGATGTAGGAGTCCACAGGCAAAAGAACAAAGTATCCTGGCAGAAACAAGAGGTCACATCTTTTATGATGCTGATATATTCCCTTCATTTGATTCCTTTCCTCTTTAGTATTTCCTCCTGTGTAAGGACGCATCCTTAAATAACAGTGGCTGTATACACCAGTATCAACGTGGTGTGTCCATGGATTAATACCGAATTTAGCACTTTTCTATCGGTTGGGACTATATGCTACATAAATTTCAGTTTCACCTAAAGAAGAAAAGAATTGAAATCAGTAGACTGTTGTGAAAAGAGAATACATGATAATTGAATAGCTGCACTAGTGAAATGAGTAAGGACTTTTATGTGAAACACCTGAGTTTGAATCCTGATTTTTTTTTTTTTTAAGATTTTATTTATTTGACAGAGAGAAACACAGCCAGAGAGGGAACACAAGCAGGGGGAGTGAGAGAGGGAGGAGCAGGAGCCCGATGTGGGACTCCATCCCGGGTCTCCAGGATCATGACCTGAGCCGAAGGCAGTGGCTTAACCAACTGAGCCACCCAGGCGTCCCTTGGATCCTGATTCTGCTGCTTTGCACCTCTACCACCTGGACAAATTACAACTCTTTTAACCTTGGTTTTCTTATCTGCAAAATGCTGATACTGGCTTTTAGGGACACAGGATTTGAAAAAAATTCAGTAAGGTTCCTGACTAGTGATTTGTGCCCCATAAAAGGTAACTATTATTACAAATGGTTTCCCTGTAAAGCCTTGGGGCAGGAGTCAAAGATAAAGCTAATTATAATTAATCAACTACTTGCTAATAAGCAAACTCTGTTTGAAGGCTTGAAAAGGTTTACCTTGGACTTTTGTATTTTACTTAGAGTAGCTCAAGTAGGGGGAAAAAGTAATATGTCCAGGTTTTTTCTATATATGTAATACAACATATATGGATATATATATCGAGATAAGCTCAGAGTAATGATGAACTCCTTTACAAGCACCGTCTTGCCCGATTGCAAATATAGGTAAAGCAGTTATTATTGGGCATGGTGGCAGAACCAAACACGTGAACGGTGCACGGTGAGGTTTTTATATACCGGCTAGGTTTTTTTGCATTAGGCTGCTTTAGTAAATTTTAAACACCCACATCTTTTGGGGTGGGTGCCAAAAGGAAGGTGCCGAGTTCTCAGTAGAGGGGTGATCACTGATCAGCTCCGTGAAGCTATCAAAGGAGCGTCCAGGATCCACCTATTCTTTACGTGTAAGAAGAAGAAAATACCCGTACACCCATCATTCCAGTTTGAAAAAGCAGGATTCGATCTCCTCTTTCCACTACCCAACCTGACGGTTTTTCAAACGCAGGGACAACGCTTTGCCGCTGGGCCCCCAGCCGACCCCTCCGGAGGCCCCTGCCAGAGAATGAATCAGCTCCCCTGAGCCGCCCAGGCAACCCCAGAACCAGAATCGCCCTCGGAGAACCCCTCGCGGCCGTCGGGCCACGTGACGAGGGCGCGCCGCATTTCCCCCTCCCGGGGGCGCGCCGCATTTCCCCCTCCCAGGGTCACGTGGGCTCACGGCTCCACCCCGTCGCCCGGTCCGCGGCGTGGAGGGGCTGGCGTTTGCCCCGGAAGTGGCTGTCTTCAGCTGACAGCTGCTTGTAAGGTGGCGGCGGCGGGCTCCGAGCAAGATGGCGCTGCGGCCGGGAGCGGGAGCTGGCGGCGGTGGGGCCGCGGGAGCCGGCACTGGGGCTGCCGGGGGAGGCAGGTGGGTGTGAAGAGCCGGGCCGGGCCTCAGGGCTGGCCCCGCCGGGGCGAGGGTTGTGTGGCGGTTATGGCGGTTTTCACCCGCTTCGACCCCTTTTTCCTTTGGCACTGGGTTACCGGAGAAGGGGGTTCTCCGGGGACCTAGGCCGAGGGGGCAAGGGGAACCCGGTGCCCAACTCCGGTCTCGCTGGCTCAGCGGCACTGGTGCTGGGGCCGAGCAGCGAGCGAGAGCGTCCTGTGCGGGGAAGAGAGGAGGAATAGCAGCAGGAGGTGAGGGTCCGCTTGGCTGGGCTGGCCACCCGGCCTGGGCTGGGGAAAGCAGGAACCCCCACGTCTCGCTGGGGGTTGGCTCGGAGCGACCAGACTTCCCTTTCCCAGGGCTTTCCCGGCTTGGCCAGGGGTAAGGTAGTAAAGGCTTTGACAAATCTGGTCACAAAACTGAACAGCTGTGTCCAAGATGTGTGTGTGTACTATTTGTCTCCCCCTGTTTAGAATGTCCTGTCCTTTTTATCACCTTAACAACACAAGAGAAACAGCAGAAGCTCAAGACCTTTGAATTAATAGAACTCTTGTAGACGTAACTCTGAAGACTTGTTTCCTTATTAAAATCAAATCACTCTTAAACAACAGTTACGCAGTTATTTAGAACAAAGCTTCCAGACTTTTACTTAGTCCTTAAATGAATTTGTTCTCTGTCATATAATAATTGCCTGTGGCTCTCCCATCTAGAATGTTCAGAACGTCTGCGACTTGACAAGTTCATCATTTAAGGAAATCCTTTATTCGGGGAAGTTTTCACCACACTCCTAAAATGACCTAGTCTGCGTTTGTTTTGTTAACCAACACATAGTGCATATACATTTAAAGATAAAATTAGCTTTTTATCTTCAGCATCTTAAATTATTTTTGGAAAGCAAAGTGTTAGTGTTTCCATAGGCAGTGTTTTAATTTTGGAGTCCAGAACGCTAACCAGATCGCTAAGAAGTGTAAAGTCTTTAAAGTTATCACCTCCTGCAGGTGCTTATATATATGCTAGGATAAAAGGGCTGTGGCTGTTGAATGAGCCAACTGTGTGTAGCCCTATTTTCCATTTCCTCCACACGTCTTTTACTTTAGATTTAAAACTGTTTTCTTTTGTTTTCTAATCTGTTTCATTAGAGTCTTTAATGAATACTTAATATAAGTCAATTTCTGGCTGCAGAAGACAAATAGGTAATCTATTTTCCATATGTGATGACAGTTTCCTTAAATGTTCTTGAGTGGCGTTAATTTGATCAAGTATATGATTAATTAGGGAACTAAGTTCTGAAAAAATATAAATTCGGTATTTTAGGCCTATTGGTTTTTGTTTGGTTGTTTGGTATGTTTTCTGTTTTTTTGTGTGTGGAGAGGATCTCATGTGCAGAAAGTTGAATGGATCATTCCCCTTAGTTTATAGTGTTTTAATGTCACAGTCTATGAACACTCATTTTTAAAAATAAGTACGACCTGAATTGTGATAAAAGTTAGAATGATTGATTTTTTTTTTTTTTTTGGAAATTTCTTTTTTTTTTTTTTTAAGATTTTATTTATTTGACAGAGAGAAACACAGCCAGAGAGGGAACACAAGCAGGAAGAGTGAGAGAGGGAGAAGCAGGCTTCCTGCTGAGCAGGGAGCCCCATGTGGGGCTCGATCCTGGATCTCCGGGATCATGACCTGAGCCGAAGGCAGTCGCTTAACCAACTGAGCCACCCAGGCGCCCCTAGAATGATTGATTTTTAAAATTTCTTTCATCTATAAAAATTGGTTGTAACACTGAATTCTAAAATTCTAGAGGATAGGGGCGCCTGGGTGGTTCAGTTAGTAGCTGCCTTCAACTCAGGTCATGATCCCAGGGTCCTGGGATCCAGTCCCGCATTGGGCTCCCCACTCTGCAGAAGCCTGCTTCTCCCTCTGCCTGCTGTTCCCCCTGCTTGTGTGCTCGCTCGCTCGTGCTCTCTCCAACAAATAAATAAAATCACTGAAAAAGATAAATAAATAAAACTCTGGAGGATATATGGGAGAGAGAAGTGGTTTCAGCGTTCCTTATCTTGCTAAATGCATGGTAAATGTTATACATATTGGAAACTTTCTGAGGCAGAAAAGCTGTATGCTCAAAAAAGAAAATATTATGGTTTTTAGAGAGCAGTGATGAGGGCTGAGGTTATTTTATAAGGAAGTTAACATTATGATAGCCTAAGTACATTTTAAGGGAAAAGAAAAAGAGCCAAGCAAACTTTCTCAGCTTTTAATGGAGAAAATCCAGGATCTATAAGGAACCATATTTCTTAGGTACTGTTTCTGTTCTAAGAGACTAAACAAAAAGCAATGGCATTTTCCAACTTCATTAACATTAGCCTACTTTTGATTGGTATCCTGGTTGGGCTACTTTAGAATAAATGATGGAATTATATAAAGGACAAAATTTACCCAAGAGATGAGAAGTATAATTTTTTTTTTTTTTAAGACAAGTTCTGCAGAGAGAAAAGAATTGAAAGATCTTGATTAGTCTGTATCCTTCTGGGATATTATCATTTGGGAGCTTGTCTATGTTTTCTCTTTTATAAGCTCCTAAAGGACCTCCTCATCTTTGCATATTCCACTGTTTCTGGTACATTGTAACATAGAAAACATTCTGTAAATATTTGTGGCTTCAGGCTACATTGAAAGCAAAGGAGGTATTTCAGCTGGGCCTTATTTGGAGGAAAGGAAGTGGTCAAGGGATTGTCCTAAGAAACATGAAGGCCAGGGCGCCTGGGTGGCTCAGTGGGTTAAGCAACTGCCTTCGGCTCAGGTCATGATCCTGGAGACCTGGAATCAAGCCCCACATTGGGCTCCCTGTTCAGCAGGAAGCCTGCTTCTCCCTCTCTCACTCCCCCTGCTTGTGTTCCCTCTCTAGCTGTGTTTCTGTCAAATAAATAAAATCTTTAAAAAAAAAGAAAGAAAGAAAGAAACATGAAGGCCTATTGTACATTAAGGAACAGTAGGTAAGGCCAGATGGCTTGTGGCACTAAATGGGAGGTGAGTTTTGTGAGATAAAACTGAAAAAGTTGTGCTAAAACTGGAGGGGGTCTTGGATATAAAGTAAAGAAATTCAACTTAAGGGGGAATTGTTAAGTAGTTTTAATCCCAGGAGTGGCCTTATCAAATGGTCCTTTAGGAGGATGCACTTCACCTGTGTTCTGTGAGCTGTATTAGGAGTTTGAGAGTCTGGAGGAGGGAGATGCTGTAGGAGGTGTTGTTGGAGTTCATGCCTACCAAGGGAATGTTACCAAAGGTAACTGAAAGGGAAGGATGAATGAGATAGGCATGTGACAGGTAGACCTCCTGGTTCTGCTTTCATACTCAGGTATTGGTAATGAGTAGTGGTTTTACCTTTGAAATTAAAGTGCTGGTCACCTTGCTACCTGGTTTTTGGGTTTTATGGGCTTTTTGTTGTTGTTGTTGTTGTTTTTGCCAAACTTTGGCTGTCTTATCAGTGTCTTAGCTGCTTGTTGGTGTTAGTTGTCTAAACATTCCAGAGAATCATATGAATGGTACATAGGTCACTAGTTTGGGTTGCTAAATAATTACTAGAGTAAGGCATGTTTGTCAGTAATGTTCTTGATTCAGTTTTCATTGATTTTCAAGGTAACCTTTATACATCCTATATACATTTATTCTTGTGTGTTTGGTTATCTTAGTTGGGACATTGGCAAACTTGGAGTTCTGTGTCATCATTTGACAGAGGGGGAAATAGGACAGGGTAGTGAAGGGGTTTGCATAGAACTTTACACTTAACTTATGGCCGAACTGGAAAAAAGAAACTATAACTTGAGTTTTTTTTTACTTAGCTGCTAAGCCATTTTGGTAATTGTAATCTTTGAGACCGATTTGAGGAAGTCTTGACAAGTTGATTACTTGAATGCATTGCTCCTACGTTTATAAATCTTAATATGTGTGAGTAGCTTTTTTAAAAAGTGATACCACCAAATTTCAACTTGCAGTTTAAACATCTCATCCAGGTAACACACAGCTTAACTAATATATCTGTGTGCGGTTCAGAAAAGCTGTTCACTCTTCAAGCCTCTCTTTGAGTGTGGGCCTGTTTGTTGGCAGGAGAATTTGCCAACAGTTCAAATCCTGTACAGAGTTATAAATCACATATAGCCAGACAGATACCCAACTAGAACTTTATAAACCACTTTACACAATTTTTTTAAAAAGATTTTATTTATTTATTTGACAGATCACAAGTAGGCAGAGAGGCAGGCAGAGAGAGGAGGAAGCAGGCTCCCTGCTGAGCAGAGAGGACCCTGAGATCATGACCTGAGCCGAAAGCAGAGGCTTTAACCCACTGAGCCACCCAGGTGCCCTACACAATTTTTTAATTAAAAATATTTTACAGCTAAAAGACTCAAAAGTTTGGTTTTTAGCCTTTCACCTGGGAAGGGCGTGTTATACCATAGAAAAATGCAAGGACACATAAATTTGGGATATAATCCTAGATTTCACTTGATTCTTTAGAGATTATCCAAAACTCCCTTCAGATACTTGACTCCCAAATTGAATCTTTCCCACTCTGACATTTTCTTCCTAGAACTGTTCCATTTTCTTTTCCTCCAGCCTCATAGAAAGAAGTCCCTCTTCTTTTTCAGAGCAGATCCTTTTTGCTACCTTCCTTTGTTAATCTCATTCCCTCAAAAACTTTGTTTTATCAATTACTAAGTATATATTTTCTATCCTAACCTTTCTCCCTGCGGGTCCAAGAGTTTCTCTTCCTCTTGACAATGTTTACTCAAAGATCAGCATTTTTGGAAGCAGCAAGCTTTTTTGTTTATCCTCATTCTGATCACCTTTTCTAAAGCATTAGATACTGGTAACTACTGCTTTCTTTATGAAATGTGGTCCTTCCTGAGTTATCACTCAATTATAACTAACTCCCTTGGTTTTCAGTGGCCATTCCTTACTCAGTTTTCATCATAAGAATTCTCCATGTTGCCCTTTGGTGTCTTCTCCCTATGTATGCAAATTCCCTTAGCTATTTCATTCACAACCAGGGTGCAATTTTATTTTTTTTTAACTTTATTTAAAAGAGCCTAGCTAGCGGCGCCCAGGTGGCTCAGCCAGTTGTGTCTACCTTTGACTTGGATCATGATCACAGCGTCCTGTCTCTTTCTCTGTCTGCTGTTCCTCCTGCTTGTGCTCTCTCTCTCTCTCAAATTAATAAAATCTTTAAAAAAGAAAAAAAAAGGGTGTAACTAGAATGATCTAAACTCTTCTCCTGAGCTGTAGTTACTTTTTTGATTGCCTGCTACACTGCTTTTCAAAGAGGCACTCACTCCTCCCTTCTCTCTCCCCAAAACTACTCAATGGTTCCTCCTTTTAGGAAACAGTATCACCATCCTTGCCATTGCTCAGGCTCAAAATCTCAGCGTTATCTTCAGCTCTCTCTGCTTCTTCACTGCTTTTCTCCATCCTGGCGATTGCCAGTGCCTCTTGATTCTTCCTTTCAAATAGCTTTCATTCACCTCTTCTTTTCTAGTCCCACCACTTTATGGCCCTTTTCCTCTCTTATTAAGTTTATTGTGGTAGTTTCTTAGCTGATTCTTTTTGCTTCAAATCTTCTCTACTTTACCCCCTTCCTTGAAAAACCTAAACCACATTTCTGATCATTTCACTTTCCTACTTAGAACATCTGACATCAGGGAAATGCAGATCCAAATCACAGTGAGCTAATACACTTCATACTCCTTAGCATAACTATTATTTTAAAAAGCACAAAATAGCAAGTGTTGGGGAAGATGTGGAGAAATTGGAACCCCATGCATTGCCAGTGAGAATGTAAAATGGTGCCACAGTTGTGGAAAACAGTTTGACAGTTTCTCAGAAAATAAACACAGAATTACTATATGACCCAGCAATTCCACTCCTACATATGTATGTGTGTGTGTCTGTGGTGTGTGTGTGTGTCTGTGGTGTGTGTGTGTGTGTGTGTATCCCCAAAAGAATTGATGGGGGATGGGAGGCGCCAACAGATACTTGTATACCAATGTTCATAGCAGCATTATTCACAATAGCCAAATGGTATAAACAACCCAAGTGTCCATCAACAGAGGAGTGAATAAACAAAATGTGGTATGTACATACAATGGAGTATTTATTATTCACCCATAAAAAGGAAAGAAATGCTGATACCTGCTACAGCATGAACCTTGAAAACATTATGTTAAGTGAAATAAGCCACATACAGAAAGGACAAGTATCGTATGATTCTACTTAATCTGAGGTAGCTAGAAAAGGCAAATTCATAGAGACAAAAGTTGGGGGAGGGAGTGATAGGGAGTTATTGTTTAATGGGTATAGTGTCTTTATTAGGGATGATGAAAAAGTTTTGGAAATGGATAATGGTGGTAGTTGTACAACATCGTGAGTGAACATAATGGTACAAACCATACGCTTAAAGCTGGTTAAAATGGTAAAATTTTATGTGTATTTTACCACAGTTAATAATCTCCACCTTCATACAGTATTCAGAGGAAAACAAAAGGGCCTCCACATTCTGCTTCTATAATCCTATATCTTATATTCAACCTTAAATCATTTCTCTAAACGCACAGCTCTGGCCTCAGAGCTCTCAAACTGTAGTGTTACCCTGAGGTTCAGCTTAAGAGATACCTTCACAAAACTCCAGGAGCTGTTACCCATCAAATTAATCTTTTTCTTTTTATCTCTGTTAATATTTTGGATCTCTCCCAGCCCTTATCATGTTCTCTCCTACATTACAGTTAGTTGCCTGTGCGTGTGTCTTCAACAAGACCGTGAGCTGATTCACTTCCTCCATGTAGTAGGCACTCAATAAATGTGTGCTGAATTGAATCTAATCCAGCCTTCTCATATTATGGATGGAGAAATTGGAATCTAGAGAAGCCACACAGTGATAGGACCAGGACGAGTTTCAAGGCCTTTGGTTTTCTAGTTCAAAAATTTTCTCCCTGTGCTAACATGCAGTCATGCATCTTATGAATGTTCAGTCTATATTGATACTCAGTATTGTACTGTACAACAAATGCCAGGACCCTGTTTACAGTTCTTTTGTTTACTTAAAAAAATTGCAGGTTTTGGGTGCCTGGGTGGCTCAGTGGGTTAAAGCCATTGCCTTCGGCTCAGGTTATGATCTCAGGGTCCTGGGATAAAGGCCCGCATCGGGCTCTCTGCTCCGTGGGGAGCCTGCTTCCTCCTTTCTTCCTGCCTCTCTGCCTACTTGTGATGTCTCTCTGTCAAATAAATAAATAAAATCTTTTAAAAAATTACAGATTTTATTTGAAATCTTTGTGTATATTAAAATCCTGGTATGTTTTTCTTTTCTTTTCAGCTTCATGTTTCCCGTTGCAGGAGGAATGAGACCCCCTCAAGGTACGTGAAAGCTAAAATTTTAAACTTTGCACTGTCGTGTTTCTGAACTTAGGAGTTAGGATAAAAAAGTCTTGTTGCTGCCAAATAGAGTAAAATTTTCCTATGATTTTAAACACATACACACACACACACACACACACACACACACATACACACATATATATATCAGCTCTTCTTTAAATTTGTCAGAAGTTGTGTAATCGTAGATGGTTAGCTCCATAGGATAGAAGCTATGTCTGCCTTATGCTCGTCAGTGTCTGCAGCACCCAGCATACTGATAGAAAATGATAGGGTCTCTGTGGATGTTTGTTGAATGAGTAATTCATTTTTAAATTATCCTCTATTTAATTCATATTTTAGGGACGCCTGGGTGGCTCAGTTGGTTAAGCCACTGCCTTTGGCTCAGGTCATGATCCTGGAGACCCAGGATCAAGTCCCACATCAGGCTCCCTGCTCGGCAGGAAGCCTGCTTCTCCCTCTCTCACTCTCCCTGCTTGTGTTCCCTCTCTGGCTGTGTTTCTCTCTGTCAAATAAATAAAATCTTAATTCATATTTTAATTATTTTATAATTATATTACCATGTTTTATCTATCTGAAATTTTTCTTATGTTTGTAAGAAATCATATATTCTGGTGCAGTATAAATTATTTCTTAAGTCTCAGTTTTATTCTTTTCAGTTTCTTTACTGGGTATATCCCTTCTCTGTGTTTCAGACAAGAGCCCACCAGTATCAGTTCTATCTGTATCTTTAGGGCAACTGTAGTGAAGGGATACAATCTTGATTCACACAGCTGGGCCACTGGGACACAGCCCTGAAGAAAGAACATGTCTGCCTTTGTCTTCTTTCTGCTCACACCCTCTTCATTGTACCCCTGACGCATACTAGTCTGTTTCTGACAACTGTCCCTTCTCACAAAGCCAGTGTTGATTGCTTATGGTAGAGCTGCTAGAGAAACAGAGACTCCAGGTCACTAATAGAGATGAAAGATAAGAGTGGCTCAGTAGCAGGTGGTCAGTGGCTCATACTGACTTTGTCTCCATTTGTAATCAGTGATGGAGGTTGAATTTCAAGTAAATTTTTCCGAGGGTCAGTTGTATTATTTTCATTGTGCTGACATTTATGCATTATTTAAACTATCTGTAATTAGATGTGTCCCAGATTTAGAGCGAATGCTTTGAGATCTTTTGTTCCTTGGGAGGGCATTACAGAGGTATTCATTGTTGTGGCTTGAGACTTTTTTTTTTTTTTTTTTAAAGATTTTATTATTTGACAGAGAGAAACACAGCCAGAGAGGGAACACAAGCAGGGGGAGTGAGAGAGGGAGAAGCAGGCTTCCCGCCAAACAGGGAGCCCGATGTGGGAATCGATCCCAGATCTCCAGGATCATGACCTGAGCCGAAGGCAGTCGCTTAACCAACTGAGCCACCCAGGCGTCCGCGATTTTGCATTTTTATAAAACTTTCAAGTAAAAACCTGCATATAGAGCAAGAAAAGAGCCCAAAAGATTGCCTGATGTTTTTTTTTTTCTGGAATTTGGAATTGCTTTTGAGATTTTTTTCTTTTTACAGAGTATGTTAGCATGGACTTTTTGATCATTAGAAGGCTTTAAATTATGCATGGATTATTTCTGAAAGCATATAGAAGCTGAAAGCAAGAGAAGCCACAAGATTATGAGTAGTAGGTGAACAAGACGAGAGATGAGAGACAAGAGAGAGATGAGAGTTTTCACTGTGCATACTTTCATGCCTTTAAATGTTGTACCAAATACCTGACCCATTGAAGAATTCAATAAAACTAATCCAATTGAACAAAACTTTAGATCCAAAGGGGCCTGAGGGAAAACATGTAAGTTCCATGAGGGTAAAGGACCTGGTTTAGTTGACTACCGTGTCTGTAGAATGGTGCCTGACAAGGAGTCAGCCCTCAAATATTTGAATAAATGATTGAATGAGTAAGTGAATGCCACTACTAATTTAGTTGTAAGTATAGATGTTCATGCTTCTGAGATTAAACTGTATAAATTACCTTTAAGGTACACAGAACTCACAAGGTAAATGTGGTATACTTTACTAGACTTTTAATTTTTTTTAAATCAAAATGTGATTAAAAGCTTCTTATAGTAGAACCAACATAGGTGTAATAACGTGCAAAATTAGGTTGAAATTTGTGTTCAGGCCATGTAGGGATTTTGTTTTGTTTATAGTGGTGTACCAACTCTCTAGAACTGTGCCTAAAATATAGTAAGCACTTAGTATTTATTCAGTTCCCAGGGGTATATATCTTTAGTCTCTTCCATTCTTTGGAATATTCATTGGAGAAGTTTGGGAGTTACATTACTCTAAATCATATTTTCATGATAGTTCCAAGCTGATGGTTATTTAGTGGTAAATGTTTTATTAACTGTTCATGTAAGGAAAGAGAAGAGGACTATCATTTCTTCAAGTTTATTAGGTATTAAACAGTTTTACAGATAAGAAACTGAGGCACAGAAGTTAAGCAAGTCCCAAAAGTACTAAGTGGCATTTCTCTTTGACATCCAGAGTTCATGCTATTAGTATATGTGTTAGTGTATAGTTATATGCTGCAACATAAAAAATAACCCTGTATTTAAAAATTAAACATTTTATTATTTAACAGTGTATCCATGGATCTGGGAATGGCTTCACTGGGTGGTTTTGGCTCAGGACCAAAGAGATTGTAGTAAAGATGTCAACCAGGGCTGTAGGCATCTTAAGGTTTGTTGGAGCTGGGTGATCTGTTTCCAAGATGGCTCACTCATATAGATGACAAGTTTGTCCTGCCATATGGCAAGAGGTTTCAGTTCTGTGCCACATGGATTCCTTATAGGACTGCTTGAGTATTCTTACAATGTGGTAGTAGCTTTCCCCAGAGCAAGGAGGAAGCTGCAGTGGCTTTTAAGAAGCCAGCCTCAGAAGTTATACACCAGATCCTATTGGTTATACTGGTCAGCCCTGTTTAGTGTGGGAGGAATGACAAGGGAATGAATACCAGAAGGCAGAGATCGCTGGGGTCCATCTTAAAGGCCAGATAGCACAGTTAGGCCATCCCATTTTTTATGTATGCACAGAAATTCTAAAGAAAAGTTATTATGTTCACTTTACAGATGAAGTTTTATAACTTGCCCAAGATCGCATAGCAAAATAACTGATGGAATCGGAATTCATACTCAAGTCTGTCTCACGCCACAGCCTATGCTTTTCCCACTAAACTGTGCTCCCTCTAGTAACAAGTCCTTCATGCACTTATGGTTTTAAGAAAATAAACTTTAAAATACATTGACCTTAGGGGCACCTGGGTGGCTCAGTTTGTTAAGCATCTGATTCTTGATTATGGCTCAGGTTGTCATCTTGGGCTTGTCAGATCAAACTGTATCAGGTTTTGCACTGTGTGTGGAGTCCACTTGGGATTCTCTCTCTCCCTGTGCCCCTTCCAAGCTCACACTCTCTCAAAAAAATTTTTTTAAGGCGCAGTTGGGTGGCTTAGTTGTTAAGCATCTGCCTTCGGCTCAGGTCATGATCCCAGGGTCCTGGATGAAACCCCGCATTGGGCTCCCTACTCAGCGGGAAGCCTGCTTCTCCCTCTCCCACTCCCCCTACTTGTATTCCCTCTCTTGCTCGTTCGCTCTCTCTCTCTCTGTCAAATAAATAAATAAAATCTTTTAAAAATTTTAATAAAAAATAAATAACGTTGACTTTAATGACACCTTTGTTTTTTTAGCAGGACTGATGCCGATGCAGCAGCAAGGATTTCCTATGGTCTCTGTCATGCAGCCTAATATGCAAGGCATGATAGGAATGAATTACAGTTCTCAAATGTCCCAAGGACCAATTGCCATGCAGGTACTTGCCTCTTTAACCAATTGCTTACAAAGTTGTTATTTGTTGTTACTTGTTACATGCTAAGAGCTATATACTAGGAGCTTAATATTATATTTGGAAATAAATGTCTGCATCTTAGGTGGCTTCCTTCAAAATACAATAAAGATATGTTCATAAGAGTTGGGGAGAGAAAATCAAGATAATCCATGTAAGAAAAATCTGGTGGCTACTTTATTTGGTTATTGGCTTAGAAGAATTTTAGAATGACATTTTGGAATGTTCAGGGACCTAATGCCATGAAGAAACATTGTTAGAGATAACATTGTTCTCATGAGAGGAGCGTTGTTTGAAAGACTTAGAACCTTCTTTATATTGAATTATGTAACCCCCATAGATTTTTAAAGAGGTAGTGTCTCCATTTTTCTGAAAAGGAATCTGCAGCTTTGTGCAAGGATGCTAACAGAGCATTGGAAGCCAGGATTTGAACCTAAGTCTTGAATAAGTCTGTTTTATCCAAATTGTACATTGAATTCTCTCTCAATTGAATAGTTCAAAGTAGTGGAATGACACAATCAGATTTGTATCGTGACTGCTGACTAGAGAAGGATTGGAGGGAGAGAGGAGGGCAAAAATAGATAGAAGGAGTATCATTAAAAAGCTGATGTAGTGGGCACCTGGGTGGCTCATTGGGTTAAGCCTCCGCCTTCGGCTCAGGTCGTGATCTCAGGGTCCTGGGATTGAGGCCCACATCGGGCTCTCTGCTCAGTGGGGAGCCTGCTTCCTCCTCTCTCTCTCTGCCTGCCTCTCTGCCTACTTGTGATCTCTCTTTCAAATAAATAAAATCTTTGGGGAAAAAAAAAGCTGATGTAGTGAGAGCAGGTGCCATGTTGATGGATTAAAGCAAATAATGTTACATTTTAATTTTAGAATTGGTGAATGAAATTGATAATATCGGGATTTAGTAAGCACTGCCTAAGATAAGATGTGCTTCTTCCATTTTGGATCTCTCTTTGTAAATTATATTCTCTATTATGATATCCATTTAAATCAAGTAGCCAAATAAACTGAATCCAGGAATCAGGTCTTTGAATGACTGAATCCAAAGTGTTAGAGTTTTTGTTTTTGTTTTTTTTTAAATAAACATGTTAGGGGTGCCTTGGTGTCACGGTTGGTTAAGTGTCCAGCTTGGTTTCTGCTCAGGTCGTGATTTCAGAGTCATGGAATCAAGCCCTATGTTAGGCTCCATGCTCAACATAAAGTGTGCTTGATACCCTGTCTCTCTCTGCTTCCCACCCCCCATCTCTTTAAAATGAATACATAAATCTTTAAAATAATTGTATTCGTTCATAAGTAAGCTAGAACCAAAAGAGTTTCCATGTTAATACTATAATAGCATATATTTTGTTTTTGTGAACTATTTAAAATTTTCTATGTGTTTTATGTATACAATATATTAGTATAGTAATGTATGTATATAATTTATAAGTAAGTAATATTCAGCATTTGCAATTAGAATTTCATTGAAACTATTGTCATGTTGAATTCATATAAACAAAGTTTCTATGTTGTATGTAAAGATTTGGGAGAATTTCCAGAATTATTCTTTATTCATTTCCAGTAAAAGAAATGGGACTAAATTGAGCTTTTGTAGGTTTTAAATCCATGCTCCTCAACTTTTGCTAGGTTATGCTACATAAACAGCAATCTTAAAGTCTGTGACTTAGAAAAACAAAGGTTGGGGCGCCTGGGTGTCTCAGTTGGTTGGGTGACTGCCTTCAGCTCAGGTTATGATCCCGGAGACTCGGGATCGAGCCCCGCGTCAGGCTCCTTGCTCGGCAGGAAGCCTGTTTCTCCCTCTCCCACTCCCCCCTACTTGTGTTCCCTCTCTAGCTGTGTTTCTCTCTGTCAAATAAATAAATAAAATCTTTAAAAAAAAAAAGAAAAAGAAAAACAAAGGTATATTTTTCATTTGTGATATGTGTTCTTTGTGGTTTGGCTGTGACTCCGATCTATGTTCTCATTATCCTGAGACCCTTACCTAGGATATCCCAGACTCTCTTGACATAGGGAAAAGAGATAGCCAAACCCTGTTACAACTTTTAAAGCTTCCTCTCAGAGGTGGCATTTATCAGTCACTTCTACTCATCAAAGGAATGTGGCCAAAACAGCAGTAGGGGAAGAATATATCAGAAAGAGTGCACATCACATAGGAATGTATCATCTTAGAGTAAAGACAGCAAGTGGCTGGAAACAATCTACTATAGAATGCAGTGTCGTTGATTGAAGTATAGTTAACATGCAGTGTTATATTAGTTTCAGGTGTACAATATAATGATTAACCAATTTTATACATTACTCAGTGCTTATCAATATAAGTATACTTTTTTTTAAAGAATTTATTTATTGAGGGAGAGAGAGAGAGCACAAGTAAGCAGAGCAGCAGGCAGAGGGACAGGGAGAGGCAGGCTCTCTGCTGAGCAGGGAGCCCGATGTGGGTTCGATCCTAGGATCCTGGGATTACGACCTGAGCTGAAGGCAGCCAATTAACTGACTGAAGCACCCAGGCGCCCCGATAAGTATACTCTTGCTCCCCCTTTTTCCACCCCTCCTTCCATCCACCTCCATCTGGCATACACTAGTTCTCTTAAGAGTCTGTTTTTTGAAATCATCGTTGACAAAGCAGGAAAAAATATCCAGTGGAAAAAAGACAGTCTCTTCAATAAATGGTGCTGGGAAAATTGGACAGCTACGTATAGAAGAATGAAACTAGACCATTCTCTTACACCACACACAAAGGCAAACTCGAAATGGATGAAAGACCTCAACGTGAGGCAGGAATCCATCAAAATCCTGGAAAAGAACACAGGGAGTAACCTCTTTGACATCGGCCACAGCAACTTCTTTCAAGACACATCTCCAAAGGCAAAGGAGACAAAAGCGAAAATGAACTTCTGGGACTTCATCAAAATAAAAAGCTTCTGTGCAGCAAATGAAACAGTCAACAAAACAAAGAGGCAACCCACAGAATGGGAGAAGATATTTGCAAATGACACTACAGACAAAGGGCTGGTATCCAAGAGCTATAAAGAACTACTCAAACTCAACATCCAAAAAGAAGATGAACACATCAAAAAATGGGCATGAGACATGAAGAGGCACTTCTCCATAGAAGATATGCAAATGGCTAACAGACATGTGAAAAAATGTTCAGCGTCACTGGCTATCAGGGAAATTCAAATCAAAACCCACTGAGATACCACCTTACACCAGTCAGAATGGCCAAAATTAACAAGTCAGGAAACAACAAGTGTTGGAGAGGCTGCGGAGAAAGGGGAACCCTCTTACACTGTTGGTGGGAAAGCAAGCTGGTGCAGCCATTTTGGAAAACAGTGTGGAGATTCCTTAAAAAATTAAAGATAGAGCTACCCTATGACCCTGCAGTTGCACTACTGGGCACTTACCCCAAAGATACAGATGTAGTGAAAAGAAGGGCCATATGTACCCCAATGTTCATCGCAGCAATGGCCACAATCACCAAACTGTGGAAAGAGCCAAGGTGCCCATCAACAGATGAATGGATAAGGAAGATGTGATACATATATACAATGGAATACTATGCCTCCATCAGAAAGGATGGATATCCAACTTTTGTAGCAATATGGACTGGACTGGAAGAGATTATGCTGAGTGAAATAAGCCAAGTAGAGAAAGTCAAGTATCACATGGTTTCACTTACTTGTGGTACATAAGGGGTAACCTAGAGGACAGTAGGAGAAGGAAAGTAAATAGGAACTAGGGTAATCCAGGGAGAGAAATGAAACAACAGAGACTTTGGACACAGAAACAAACTGAGGGACTTTGAGGGAGGGGAGAGCCTGGTGGTGGGTACTGAGGGCACCTATTGCATGGAGCACTGGATGTGGGGAATGGGGAATGAATCTTGGAACACTGGGAAAAAAAATTTTAAGTAACATAAAATTAAAAAAAAATTTTTAAAGTCTGTTTTTTGGTTTCTCTCTTTTCTTTCTTTCTGTTGTTCTCTTGTTTTGTTTCTTAAATTTCACATATGGGTGAAATACAGTGTTTGTCTTTCTCTGAGTGACTTATTTCACTTAGCAGTCATACTCTGTAGGGTCCGTCTGTGTCATGGCAAATGCAAGATCTTATTTTTTTATGGCTGAGTCATATTCCATTATGTATACATGCATATATATATATATAAATGTGCTCCATATATATATATGTGGAGCACATTTTTCGCCATTTATCTTTTATTATAAATGATGCAGCAGTAAACATAGGGTGCATAGTGTCTTAATTTTCTTTTTGTTGTTGTTGTTAAAGA
This sequence comes from Spilogale gracilis, assembly GCA_004023965.1. NCBI lineage: Eukaryota > Metazoa > Chordata > Mammalia > Carnivora > Mephitidae > Spilogale > Spilogale gracilis. The sequence continues at coordinate 200,233 of PITA01001297.1, forward strand.
CTTTATTTATTTGAGAGAGACAGCATGAGCATGAGTCGGGGGCAGAGGGAGAGGGAGAAGCAGACTCCCTGCTGAGTAGGGGGCCTGGTGCCGGTCTCGATCTCAGGACCCCGAGATGCTGACCTGAGCCAAAGGCAGACACTTAACTGAGCCATCCAGGTGCCCCATGTTTTCATTTTCTTTGGGGAAATACTCAGTAGTAGAATTACTGGGTCATATGGTAATTGTATTTTTAATTTTTTGAGGAACCTCCATACTGTTTTTCACAGTAACTCTAGCAATTTGAATTCCACCAAAAGGTACATGAGGGTTCCTTTTTCTCCGCATCCTTGCCAACACTTGTTATTTCTTGTGTTTTTTATTTTAGCTATTCTGACCAATGTGAGGCGATACATTGTAATTTTGATTTGCATTTCCCTGATGATGAGTGATTTTGAGCATCTTTTCATGTGTCTTTTGGCCATCTGATGTCTTCCTTGGTAAAATGTCTGTTCAGGTCCCATTTCTGATCTCCTTGTTTGTGTTTTTGGTGTTGAGTTATATATCTTAAATAGATAGATACTGAATTATTTTAGATATTAACCCCTTACCAGATGTATTATTTGCAAATACCTTCTCCCATTCAGTAACTTGCCTTTTCATTTTGTTGATGATTTCCTTTGCTGTGCACAAGTTTTTATTTTGGTGTAGTCCCAATAGTTTAATTTTGCTTTTGTTTCCCTTGTCTGAGAAGACATACCTAGAAAAATATTTCTTTGGCCAGTGTCAAAGAAATTACCGCCTGTATTTTCTTCTAGGAGTTTTATAATTTCAGGTCTCACATTTAGGTCTTTAATCCATTTTGAGTTTGTTTTTGTGTATGGTGTAAAAAAGTGACCCAGTTTCATTATTTTGTATGTAGTTGCCCAGTTTTTCTGGCACCATTAGTTGAAGAGGCTGTCTTCTCCCCCATTGTATGTTCTTGCCTTTTTTATTGTAAATTAATTGACCATATTAGTGTGGATTTATTTCTAGGCTCTCTCTCCTGTTCCATTGATCTGTGTGTTTGTTTTTGTGCCAGTACCATATTATTCTGGGTTTGGTTTTTTTTTTTTTAGATTTTATTTATTTATTAGAGAGGTTGAGAGAGCATGAGTAGGGGGAGAGAGGAGATGGAGAGGAAGAAGCAGACTCCCCACTGAGCAAGGAGCCTGATGCCAGGCTCAATCCCAGGACCATGAGATCATGACCTGAGCAGAAGGCAGACACTTAACCAAATAAGCCCCAGTACCATATTATTTTGATTACAACAGTTTTGTAGTATATCTTGAAATCTGGGATTGTGATATCGCCAACTTTCCCAAGATTGCTTTGGCTATTCAAGCTCTTTTGTGTTTCCGTACAAATTTTAGTATTTATTTGTTCCAGTTCTGTGAAAAATGTTGGTATTTTGATAGGGATTGCATCGAATGTGTAGGTTGCTTTGGGTAGTATAGCTATTTTAACAATATTCTTCCAGTCCATGAACACGGACTGTCTTTCCATTTGTTTTTGTCATCTTTGGTCTCCTTCATCAGTATCTTACAGTTTTCAGAGTACAGGTCTTTTGACTCCTTGGTTCAATTTATTCCTAGGTATTTTATGACTTCTGGTGTAATTGTAAATGGGATTGTTTTCTTAATTTCTGTTTCTGCTACTTCCACTATTGGTGTATAGAAATGCAACAGAGTTCTGTATATTAATTTTGTATTCTGAAACTTTACTAAATTTATTTATCAATTCTGACGGTCTTTTGGTAGTCTTTAGAGTTTCCTATTTATAGTATCATGTCATCAGCAAATACAGTTTTACTTCTTCCTTATCATTTAGGATGCCTTTTATTTCTTTTTCTTGTCTGATGGCTGTCAGACAAGAGACTGAGACTTCCAGCACTATGTTGAAAAAAAATGGTGAGAATGGATGTCCCTGTCTTGTTCCTAGTGTTAGAGGAAAAGCTGTCAGTTTTTCACTATTGAGTATAATGTTAGTTGTGGGTTTTTTATAGCTTTTACTATATTGAGGTATCTTCCCTCTGAACCCATTTTGTTGAGTTTTTAATCATGAATGATACTGTATTTTGTCAAATGCTTTGTCCCCATCTACTGAAATTACCACACAGTTTTTATCCTTTCTCTTGTTAATGTGATATACCAATGCTGATTGCAAATACTGAGCCACCCACCCTTGTATCCCTGAACTAAATCCCGCTTGATCGTGGTGAATGACTTTTTTAGTGTATTGTTGGATTTGGTTTGCTAAAATTTGGTTGAGGGTTTTTACATCTATGTTTCTCAAAGATACTTGTGGTTTTCTTTTTTTATAGTATCTGTCTGGTTTTGATATCAGGGTAATGCTGGCCTTGTGGAATGAATCTGGGAACTTTCATTCCTGTTGTGTTTTTTGGACTAGTTTGAGAAGACTAGGCATTAACTTTGAGTGTTTGATAGAATTTACCTATAAAAGCATATGGTCCTGGACTTTCGTTTTTGGGGAATTTTTTTTTATTATTGATTCAATTTCATCGCTAGTAATCAGTGTGTTCAAATTTTCTATTTCTTTCTCATTCCTATTCCTAGGAATTTATCCATTTCTTCTAGGTCATCCAATTCATTGGTATATAATTTTTTATTGTATTCTCTTAGACTCCTTTGTATTTCTGTGGTATTTTTGTTGTTTCTCCTTCTTCATTTCTGGTTTTATTTATTTGAGTCCTTTTTTTCTTGAGTCCAGCTAAAGGTTTATCAATTTTATTTTTCTTTACAAAGAATCAACTCCTGGTGTCATTAGGCTTTGTTTTTTTTTGTTTGTTTGTTTTTCTTTTCCTAGTTCCCTCAGGTAACAGTAGGTTCTTTATTTGATATTTTTCTGAGGTAGGACTGTATTGCTATGATCTTCCCTCTTAGAACAGCTTTTGCTACATCTCAAAGATTTTGGACCATTGTGTTTTCATTTTCATTTGGCTCCATGTATTTTGAGATTTCCTCTTTGATTTCTTTGTTGACCCATTCATTGTTTAGTGGCATGTTATTTGTGTTCTTTCCAGATATTTTCTTGTGGTTGATTTCTAGTTTCATACTGTTGTGGTTGGAAAAAATGCATAATATGATTTCAGGGTTTTTTTTAAATTTATTGAGACTTGTGAACTATGATGTCATCCATCCTGGAGAATGTTGCATGTGCACTTGATAAGAATGTGTAGTCCAGGGGCGCCTGGGAGGCTCAGTTGGTTAAGTGACTGCCTTCGGCTCAGGTCATGATCCCGGAGACCCAGGATCGAGTCCCATATCGGGCTCCCTGCTCGACAGGAAGCCTGCTTCTCCCTCTCTCACTCCCCCTGCTTGTATTCCCTCTCTGGCTGTGTTTCTCTCTGTCAAATAAATAAAAAAATATTAAAAAAAAAATAAAAAAGAATGTGTAGTCCACTGTTTTGGGGTGGAATGATCTGAATATATCTGTTAGGTCCATCTGGTGCCATGTCTTTCAAACGTGATTTCTCCATTGAT
>PITA01001298.1:0-203566 GCA_004023965.1 Spilogale gracilis
GGGACGGCAGGCAGAGCGCAGGAGAGGGGGTGGGACAGGCTGGCTCTGCTTCCCTCTTGGGCATACACAGCAACGGCCAGGACTCTTGTCTTCAGACCCCTCTGGTCAGGTGTGGCTTCTGACTTTGCATATAGTCAGGTAGATAGAAGTTCAAAAACCCCACTTGGCCACTTGCTGGTCTTACTACTCTACACAAGTTCCTGGACCTCTCTGGACTCAGTTTATTCATCTGTAGAGTGGGGCTGGCAGTCAGTTCCTCCCTCACAGGGTCACCAGATGAAGCAGGTGATCAAACCCCGTGTGATGGCAGCTGGCCGTCAAGGGGACTTTGTTTTTATTGTTTCATGTGTGCTTTAAGGGCACATTGGAGATTCCCCCCAAAATATTTAAGGTGGGCTGTGGTATATCTTAAGATGTTTAACAAGATGAATAACCCTTGGATTTAAAAGGGTTGCTGTTCTTGCTCTCTAAGGAGATGAGGCCAGAGAGGCAGGAGTGACGATCTTACTGGAGTGTGGCGTCCGTTTTGAGAAAGGAGGAGTACTCGTCTTGGGCTTCTGATCAGGGTTGGGGGAATTCGCTTCCGGACCTGCAGAACACCTCCAGCCTGGCGAGGCCGGTGGGGACAGACTTCCCAGGTGAGCGGCTTCTCGCTCATCCTGTGCTTATACATTTGTCCTCATGCCCTCAAGACTTGTTCAGCCAATTGGCCACACCTCCTCATGAACTCCCTCCTCCCACCATGGGGACCACACTTTTCGCCTTATTCTGTGTGGGCTCAGCATGATGCATCCTCAGCAACAGCTTTCTCAATGTCACGTTTTCAATGTCACCCATTTGCTTTTGGAACGCTGGCTCTCTTTCACACAAAAGACCTGTGAATGTGAATAATTGGGCTGTACAAGTGACCGTGAACTCCTCAGTCGATCTAAGCCAGGCCATCGCTGTCCCCAGCAGCATGGGAGCAAGTCTGGGCTGGTTTGCCAGGCTCCCTGACATTTCTGGACATCCTTTTCAAAAGAAGACTGCTTGGAAGTGTGTTTCCTGGTAAGGCTCTGACACACTTTACAGGACATTCTTCCCTGTAGGTGCAGGTTAGGGAACTCAGTCTGCCTCCAGTCCCACCCTCTTTCTTACTGCTACATTGGCACAGGGCTAGCCCTGATAACCCTAAATGCTCTTACGGGACAGAATGCTAATACCCCTAAATTCAAATACCCCCAAATGCTCTTAGGGTGATAGAATCTGTCATTTTGCATAAGGATGCTTTGCCGCACGACCACTTAGAAGACTTTCAGAGTAGATGTAGCTTACAAAGCCTCATTATTTAAACTACTATTCCTATTTTGCAAAAGAAAAACCATGATATATTGAGTGCTTATTAAGTTCCAGGTACAATTCTAACTGCTCTGCAAACAACATTTCCTTTAGCCCCTCCACTACCCACTGGTGAGTTTAGTACTATTGTTATCCCCATTTTAGAAATGAAATAAAGGATAGACCCAAAGAAATGACAGAGCATGGTAAAGCCCTATAGGTAGTACGGAGAGAAAATACCGATGTAATCTTTAGCCTCTGCCTAACTACTTCCAGCTAAGATAGTCAACACAAGAACTTATGGGGATGCTGATTACAAAAGAAGTTATGCTTTTATTATAAGAAATGCCTAAGCTTTACAGAATGACTTCACACGGGGATTTTTTTTTAAGTGTTTGGTTTGTTATAATCTGTTTTGTACAAATGCATCTATTTTATATGAAGTATAAACCAAATATTGGTACTAAAATAAGACAGCCAGTGTTATATATGGGGGTCTGGGCCCACATGGGAAAGGATGGCACAGCAGTAAAGTGGGAAGGCATGACCATATCTGCTTTTAGGAAGAGAGTATGTGAGCAGGGGGAGGGGAAGAGGGAAGAAAGAATTTCAAGCAGATAACACTGTGAGCACAGAGTCTGATGCAGGGCTTGATCTCACAGCCCTGACGTGACCTGAGCTGATATCAAAGAATCAGACACTTAACTGACTGAGCCACCCAGGTGCCCCCAGTTTTGCTTTTAGAATAATGATGGCCCTGGAGGGGTCTGTTTGGAAAAAAAAAGTAGAAAGGAGAGAAAGAAGGTCAAGGGCTGTCACTGGAGGCTAGGGAATGAGGAACCCTATTGTCGATGGAAGGAGGGGGAATTGCAAGGTGTAGTGAGCAGCACCTGAGGCCGCCCTGTGGACAGCCTGAGCACTTTGTGCTGAGCCCCTGGCTGATTGGCAGTCTGTGTACTTCAGTGCCATTAAGGAGAGCGAGGGGGCTGATTTCCCAAGGGGAAGGCGTGTGGCTGGATTAAACACAAGGCAGGTCAGAACTCTAGCAACAGTCTAAATGAGCATGTCCCTGGAGTGTTGTGTGTGCTATTGGTGGTACTCAGGGTGGTTTTCGGGGGAACCCTGATGAACCTTTAAGAATTCAACAATTTTGCATTTCTTAATGGTTAGCATTTATGTATGCAAGTGATTCGGGTTTTCCCTTTATATAGTTACATTTTCTTTCAGAAGCATGCATTTATGTAAGAAAAAAAGTCTGAGTGACAGAAAAATGTTAATTGAATTGTATTCTCTGTGGCCATAATCACGAAGGCTATGGCTGAGCTAAGTTTGGAGGGCCGGTCCCCTCTGTTTTAGCAGAATACCCCCCCACACACACTTCCGGACAGTCCTCAAGGCCACTGTGTCTTGCGTGTGTGTCTTGCAGACCCCGTGCACGGCCCGCAGAACGTGGAGATTGTAGACATCCGAGCGCGGCAGCTGACCCTGCAGTGGGAACCGTTCGGCTACGCGGTGACCCGCTGCCACAGCTACAACCTCACCGTGCAGTACCAGTACGTGTTCAACCAGCAGCAGTACGAGGCTGAAGAGGTCATCCAGACCTCTTCCCACTACACCCTACGGGGCCTGCGCCCCTTCATGACCATCCGGCTGCGGCTGCTGCTGTCCAACCCCGAGGGCCGGATGGAGAGCGAGGAGCTGGTGGTGCAAACAGAGGAGGACGGTGAGTGGTAGCGGGGTGGGGCTTCCTGGGGGATGGGCAGTGCTGAACCTGTCCCCAGGCCACACCTGGCAGTGAGACGGTTTTCTTTCTTCTTGGATTTTTAATTTCCTCCTCTTATGCTTCCTCTTGGCCAGGGTCTTCAATGAAGGGCATTGCATAGCTCAGGAGGTACTGTGCCCATAGCCACAAACACACACTCAGATTTGCCCCTTCCACACGCCCATCCCTCTTTTTACTCGGTAGCTCCTTCTGTGTCTAACCATCCCAGGGCCTCCCAGAGAGGCATTGTGTGTCATGTCATCAGCTCAAACTCCAAGTATCCAAAAATGAACCAGCCTCCCCTTCCATACCGATTTCTCATTCTGTGTTCCTCATGTCAGTAAACTGCTTCCAGTAGATCAAGTTAAAGACCTGAAATGAGCCTGGGGATCCTCCATTTCATCTCCCCTGCCCATCCCCTTCCCTGCTCCCACAAGGTTCTGATGAGTCGGTTTCAGGCAGTTTACCTCCCAACATACCCCTTACCTTGAGACTCAGGCACTCCACTAGCTTCTAGAACGTATCATTTTCCCAACCTTCTGCCCTTGCCCATGCTGTTTCTCCTACTGCCATAGCCTTTCCCTCCATGTCTGTGAGACAAACTCTATGCATCTTCAAGTCTTAGCTCACATGCTGCTTCCTCCAGGAAGCTTTCCCTGACTGCTCCAAGCCAACTTGGGTGTTCTCTCCCAGGCTGCCACTGCATTTTGCATGGAATTCCACCACAACAGTTATCTCATTTATGGGAGGGCAGAACTTGCAGGTTCTTGGATGCACCTAGAAAACACTTGTCAATGGCTGTATTTCAGTTTTCCTTCCAGCCATACTGTCTCTGGCTTTGTGGGGGCAGCTTTAGTTATTTCTTTGGAAACAGACTGGGAGGTATAGATTTGGGTACAGGTGATGGATTAAGGAAGTTTTCTCCAGGGAGTCTGGGAAGGGAAGTGGGAGGAGCAGGACAAGGAAGGGGAGGAGGCTAAGGTGTAACTTTAGGCCATGTCCGGCAAAGGGGGCTGCAGCCTGGTCAGCAGGAGAATGCTGTAGAGCAGGTCATGCCTTACTCTTGCCCCTAATCAGGGAAGGGAGCTGCCAGTGTGACTAGGGCTGGGATGCAGAGGGAAACTTGGGAAGGAAATGCTCAGAAAGTGTTGGCTGTCTGCATGTACAGACGAAAGGTGAAGGGGTACAACAATGGTATATAGGGATGGGACAGAATGGTCAGAACACTGTCATTGTTGGCCACGTGAAGCACATATCTCTACTTGACCCAGGCTGGGTTTGAACCTCAAGGCAGTCTCTTCCATGGCGACCCCACCTAGCACTCTTGTTTCACATAACCAAGTTTAAGGACCCTGGGTAATGGCCCCCACTGGGGTCTAGATCCACATCCTCAGCTGCAGAGTCCCCTAAGGAGAAAGAGGAAAGTGTGCCAGCCTCTGCTCATCCTGTCCCCCAATTCCCCTTTCCCCAGATCCCATCTTAAGGGATATAAATCAAAGTTTTATACAACCCACCTACAAGGCAGACCCTTTGTGACCAGCCTTTAAATTCATCATCCCAGTGACTATGCAGGACATCGTTCCTGCAGACTCTGCATCTGTAGATAGTAACTGCAATGGCGACCCAACCTCTGTCACAATGGCCTCCCACCTTCCTGCCTTGCCGTGAATCTCTGTCCTCTGAATCAGCCTCATCAGACGACCCAACTACCTCGCTTCCTGTGAACCCAGTCTCATCTGACTTCCAACAGAGGGCAGGGCATCCGATCTGGGCTTCCTTCTGCAGCCTGGGAGCTGTGACCCTGGATTTGGCTCCAAGTGAAGCGTCCCCTCCAGCAGGTGCAAGCACTCACACAGGCCAAGCCCTAGAGCCACACACCTGGGACAAGCCGCTTACCCCCTCTGTGCCTTGGTTTCCTTGCCTCCAAATCCAGATCCCAAAAATGGCCAGCTGCTAGGTTGCTATGCTTACTGAAAGGAATGGTATATAGAGAAATTAGAATGTAGACACCTGGCTGGCTTTGTTGGTAGACCATGCGACTCTTGATCTTGGGGGTTATAACTTCAAGTCCCACATTAGGTGTAGAGATTACTTAAAAATAAAAAAAGAAAGAAATTGGAATGATGTCCAGCAGACTGTAGGTTTTCAATGAATATGGCTGCCACATTTGGATTAAATCACAGAGGGAAAAAAATGTCTTGACAAAGGATCCTAGAGCACAGGCAAGGCAGAAACAAGCAGCCTGCCATAGGACACCTCTCCAGAGCTCGAGAGCTGCACTCCAGCGAGTTGGAGAAAAGCTGACCTGGACTCTCAAAGCGACGTGGTCAGCGCCTGATCCAAGAAGTGGAGCGGGTGCAGGAATGGCAGTTCCATGGCAAGTGGTTATGAGACAAGCCGGAGCTGCTGCTGCTGAGACTCCGCCTGAAAACTGGGAGTCCACATGAATGCTAGGGCTTAGCCCAGGAGCAGCTCGGGGTGCTTCCTCCAGGATGCTCTGTGTGCCTCGGGCTGCTTTTTAAGGATTACCTACATGTGCAGCAGCAAATCCCAAGTCTTGTCTTTAAGCCATGCCTCAACCTCTCCCTTTTTCCTTCCTGTCACCAGGGGAGGAAAAAAAATCACAAAGCCTTTATCAAAATAACTCAAGAGCAGCAGTGCTTTGAAATTAAACTTTAATTAAACACCATTAATAAAACATCAGTTCCTACTCTGCAGAGACATGTGGACATTATCATAACAAAAACACCAACATCCAAGATAGCAGCCCTGGGTCCTCAGTCCCACAGTGATACCCGCTCCCCTCAGGGCCTGGGTGCTGAGGGAAGACTGCGGAGGAGCACAGGCCCCTCTCTCTGCTGGGATCTGCTACCATTCCTCCTGTGGAGGGAAGGGCACCATTTCTGTTGGCGGGGAACTTTCTCATCTCAAGGACAGGCCGGCCGAGGATGGATGGTGGCTCCAGTGGATTAGCTGAAACCACCCTCAGGGAGCCACAGAGCAGCCTCTCAGACCCAGCTGCCTGGATTCACACTGCTTTTGTCTCTGCTCCAAAATTGTCTTCTGGGGAATTTGTAGAATTGGCAATTTCAGTGCCCCAGTGCCTCTGAGGGCTTACAAAGTAATCCATCGCTGGCGAAAGAGGCTCATGACCCCTGAGCCCCATTGCATCCATTGGGAAGCAGCTAGGAGACTAAATGGGTTCTTTATTTTTCCTTTTTTTCACACACGACTCAGACAAAACTGTGACTTACTGATTTAGTGCTTCCTTCTCTGCCTTTCCCCAGACCACAGTCATGATTATGAAATGGAATGTATGAGACCTTGAACCATAAGGACAATGTTGATAGTGGTCTCACTTTGGCTACCAGTTTAGTTTACTGTGCCCCTACCCCATGCTAGGCACTAATAGGCACATTATACACAGTGACTCCTGCCCAGGATTTTCTTGCAAGTTGTTTCCAAGCTATAGAAAAAATGAGAGTAAGGCAAAGAAGACCTGTGAACCCTTGGCCTCGATTCACCATTGGTTAACACTGTGCCTCATTTTCTTAGTCATGTATATGTATGGTATGTCTGAAATGGAGATGCCACATATACAAATACATATAATAGTTTTAAGTCTTTAAAAGTAAATTGCAGAAATCCCAACATCTGATCTCTCAACTCTTGGAGGGTGCACGTTACCGAAAGTACATTCTCCTATGCAGCCATGATACTATAGAACATCTAAGAAACTTAGCTTTCATTAAAAAATAGTCAAGTAGGGCACCTGGGTGGCTCAGTGGGTTAAAGCCTCTCCCTTGAGCTCAGGTCATGATCTCAGGGTCCTGGGATCAAGGTCCACATTGGGCTGTCTGCTCAACAGGGAGCCTGCTTCCTCCTCTCTCTCTGCCTGCCTCTCTGCCTACTTGTGATCTCTCTCTCTGTCAAATAAATAAATAAAATCTTTAAAAAAAAAAAAAGTCAAGTAGGGGCACGTGGATGGCTCAGTTGGTTAAGCGACTGCCTTCGGCTCAGGTCATGATCCCGGATCGAGTCCCACATCGGGCTCCCTGCTCGGCGGGAAGCCTGCTTCTCCCTCTCATTTCCCCTGCTTGTGTTCCCTCTCTGGCTGTGTTTCTCTCTGTCAAATAAATAAAATCTTTAAAAAAAAATAGTCAAGTAGACAATCCACATTCACATTTTCAATCATTTTAAGGGTGATTTTATGTGCCAAAACCAGAAAACGAGACATTTTTGGCAAAAATGCCACATAGGTTGGGGATGTGTATTTTTCACTGTATCATATCTTGAGCTACATAACATCAGGGAGCCCCTGACATGCTGCCTTTGGTCACTTAGATTTAAGTCCCTCTGCTGTAAATATGGTCCTTTTCCCTTTGTAGATCAGCTGTTCCATGCAGTGGTGTTTTGAGGTCTGGCGAGTTCCTGATTCCCCCACAAACTTCTCACCCAACAGTTTTAGCCTCCTTGATACTAAAGTGGTTACTACAGTGGTGCTTATAAGAGGGTGAATTTTATTTTTTTTAATTTTATTTGTTTGGGGGTGCCCGGGTGGCTCAGTCATTAAGCGGCTGCCTTCAATTCAAGTCATGATCCCGGAGTCCCAGGTTCGAGCCCTGCATCGGGCTCCCTCCTCGGTGGGAAGCCTGCTTCTCCTCTCTCACTCCCCCTGCTTTTGTTCCCTTTGTAGCTGTGTTTCTCTCTGTCAAATAAATGAATAAAATCTTTTAAAAAATTATTTATTTTAGAGAGAGAGACAGAGATAGTGACAGAGAACATGAGTGGCGGGGAGAGGGAGAAGTGGGCTCCACAATGAGCAGGGCATCCAATGCAGGGGCTCAATCCGAGGACCCCAGGGTCATGACCTGAGCCAAAGGCATCCACTTCAACTACTGAGCCACCCAGGGGCCTAAAGGGTGAGTTATAAATCTGTCATTCCCTCTAAATGTATTAATTAGCATTCTTCTTTATAGAAGGGTTTTATTTCCCCATCCCCTTCCCCATTTTTAGTATTCCTTTGGACTCGTAGATCATTTGTTTTTGACTCCTTGTATTAAAATCCAGTACTATTTATGATTTTCTTTGATGCCCGCATTGTCTCATCTCTGGCTGGTGGTTTGGGTCCTAGGTTCTTTTGACATGTTCTCATTCATCTTCCTTGTGTCTGCCATAACAAAATAGTCTAGACCACCCTTGTAATGTCTCTGCCCCAAACCTGAAGTCAGCCACTTATCTAAGGATTTCTGGTTGCTTTCTCTGTGGGAAGTGGTATTTTGGCATTAAGATATACATCTTAGCTTGATCAATGGGGGTTACTGCCTCTGTACTCTCGGAGTAGATAGAATGGAGGGATTTATCTGTTTTAAATCACAAGTTTGTACTGATACAAGTCGCTTCTTACCCTCATCCCATACATAGATCTCTTTCCTCCCACTGTGAGAACACGTTCTCACCATCCACATGTTTCTTCATTTCCTCCATCCCACAATGCATTATAGTTTCAGAACTATAATACCAAACCTCCCCAAACAGGAAAGTTAGTAGGTTAGGTTGAAGATTTTGTTTTCAGTTTTTCTCTCCATAAGTAGCCAAAATACCGTGCTCAAAGGCTTAGTCCGTGCGATTTTATTACCAACTTGATGCCTACCTAGTTAGGTTCGTTTGTTTCCGTTTTAAGGTTTGCCTTCCCCCCACTCTTTTGATTTAATTTTATGTGCTTTTAAAATCAAAACAGTTGCATGGTTCAGAAGTCAAAAGTACATTTAAAAAGTACACTCGGAGGTAGAACCACCATCTCTGTGTCTCACACTGTTCCTGGTCACTGTTTTTATTCATTTCAGATACTATTTTTCCAAAAGTTCATTTTGCTAAAAAGAGGTAAAAATCATTTCTCCTTGTCTTATTTTTATATAAAAGATAGCACAGTAGATATACTCCACATCACATATCTTTGTTCATTTAATACCTGGAAATCACTCCATCTCGGTATGTACAGATTTGTATCACTTTTTTCTGCTGCCTGCATGGGACTCATTATGTGGCTGTGTCACGGTTTATTCAGACAGGGTGTTGTGGAAACTGAGGTTGTTCCTGTTACGTGCGATGACAACTAATACTGTAGCAAATAGCCTCGTGCTTATGTGGTCTGATATTTGCGCAGTTGTATTTTCACGGTAGATTCCTGCAAGTGCTGGGGTCGAAAGAGAAACAAACATGCAGTTTTGTTAGATGCTGACACTCATTTTAAATTTCCAGTTTTTTTAAAGCCTTTATTTATTGGAGAGAGAATGAGAGAGAGAGAGCATGAGTGAAGAGAAGAGGGAGAAGCAGCCTTCCCACTGAGCGGGGAGCCCAATGCAAGGCTCAATCCCAGGACCCTGGGATCATGACCTGAGCCAAAGGCAGACACTTAACTGAGCCACCCGGGAGCCCTCATTTTTTTTCTAATTGTGTTATGTTGGTCACCATTCAGTACATCATTAGTTTCTGATGCTGTTCTAAGATTAATTGTTTACACGTAATACCCAGTGCTGCATGTAATATCTGCCCTCCTTAATACCCATCACCAAGCTCACCCATTCCTCCACCCCTGTCTTCTCCAAAACCCTCAGTTTGTTTCCTGGAGTCCATAGTCTCCCATGGTTTGTCTCCCTCTCTGATTCCCCCCCTTCACTTTTCCTTTCCTTATAACATCCTCCATGTTATTCCTTATGTTCCACAAGTAAGTGAAACCATATGGTAATTGACTTTCTCTGCTTGGCGTATTTCACTTAGCAAATCTCCTCCAGTTCGATCCATGTTGATGTAAAAGTTGGGTGTTCATCCTTTCTGATAGCTGAGTAATATTCCATTGCAGGCATCTCATTTTATATTTTCACTGACAATGTAGATTCTTTCATCTTAATGCCAAATATGAGAAAGCAAACAGTATTATTTTTCCTATTTTACAATAAGGAATTTTAGGCTCCCTAAAATGTAATTTATAGTAGGTATATAAAATATAATTGATGTTTTCAGTGTTCCAAGATTCATTGTTTATGCCCCCCAACCAGTGCTCCATGCAATTCGTGCCCTCAATAGCCACCACTAGGCTCATAAAATAAATCATTTCAAAAAATAATAATAAATAAAATAAAATATACTTTTTTAAAAAAGATTTTATTTATTTGACAAAGAGAAACACAGCCAGAGAGGGAACACAAGCAGGAAGAGTGAGAGAGGGAGAAGCAGGCTTCCCGCCAAGCAGGGAGCCCGATGTGAGACTCCATCCCGGAACTCAGGGATCATGACCTGAGCCGAAGGCAGTTGCTTAACCAACTGAGCCGCCCAGGCGCCCCAAAATATACTTGATTATAGTTAATAATATGTGCATAATGTAATAATCTAATTTATATGTAATATGATTAGTGTATAATATATATATATATAATGCATATATTACTTAATTTAATATGGTAAAGGGACTTGCATTGTAGGGAAGACTGACGTGTCTTAGGAGTGAGTGTCTGTATTTTGTGTGCATTTCGAGAAGTCTCAGTATCTGGTTCCTCAGCTGATAGAAAGCTAGAAGAAGGCTGCATGTTGCTAGGGACAGGTGCATGTCTAGTAACAAGACACTGCACACAAAAATCTAAGAAAGAGAGAAGTGAGAAGAAAAGTATAAAAGGCAGTAAATAACAAGGCGATGGTCCAGAGTCATTTGGTAGAAGAGTAAAAAGCTCTACACAACTTAGGAGGTCCTAAAAGCATCGTTTAACTAGAGCTCAGTACGTTTTTGAGGTTTACAGCGATGACCTTGAGATATTATAAAAGGTAAGGAAACATGTGGTTTTTGAATGCCTGTGTTGACCTAGGCATTGTGCCTGTATCCTTCATTCCTGCAGGGAGTGGCCAAATCCTGCAGTGTTGGTGCTTTTATATGGTTTTGGGGAAGATAACTCTGAGGCTCAGAGAATTTGAGGAACCTGTCCCAGGCTTCCAAGCAGCAAGTGGCAGAGCCAGTAAATAGAACCCAAAGTCTTACCCATGGTTATCAATAGACCATCTAGATAATCCTATAACCCACCAAACCTCCCCAACACTGTCTGTGCTTTATTTTTCCTATGGCATTCATCATCTGATGATATACACACACACGTTTATCGTCTGCCAAGCACACAGTAGGTGCTCATTAACTGTTTGATGAGTGCATGACTATCTGATATCAAAGTCCATGCCTCTTCCCCATATCTCAGGGCCCTGTTTCTATGCACTGTTTAAGAAGGGGAATGTGTAATGTGTGCGATCTATACTCAGAACCAACTCATTCTGGCTTGTTGAAGCTGCTCATTAGCCTCTTTTCCCACCTCTTAGTTATTTGATACCATATTCATTGCTTAAAATTGTCCCATTGACAACTTTACATGGTGGATGCTGGCAAACATGCTGCTGTTTTGCTTCTCCTGGGAAGTTGGTTGTGAACCATTTACTAATACACCCCTGCAAAGTTCCATTAAAAAGATATACTTGCAGGGTGCCTGGGTGGTTTAGTGGGTTAAGTGCCTGACTCCTGATTTCAGCTCAGGTCATGATTTCCGGGTTGTGTCTATTCCCTCTCCCTGCCCACCTCTGCTGCATGCCTTACATGTACTCTCTCTCTCTCCAGAAAAGAAAAAAAAATGTATTTAACATCTTATAATGTAAAAATTCATCCAAAAACCTTCAACAAGACTGGGAAATCTGTCTTGTCTCCATCAGACACACTTAGAGATTCCGGTGACCTTCAAATCACTTTCAAATTATTTTGATTTTTCTTAAGTTAGTTCTGAGTCTGTTTATGATGAGCCAACTAGCCAACGGATATGGCCGCTGGAATGGAGAACCCAAAAAAAAGGAAAAAGAAAAAAATAAGACCAAGAGAACCAGGATGGGCACCTCTGTTGATTCAGTAGGGCTCTGCGCTTTCACGTGAGCTGACTGGCTTCCCACAACTGCCCGCAGGATTCACCACCACCAGCGCCATTTCCGAGATACGAAAATGGGAAGAAGAAAGGAAAACAGGAAAGGAGAAAACTTCCCCTGATTACATTCTGTCCCCCTCTATGTTGAAATGAAAATTTCCCTTAAATTACCACCTGACTTTTAGGCACAAGAAAACATCTGGTTTAATTACAGTGAATTTACATGAACCTACTGACAAGAAGCACAGTTAAAATTAGCAATTTTAGTGCGCCTTTTTTTTTAAGGGAATGAAATTATAAAGTAATTAACCTTTGTTGTAGAACTCTGTCAGAAGGATGGAAAGTTCTGTGCTGTTAGATACAAGAAGAAATGAAATTGTGGGAAGGGAATATGTGGACTCATTAAAGAATTACAAAGAAAAAAAAAGAAGACTAAGGTAACATAGAATTAGAAGATAAGATGAAAGCGGAATCTTCCTCCAAGAAGTCTTCTCATGCTGAGAGCGAGAAGGGGAATAAAAAGACCTAACTGTGGTGGGTACTGAGGGCACCTAAAGCATGGAGCACTGGGTGTGGGGAATAGGCAATGAATCTTGGAACACTGAAAAAAATTAAAATTAAAATTAAAAAAAAGAAGCTGTAAGTGTAAGAAACTGAAGAAATGTTTATACTGATGATTAAAAACAAAATATTAAAAAACCTAACTGTATCAAAAGAAAGTAAGACCACTTCGTTGGAAGGACATCTTGACCTGTGGAACAGTAGTGCGGTGTGGCCAGAAGGGTCTTGGTCCCAGGCTGGGATGATCTGGCTCTGCCACTCAGAGGTGGCGACACTGTTTTTTAGCCATTCTGAACCCACATCTATCAGAATATGGAAAAAGGGGCCAATTCAGAAAATACTTTGGATTCAGAGGAATGCAGGCTCCATTCAGGCTCCATTCACTGCATTGTTACGCAGTCTTTGTTAGTAACGTACTTGGCACTGCAGTGTCCCCATCTGTGAAATGGGGTGATAATACTACCAACCCCTTTTGAGTGTTCTACCTAACCCTCAACTTACTCTCAGCCAAGAGCACACACTCAGCAGTGTGTGGCCCGTATCAGACATGGAATGCAGACTTTAATCAAGGGATTGTAACTTTAAAGAAACCAAAGCAAGGATTTCTGCCAATTTTCTGTTAGGCATGGGCAAGGGACCATTTTGGAATAACCTATAATACCTCTGTAACCTCCATCCCAACTATCTCACTCTGACTGTAGGAATGAATGTATCTACCAGGGTTCCAATAAAATTTTATTTATAAAATAAACAAATGGTTGAATTTGGCTTCAGCCATGGTTTGCTGACCCTTGATCCACACTGATCCCCCCTAATTATTTCCTCTAATATCTTGGCTTTACAATCCAATGATGTACTAATGGTTTCCTCAATTAGTATCTCAGGACTGGTCCTCTTCCCTGCCCTCCAGATTCATTTATCCAACTGCCTGTTCAGCCTATCCAGCTGGATTGCTAATCGGTCTCTGGAATTAAACACTTCCAGAGCTGACCTCATGAACATCCCTTAACCACCACCAAACTCATTCTTCCCACAGTCTTCTCCATCTCCATTAATGCCAACTGCCTTTTATTATTGCCTTGAGTCAAAAAACTTAATTGCTCACTTTTATCATACCCAAAGCCCTTGAATACCTTTCAACATGGATTCTCTGTGATTGGCACTCCTTTGCTCTGGGCAAAGCAGTAGCCCTGCCCACTTCCCACAACCCACTCATGAGCACATTCTCTTGGCTTATCCTTCAGTCAATACCATGACCTCGACCATTGCTTATAGCCTCTACTCCTCACTCTTTGGTCTAAGCCACTGTGATGTCCAACCCGGATTATTGCCGTACTCTCTTAAATGATCATTCAGCTTCAGCTCTGCCCTCTACACTCTTTTCTCAGCACAGAAGCCAAGATGATCTTGTTAAACCATGAGGCAAATCATATCATCACCCCTCTGCTCAGAACCTTCCAACGGTTTCTCATGTCACTAGTCCTTACAGTGCCTCCGGGGCCTCGTGGCCACAGCTACTTCTGGCTTCCTGTCTGGCCTCGTCTCCTTCTGCCTCTGCCTTACTACACAGATCCAGTTGTGGTTCTCCTCAGATAGGCCAACTGTGTCCTTCCCCCAGCACCTTTGTGGGGGCCATTTGTGCTGGCTAGAATGAGCCTTCCTCAAATAAACAGGGCTGATTCCTACACCTCTTTCAAGTCAATGTCACTTTTCATGGAGATCTTCCTTGACCTTTCTATGAATAACTGGAAGCCTCAGGCACCATACTCTGTCCCTCTTCTCTGCTTCATGTCTCTCATTAGCATTTATCATTGGATGTACTATGTATTTCACTATACATTTTACTATCTGTCTTCTCTCACTAGAATGCACATGGAGGAGGCCACTTTTTTCTGTTTTGTTTACTGCTTATGTTTAAGCATCAAGCACAGTGCCAGGTAGAGAATAGGTATGCACTAAATAACTTATTGAATGAATGAATCTCGAGTCCTCAGAGACAAAGTAGATTTTAAAATTATTTATCATAGAAATCAGAAGAGGCTGGTAGAAAGCTATTTAATATACTCAGTAAGCTATGGGAAGAATATGGCTTTTATGATGAGCAATATAAAACCATTGAGAAAGAATGGAGATAAGAACATCAAAGAAAAGAGGAATAATCCTGATTCTGCAGAAAAGCAAATTGGTGATCTCCAGGCTACACTAGAGCAGTCCTCAGAGAATGCGATGGGACCAGGGGGAGGAGCAGACACCTAGTCACATTGCCTTTGTGCTAGGCTCTTTGCTCAGCTCTTCACATGTGCTGATATATTGAATCACCACAACACCCATCAATTAGGGACTATTTTTATCCCCTGCTCTAAAGGAAACTGAGGCACAAAGAGGTTAAGCAATTTGTTTCTTACACAACAAAAGATAGAAGAACAGGACACAAACCCAGGCAGCCTGGCTCAGCCTGTGATCTTAGTCATCACGTCGGGCTCCCTTTTGGGTCCACGGGCAAAAGTGCGAGCTTCCATTCAAGTTGGTGATTTGATTCTTAAACTACCTTCCCGAAGAAATGAGAGAACAGCACCATTAAACCTGCCCTGGGAACTAGAAGAGGATGCAATCCCCAGGCCAGAAGGGAGGAATGAAATGCAGTGTTGAGGAAGGGGGACCTATATGGGGCAACAATGACTGAGCTGTAACTTCACTGAAAGAAACCCCTTCCTCACCCTGGGGGTGCAAGAGGAAAGGCTTCCAAGCCCAACTGCATTAATACTCTCAAACTCTGACTGTCCAGGGCTGAAGGCAAGGGTGAGCTTATGGAGCTCAATGGATGGAATGAGGGTTTGGAGATCAGGAGACAGCATCTTTATATGTCAGTTCACGGTGCAGAGGAGAGCTCTCTCTCTCTAAGCCTGCATATGGTAAATAAGGGGGAAAAAAAGGATTTAATGGAAGGCTAAGCTTTGGGAAGAGATGTTCCAGTTCAACATGGGGCAGTGTTCCAGGTGACTCAAGGCTAACTTAAAAATATCAAAACAGTGCTCGCTTTGGCAGCACATATACTAAAAAAATATCAAAACAATTCTCTCTGTGACAAGAAGCTTCCTGCCACCTGGTTATTTTCCTTCTCAAACCTTCCCCACCCCACCCTCAATCATGTAGACCTCTTATCTGGCCAAGTAATAGATGGTTGTGTCTAAATTCTTCCCTTTCCCTCCAGGTTAGAGATATTTGAAACAAGGACTCCGATAGTCACTAGCACCACACATCTTGACCCACCAAACTAAACCATCTTGTTCCACCTTTTGTAAAGCTGCATAAGGAAAGATGATTGGATAGATGAAAACATGCTTTCATTCTTATTAAAGGGGACTAATCTGATAATGCAAAGCAAATGTCCCCTGAGCATTATAGCAAGAAGCAAGATTTAAAAACAGAATAAAACACTAATCCACATTCTCACCAGAATATATAAGTAAATGGCTGGGGTAGAATGTGTACAAGGAGTAGAAGTCAATAATGTAAAGATGTTAGTTCTCCCAGACTGATCTTTGTAAGACTTTAGCAGTATTTACTGTATTATAATTTTTATTTAATAATAAACCCTATAGTGCTTAGGGATGTATGTTTAGGAAATAAAAATTATAATGAAAAGCAAGATTCATTATTATGAAGTTAACGTTACCTTTTGAGGGCATAAAATTGATTATTCATCAGTTAATGAGATGTATATTTGTTTTATTCACTTGTGTGGTACTTATTTCACAAAACGATAAAATGAGGATACTAAATACCCTTTTATACTGATAAATTTTACCATGTGTGGGATATGGAAAACTTTTTGGCAAAATACAAACTTCAAAACTTCACTCAGCCCACACGTACACAAGACCTATATAATTGCACAGCAAATGGAGAAATAGAATCAGTAGTTTAATAAACTTTTCCAGCAAAGAAAACACCAGTTCGGGATGGTCTTATAAGTACAATCAGACACTCAAAGCAGCAGTATCTCCAGTTTTACCTATGTACTTTCAAAGAGCAAAAAAAGAAGTAATACTTGACTCTTCATTTTATGACATCAGTGTAATCTTGATATCAAAACCAGACAAGCTTATTATAAGAAAAAGAAAAATACATATACACAAACAAAATATTAGCAGATAATCCATTGCTGTATACAACTAGGAAAATATTAATTTATTTTAGAAAATCAATATTGATTTGGGTGCCTGGGTGGCTCAGCTGGTTAAGTGACTACCTTCAGCTCAGGTCATGATCCCGGAGACCCGGGGATCGAGCCCCACATCGGGCTCCCTGCTCAGCGGGAAGCCTGCTTCTCCCTCTCTCACTCCCCCTGCTTGTGTTCCCTCTCTGGCTGTGTTTCTCTCTGTCAAATAAATAAAATCTTTAAAAAAAAAAAAAGAAAATCAATATTGATTCAACATTGGTAGATCCATT
This sequence comes from Spilogale gracilis, assembly GCA_004023965.1. Lineage (NCBI taxonomy): Eukaryota > Metazoa > Chordata > Mammalia > Carnivora > Mephitidae > Spilogale > Spilogale gracilis. The sequence goes on from PITA01001298.1 coordinate 17,038, forward strand.
AAGGTAATTTACTACATTAACTAAGTGAGGGGCAAAAATGTATCATTACTATAATAGACACAGAAAAGCATCAGTTAAAACTTAGCACGATTTAAGAAGAAAATATCCTTGTATACCAGGAATAAAAAGGACCTTCTTATCTTGATAAAGGGAAACTAAGAAACCTACAAACATCATAGTTGAGGATGAAATAATAAAATCATTTTCTTTAACATTGGAAAGCACACAGATACTTACCATTATCTCCACTAAATATCATATTGATGGCTTTAGTTGAAGACAAGAAAATTAAATAGAGTTAAAAGATTGGAAAAGAACAAAACTATTATCAACTGCAATGCTATGACTATTTATACAGATAACCCAAAGAAATCTGTACACAAATTATTAGAATTAGGAAGAGAATGTAACATGCTTGACAGAAGTTGGCATTTAAAAGCCAATTGTATTTCTAATAACCCAATAAGTATGTAGTATGTTTTTAAAGATACAGTTTACAATAGCAATGAAAATATAAGGTATTTAGGAATGAACCTAACATAAGACTTAAAGATGTAGAGTATATATAAGTGTTGTATAAAGAGCTGAATGAGATTTAAAAAGACCTAAATGAGAGCTATGCCATGTTTATGGGTGGCAAAACTCAAGATCATCAAGACATGATATAGAAAGACGTAAATTATTCCCATTAGATCTATAATTCATGCCATTCCAATACAGAAATGAGACATTTTTCAAAAATGTACAAGGTCATCTTAAAATATATATGCCAGAGAAAAGGCAAGAATAGCTAAGAGAGGGTTCTTCCCCTTTCTCCACAGCCTCTCCAACACTTGTTGTTTCCTATCCTGTTAACTTTGGCCATTCTGACTGGTATAAGGTGGTATCTCAGTGTGGTTTTGATTTGAATTTCCCTGATAGCTAGTGATGACAAACGGAACATGTGTCTGATAGCTATGTGTTTTTTGTTTTGTTTTCGTTTTGGTGAAGAATCTTTTTTAATTTAATTTAATTTTATTTTTTCAGTATCCCAAGATCATTGTTTATGCCCCACAACCAGGACCCCATGCAATACATGCCCTCAATACCCACCACCAGGCTCACCCATCCCCTCCAAGACCCTGTTTGTTTCTGAGTCCAAAGTCTCTCATGTTTCATCTTCCTCCATGATTTACCCCACTTCCCATTTTCTTTCCTTCTCTTACTGTCCTCCATATTACTCCTTATACTCCACAAGTAAGTGAAACCATAGGATACTTGACTTTCTCTGCTTGGCTCATTTCACTCAGAATAATCTCCTCCAATCCAGTCCATGTTGCTACAGAAGTTGGATATTTATCCTTTTATCCTTTCTTATGGAGGCTTAAAATTACATTGTGTATATGTACCATATCTTCTTTATCCATTCATTTGTTGAAGGGCACCTTGGCTCTTTCCACAGTTTGGAGATTGTGGCCATTGCTGCAATGAACATTGGGGTACATATGGCCCTTCTTTTCACTACCTCTTTATCTTTGGGGTAAATGCCCAGTAGTGCAATTGCAGGGTTATAGGGTAGCTCTATTTTCAGTTTTTTAAGGAATCTCCACTCTGTTTTCCAAAGCAACTGCACCAATTTACATTTCCACCAACAGTGTAAGAGGGTTCCCCTTTCTCCGCAGCCTCTCCAACATGTGTTGTTTCCTGTCCTATTAATTTTGGCCATTCTGACTGGTGTAAGGTGGAATCTCAATGTGGTTTTGATTTGAATTTCCCTGATAGCTAATGATGATGAACATTTTTTCATGTGTCTGTTAACCATTTGTATGTCTTCTATGGAGAAGTGCCTCTTCATGTATCCTGCCCATTTTTTTTAATGTGATGATCTTTATTTTGGTTGTTGAGTTTGAGGACTTCTTTATAGATCTTGGATATCAGCCCATTGTCTGTAGTGTCATTTGCGACTATCTTCTCCCATTCTGTGGGTTGCCTCTTTGTTTTATTGACTGTTCCATTTGCTGTGCAATAGCTTTTTATTTTGATGAAGTCCTGGAAGTTCATTTTTGTTTTTTTCCTTTGCCTTTGGAGATGTGTCTTGAAAAAGTTCCTGTGGCCGATGTCATGAAAGAGGTTGCTGCCTGTGTTCTCCTCCGGGATTTTGATAGATTCCTGCCTCACATTGAGGTCTTTCATCCATTTCGAATTTATCTATGTGTATGGAGTAAGAGAATGGTCAAATTTCATTCTTCTGTACATAGCTACCCAGTTTTCCCCACACCGTTTATTGAAGAGACTGTCATTTTTCCACTGGATAATCTTTCCTCCTTTGTTGAAGATTATTTGACCACAGAGTTGAGGGTCCATATCTGGGAGCCTCGTGGTGGGTATTGAAGGCATGAATTGCATGGATCACTGGGTGTGGGACATAAAGAGTGAATCTTGGAACACTGAAAAAATAAAATAAATTATTAAAAGTTAAAAAAAAATGTATTGCTAAAGACCTAAAAAAGTAGCTAAGAGAGGGGCACTTGGGTGGCTCAGTTGGTTAAGTGTTTACCTTCAGATCAGGTCATGATCTTGGAGTTCTAGGGTCAAGCCCCGCATCCAGCTCCCTGCTCAACAGGGAACCTGCTTCTCCTTCTGCCTGCTGTTCCCCCTGCTTGTGCTCAATCTCTACCTCTCTGAAAAATAAATAAATAAAATCTTAAAAAAAAAAGAATAACTAAGAGAGTTCTGAACACGAATTGCAAAGTTATAGGCCTTGCTACACCAGATATCAAGACTCACAGATCTTCGTTTTGTAGGAAAATATGGTATTGATAGGGAAATATTCTAATAGAACAAGTGAACAAAACATAACCTAGAAATAGGCCCATACATATGTGGAAATGTGATGGAAGGCAAAGGTAGCATGGAGATCACTTGAGTAAATATATTTTTCTTTCTAGTTAAGTGGTGGTACAATAGTGAGAAGAATTGAAATTGGATCCCTGCCTCACACCATATGTGAAAACACAATTATATTTTACAACAATCATAACTTTAAAATTATTTGAAGATAATTTAGCAAATATTCCTATGACCTAAGAGAACATATTTCTTAAGTAATATTTTTTTGTTAGAGCTTATTATTTTTGCTTGGGTTTATTTGACCTTGGGATAATGATTCAAATGCAAGTAGTTGATTTAGGAAATGGTCTGGACACCCCAGTGATGAAGAGTGGAAGGGAAGGGAAGGAAGCCAATATTAGTGTGTTATCACTAATATTGGTAACTATTATAAAACCAAGTTATTCACAAGGTAATTTTAAAAAATTAAAAATTTAAAAATCCAAGATTTATTCCCCATTCCCCACACCCAGTGCTCCATGCAATAGGTGCCCTCAGTACCCACCACCAGGCTCTCCCATCCCCCAACCCCCCTCCCTCCAAGTCCCTCAGTTTGTTTCTGTGTCCAAAGTCTCTATTGTTTCGTTTCTCTCCCTGGATTACCCTACTTCCCATTTACTTTCCTTCTCCCACTGTCCTCCAGGTTACCCCTTATGCACCGCAAGTAAGTGAAACCATGTGATACTTGACTTTCTCTACTTGGCTTATTTCACTCAGCATAATCTCTTCCAATCCAGTCCATATTGCTACAAAAGTTGGATATTCATCCTTTCTGATGGAGGCATAGTATTCCATTGTATATATGTACCGCATCTTCTTTCTCCATTCATCTGTTGAAGGGCACCTTGGCTCTTTCCACAGTTTGGAGATTATGGCCATTGCTGCAATGAACATTGGGGTACATATGGCCCTCTTTTTCACTACATCTGTATCTTTGGGGTAAATGCCCAGTAGTGCATTTGCAGGGTCATAGGGTAGCTCTATTTTTCATTTGTATTTTCTGATAATAATGGTCCACAATGAGTTGGAAACAACAACCACCACCACAACAGAATAGTCACTTTTATTAGAGGTAGTTTGAAAAGTATATATAGAATATGTCACAAAGTTAACCGAACCAAGTGGTGAGGAGACTAGGATATTCATCCATCAACTTCCCATCATTCATTGTTTGAAGGATGTTTTAGGGGCATTAACTCTCTGAGACATCGTTCTTGCCCTGTGCAGAGACCAAGTTTGCTTTCACAGCCTTCGGGTAGAGTAGCAAGTGTTTTGCTGTAAGTATTAGAGTATGGGCAGGACACCAGCAGTATCTGCTACCAAGTCTGTCAGTTTTTTCCAGCTTTATTGAGGTATACTTGGTAAATAAAATTACATATATTTAAGATGTGCAACAGCATGGTTTAACATACATATACATTGTGAAATGATTACTACAATCAAGTTACTAAGTCTTTCTCTCTCCTTCTCTAGTAAAGATTTGTTAAATTTGACTACATTGAAATTAAGAACTAATTTTTATCCAAAGATATCTTGAAGAGAAAGGGAAAACACACAAAGTCAGAGAAGATTTTTCTAGTACACATAGCCAATAAAAGGATCAGTAACAAAAATATACAAAGAACTTCTACAGATCAATAAGAAAAGGATAGTAATGGAACTGGAAAATTAAGCCAAAACCACACACAAGAAGGGAAATAATTAAGATTAGAGTAGAGATCAAGGAGTTAGAAACTAGAGATACAGTAGAATACATCAACGAAACTAGAAGCTGGTTTTTTCAAAAAATTAATAAGATCAATAAACCACTGGCCAAACTAATTCAGAAGAAAAGAGAGAGGATCCAAATCAATAAAACTATGACTAAAAGGGGAGAGATCATGACTAACACCAAGGAAATAAAAACAGTCATCAGAAATTATTATCAACAGTTATATGCCAATAAGTTAAGCAACCTAGAATAAATGGATGCATTCCTGGAAACCTATATAAACTTCCAAGATTGAAGCAGTGATCAAAAGCTTCCCAAAAACAAGAGTCCAGAACCAGACAGATTCCCTGAGGAATTCTACCAAACATTCAAGGAAGAAATAATACCTTTTCTCCTGGAGCTGCTTCAAAAAATAGAAACAGAAGGAAAACTTCCAGACTCTTTCTATGAATCCAGCATTTCCTTGATCCCCAGAACAGGCAAAGACCCCATCAAAATGGAGAATTTTAGACCAATATCCCTGATGAATATGGATGCAAGATTCTCAACAAGATCCTAGCTAATAGGATCCAACAGTATATTAAAAAGATTATCCACCATACCAGGTGGGATTTATCCCTGGGATGCAAGGGTGGTTCAACATTTGCAAATCAATCAATGTGATAGAACAAATCAGTAAGAGATGAGAGAAGAACCACATGGTCCTCTCAATTGATACAGAAAAAAACATTTGACAAAATACAACATCCTTTCCTGATTAAAACCTTCCAGCGTATAGTGATAGAGGGAACATTCCTCAACCTCATAAAATCCATCTATGAATAACCCACAGTGAATATCATTTGCAGTGGGGAAAAGCTGGCAGCCCTCCCATTGAGAAAAGGAACAGGACAAGGATGCCCACTGTCACCACTGTTGTTCAACATGGTACTAGAAGTCCTAGCAACAGCAATCAGACAACAAAAAGAAATAAAAGGTATTCAAATTGGCAAAGAAGAAGTCAAACTCTCACTCTTTGCAGATGACATGATACTTTATTTAGAAAACCCAAAAGACTCCACCCCCAAATTACTAGACTCATATAGCAATTCGTAATGTGACAGGATACAAAATCATTGCACAGAAATCAGTTGCTTTCTTTTTTTTTTACTTTAAATTTATTTTATTTTTTCAGTGTTCCAAGATACATTGTTTATGTCCCACACCCAGTGCTCCATGCAGTACGTGCCCTCAGTACCCACTACCAGGCTCTCCTATCCCCCCACCTCCTTCCCGCCAAGACCTTCAGTTTGTTTCTGTGTCCAGAGTCTCTCATGTTTTGTTTCTTTCCCCAAATTACCCTACTTCCCATTTCCTTTCCTTCTCCTACTGTCCTCTATATTACCCCTTATGTACCGCAAGTAAGTGAAACCATGTGATACTTGACTTTCTCTAGTTGGCTTAAGTTGGGTATTCATCCTTTCTGATGGAGGTGTAGTATTCCATAGTATCTTCTTTATCCATTCATCTTTTGAAGGGCACCTTGGTTCTTTCCACAGTTTGGAGATTGTGGCCATTGCTGCTATGAACATTGGGGTACATATGGCCCTTCTTTTCACTACATCTGTATCTTTGGGGTAAATACCCAGTACTGCAATTGCAGGGTCATAGTGTAGCTCTATTTTTAATTTTTTGAGGAATCTTCACACTGTTTTCCAAAGCGGCTGCGCCAACTTGCATTCCCACCAACAGTGGGAAGAGGGTTCCCCTTTCTCACCAGCCTCTCCAACACGTGTTGTTTCCTGTATTGTTAATTTTGGCCATTCTGACTGGTGTAAGGTGGTATCTCAGAATCAGTTGCTTTCTTATACACTAACAATGAAACTATACAAAGGGAAATTAGAACCAATTCCATGTACTATAGCACCAAGAACCATAAGATACCTTGGAATAAACCTAACCAAAGAGGTGAAGGATTTGTACTCCGGGAACTACAGAAAATTCATGAAAGAAATTGAAGACAACACATAAAGATGGAAAACATTCCATGCTCATGGAGAATTTTAACATTGTTAAAATGTCTATACTGCCCAGAGAAATCTATACTTTCAATGCCATCCTGATCAAAATTCCACCAGCACTTTTCAAAGTGCTGGAACAAACAATCCTAAAATTTGTATGGAACCAGAAAATCCTAAAACTTGTATGGAACCAAAAAACATCTCTAAGGAGATGTTGAAAAAGGAAGACAAAGCTGGGGGCATCATGCTGCCTGATTTCAAGCTTTATTACAAAGCTATAATCACCAAGACAGCATGATAGTGGCACAAAAACAGACACGTAGACCAATGGAACAGAGTAGAGAGCCCAGATTTGGACCCTCAACTCTATGGTCACTTAATCTTTGACAAAATAGGAAAAAATATCCTGTGGAAAAAGACAGTCTCTTCAATAAATGGTGCTGGGAGAATTGGACAGCTACGTATAGAAGAATGAAACTCGACCATTCTCTTACACCATACACAAAGATAAACTCAAAATGCTGAAAGACCTCAACATGGTACACGAATCCATCAAAATCTTAGAGAAGAACATAGGCAGTAACCTCGTTGACGCTGGCCTCAATAACTTCTTTCAAGACATGTTTCCAAAAGCAAAGGAAAGGAAAGTCAACATGAACTTTTTGGACTTCATCAAGATAAAAAGCTTCTGTACAGAGGTGCCTGGGTGGCTCAGTTGGTTAAGCGACTGCTTTCGGCTCAGGTCATGGTCTGGAGACCTGGGATCAAGCCCCACATTGGGCTTCCTGCTCAGCAGGAAGCCTGCTACTCCCTCTCTCAGTCCCTCTGCTTGTCTTCCCTCGCTAGCTGTGTTTCTCTCTGTCAAATAAATAAATAAAATCTTAAAAAAAAATTTTTGCACAGCAAAGGAAGCAGTCAACAAACAAAGAGGCAACCCACAGAATGGGAGAAGATATTCGCAAATGACACTACAGACATAGGGCTGATATCCAAAGTTTATAAAGAACTCAAACTCAACACCCAAAAAAACAGCTAATCATGTCAAAAAATAGGCAGAAGACATGAACAGACACTTCTCCAAAGAAGACATACAAATGGGTAACAGACACATGAAAAAATCTTCATCATCATTAGCCATCAGGGAAATTCAAATCAAAACCACATTGAGATACCACCTTATACCTGTTACAATGGCAAAGATTAACAAGACAGGAAACAACAAATATTGGAGAGGATGCAGAGAAAGGGGAACACTGTTGGTGGGAATGCAAGTTGGTGTAGCCGCTTTGGAAAACAGTGTGGAGATTCCTCAAAAAATTAAAAATAGAGCTACCCTAGAGCTACCCTGCAGTTGCACTGGGTATTTACCCCAAATATAAAGATGTAGTGAAAAGAAGGGCCATATGTACCCCCAATGTTCATAGCAGCAATGGCCACAGTTGCCAAACTATTGAAGGAGCCAAGATGCCCTTCAGGAAATAAATGGATAAAGAAGATATGGTCCATATACAGTGGAGTATTACTAATCAGAAAGGATGCATACCCAACTTTTGTATCAACAGGGACAGGACTGGAGATTGTGCTGAGTGAAATAAGTCAAGCAGAGAAAGTCAATTATCATATTGTTTCACTTACTTGTAGAACATAAGGAATAACATGAAGAACATTAGGAGAAGGAAAAGAAAAGTGAATTGGGGAAACTTGGAGGGGTAGACGAAGCATGAGAGACTGTGGATTCTAAGAAACAAATGGAGGGTTTTAAAGAGGAGGATGTTGGGGGGATGGGTGACCCTGGTGGTGGGTATTAAGGAGGGCATATATTGCATGGAGCACTGGGTGTGGTATATAACAGTGAATTTTGAAACAGTGAAAAAATTAAATTAAAAAAAACGAAATGGATAGTGATGTTCAATAAACAGAGATGTTTATTTAGTAAACCCTCTAGTAAATAAAGCTAAAAGGAAATAGCTTTTCAGCAAATAAAAACCTCAATGAAATGTTAGTTCATGCTTACTAGATGGTCTAGAATTTTAAAATCTGACAATATTAAGTGTTTGTAAGGATTTAGAGAAGTAGGAGCTTTCAGAATATTTCTGGAAGGTTATAAATTATTACCACCGCTTTGGAAAGCAATTCGACTTTACCCAGTAAAGCTGAAGATGTTCATACCCTTAGTCTACCTCTCCTATTTCCAGTTATACCTGAGTAAAATCTTATAAATATTCAGTTCAACGTCCAAAAAAATTCATAGGAGCTGTGTTCTAAGATAGCTCTTCTAAGAAGTAGCCCTGTCATCCATCTATAGTTCATGCATGCCACCATCTACTGAGTAGCAAAATAGGACTATATCATAAAATGAATAAAAGAAAACTACATGCATCAACACATGAATCTGGAACAATGTTGAGTGACAAATGCAAATCATATAATAGAAATACTCAGTTTCATATATATATATATATATATACATATATATATATATATAAAAGAAAACCAGAAGAAACAAAATGATGTCTTACGATATGTATATATATTTATAACTCCAAATAAAGAGAATGATTAACATAAAGTTCAGGTTAGTTACATGATTGTTTTTTTGTTTTTGTTTTTGGAAGGGGGAGAGAGAAGTCAGCAGTATGAGACATACAGGGTGCTTCAGTGAAACAGTGATGTTTTATTTCTTAGAGAGGATAGTGGGTCCATGTGTGTTCACTTCATAATTATTTTATAAACCATACCATTTACTATATGCACTTTTGTCTTATAGATTCCACAAGAGAAGCTTTTTAATAGAGTCAAAAATAATATGAACAAAAGCAATAAAGTCTTGGGAAGGCAATTCATAAGAAATTTTTTAAATGGATATTTAAGGAGGGGCAAAAAAGGAATATTAATAGGTGAAGATTTAGACAGCATTACTGGTAGGAGGACCCACCAGGCATCAGTCAAAGAAGTGAAGAATACAACTGAAAGAAAGGTTTGGATGGAACAGGGGTATTTTGTAAAAATTTTTCAAAGCTCTTCTGGAAAAACAAATGGGTAGTGAGAGCCCAGGAAACTTTGCAAAAGAAGAATAATAAAAGAAAAGAACTTTTTTCTGTCAGCTATTCAGATGTGTTATATGAACACAACAGAAAGATCCTGTCAGAAGGAGAGCCTGGGGCTCTGTGAAATAGAGCAGGGAGTCACACAACACATGTCAACATATAAAAGCATCGAACATGCTAGTAAAATGGCATTTTAAATCACTGGGGAAAGTGCTGACTGTTCAATTCATTGTCATAAGAAAACTGTAAAGACCTGTAGTTAGATATTTACTTGATGCAATATATAAAACACATTCCAGATGGATTAATGAGTTAGGTTTAAAAGGGAGGTGGGGATAAATCACATAGAAGAACATACAGATAACTCTTCCTATCTGGGGTGAGAAAGGGAATTTACTCCAAACTGGAACTGGAGGAGGAGAACAGGTCACCTGAGTGCCAGCAGCTCACAGCCTCCCCTGGGTAGACCCTTGTGAAGATGGGCATCTGCCTTTCTCCATTCAGCTCACTTTGTACCTCTTAAAGCTTCTCTAAATTCCTCACTGTTGATAGATGGTTTCACCCTCACTTCTCAAGAAAATGGAACCCCAAGGACACCTCAACTGTCCTCTCCAAAGCGGCTGTGCATTTTCTTGTCTTCTCTTGCAAGAGGGAAGGTGCTTTCTCTCTACCCATCACCATTCCTGCCTTTTCAGAACAGGACCACTCCAGTCATTTCCTGTCTCTTTTCCACTCTTCTACCTCTTCAGTTTTGGACTTTCCCTGATTGCCTGCAATTCTGCCATAACCTCTCCCGCCTTGGGGGTTGGGGAGCACTGTTGTGATCCATAGTCCACCCCTGCTTTTCCTGCATCCCTGCCCCTTGTGGCCCAAAGTACTGTCCTATGTGGGCACATTCCCTCACCTTCAGCTCTCTCCTCTGTCTGCAGCTGAAGGACTGTGAGGCCAGCATTCCCGCTCAGTTATTCTCATGTAAGTCACAGGTAGCCTTGAACATAGTACACTCAGTGGGAAAATTGAAGCTCACAGTTCCCATGACTATCCAGTCACATCTGTCACTGTGAACCAGGCCCTTCTAGATCTCCCATCAGATACTTCCATGACAGCCCCCATTCCTCTCTGAACATTCCTCAGAGTTCCTCTCTGAACATGACTTCTCAGTTTCTCATTTTGTTTCCTTTTGATGGTTAAGATTGTAGTTCCTCTTGGCTTAGTTCTGGACCTGCTTTTTGTTTCCCCTCTAAGCAGTCATCTAATCTTATCTGTCCAATTGTTAATCAGTGTTGCCATTTAGATGTTCTACACACACTTCAAACAAAACATCACAAAAACCACCAGCTTCCTTTCTAAAACTCGCGCTCCTCTAAGGCTCCCTTTTATGAACAGCATTCTGGATCCACTCCAGGTGTCTGAAACAGACTAGCTAAGGTCGTCCTCGACACATTGCTTTCTTGTTTCACCCTTATCTGTCACCACCAAATCACATTCACTTAGCAACTGCAAATCTCCTGCATCATCTGCTTCTCTTCTGTACCATGGTCACCCTGTTGATGAACTACCATCCTTTCTTTTCAGGATGGCCTTGCTTCTTCCACTACTGTCCTCACAAAGCAACCTACCACATTCCAACACCTATCCCCCACACTTTCGCCCTAGGAACTTTTACTAATCCACTGTCTTTTATCTTCCACTTAGTATCCTGACTTATCAGACTAGATTTTCTCTTCTTGTTATAATTCTCCCAATACTTTGTGCGCTTACCTCAAAGTCCTGACATTTGTGGCAAGGATGGATAGATAAGGGAAAGCAATTAGATCTGACAACTTACAAGCTTCCAGACACCTGAAAGAGTCAAGAAGAAAGTAAAAAACTGACAAAAATATTTGTAACCTATGCAAAAAAAGCTTATGTCTTTAAACACAGATTATAACTACAAACCCGTAAGACAACAATGAAAGTGAAGTGAAGAATCATAGAGGAAAATGAGAACAGGTTTAAAGAGCATGTGCATACAAGAATCAATGCAAATGGCCAGTTAAACTAAAAAAAAAAAAAAATCAGCACTCTCCAGTTTTCTAAAAAGGACACACACACACACACTTAATTTTTTTAAATAGTCAGTGTTGGCAAGGATTCGGAATAGTTATGTTCTTCTTTGGGTGAACCCAGAATGGTACAAACTCTGTGGAAGGCAATCTGACAATACATGTTAAAAGCCTTAAAAATAAAGTAGTTCATCTGCTTTGGCCCAATAAATTAATTTCCAAGAATTTATCTTAGGGAAATCAGAGTTTCATGAAAATGCTTATTTATAAGAATTCTCATTGCAGTGTTACTTATAATCATAAAAAATTCAAACCAATTTTAATGCCCAGTAATAATGGTGGCTATAATGGGGCATTAAAATGCATGGCCCCAAAAAACATTTAAGGATTTTTAAAAAAATCTGTGTTTTGTTCAGTGATAAAAGATGATTACAACACAATATGTGCAATAGGAGTTTAATTTTTCAAAATATGTATATGCATAGGCATAAAAATGCTGGAAAAATATCTCCAGTTATGGGGATTATGAGTGATTTTGTTCTTTTCTTTTTTCACCCTTTCTGTATATTCTTAATATTCAACAAATTCTGTATATTACTGTCCATAATGAGAAAAACTAAATATATTTTAATTTAACAATAGGGAACTGATTGCAACATATGGCCACGGCTATATCCAGAGAGGCATAGTGTGATGATCAAGAGTATATGTTTTGAAGCTCACAGACAGGTGTTCAGTTCCCTCTTTACAACTTAGGAGCCGGATGACCTTGAGCAAGTTATTTGATTCTCTTAGCCTCAGTTCCCTTATCAGCGCAAAGGAGATAATACATAGTAGGCAGAGCTGTTTTGTGGTTTAAATGAAATGATGTATGTAAAATTCTGATCAAAGAGTAAGTGCTTATAAAAGTACCTGCTTTTATAATGCCAAAATATAAATAGATCTGGTAATGATTTACATGTATTCATGATTCCCTAGGGGGCTATAACCAGAAGATTGGAGAATCATTTATTTTATGGTTCAGTATCTTTCAGACTGTCATAATGATGCTGGAATCCAGCAGGAAGATACTGCCAGGAAAACTGACCTGGGTACAGAAACAGTGTAGGAAAGGATTTGCTCATTAGGTCATAGTGCTAGGATGGGTCATTTATTCACTGACTCAACCAACCAGCAAATGGTTATTAAGCTTCTACCATGTGCCAGGCATTGGAGATTCAGCAGCGAGACAAACTAGCTGCCTTCTCAGAATGAGACAGACTTCTCATAATTGGATTGAGGTTTCAAGACACACATCCTGTTGGATTCAGGAATTAGGAAATCGAGGAATAGTTGGGGACCCCTCATAGTTGGAGACAACTTGGCAGGGTCAAGAAAATGGTAGTGAAGCTCACTTTGCATTCCTCAGTTACTGATCCTAAGGCAAGAGTCTGATTCTAGAATCCCACCCGCCCGCAGTGCTGGAGTCTACCAGTGTCCTCCCTGTGCTGGTCAGTTTAATTCAAGGTCAGACTTGCTCAGTCTGCAAGATAAAGTGCCACTGACTATCTAGGAGAGGGGTTAGCAAACTATGGCCCATGGGTCAACACCAGCCTAGTGCCTTTTTTTTTTTAAATAAAGTTTTATTGGAACACAATCACACCTGTTTGTTTTTATGGATTGTCTGTGGCTGTTTCGGTGCTACAAGCACAAAGCTGAGCAATTGCAATGACTACCGGATGGCCCGTGCAGTATTGAGTATTAATTATCTGACTCTTCCTAGGAAAGCTTGGCCAGCTGCTGTTCTAGGTTAATGGGATTGGGGAAATGGGATGGAAGGTGATATCAAGTTCCTAACTTTTACCTTCTGTAGTTCCAGGAGCCGTTCCCCTAGAATCCATCCAAGGTGGGCCCTTTGAGGAGAAGATCTACATCCAGTGGAAACCTCCCAACGAGACTAACGGGGTCATCACACTCTATGAGGTAAGAAGACACTTTTGCTGTATCACTTGGCTTGGCTTTATTCAGTTTGCTTCAGTTTGAGGTTAGTGAATTCCTACTGCATGCAAATGCCGTTGAGGGCTTGAAGGTGAGTGAGAGACACAACTTAGCCAGAGGTTTCTGAGACAATGTAGCAGGAAGGAGACACAGGGGCATACAGTTGAGCAGCTTGATAGCCCCAGTGACAAAGAAAACTGGACATACCACACATTGAAGTGATGAGTGATGTCTTGAGAAAGGAGTTGGCGCTCAGGGAGACGGACTGTCCCGGCGTAGCCAAGAAGACCCCCACCTGGAAAATGGTAGTGACAGTTCAGATTTTCTGGTTAGCCGGTGCTCCCATGATGCTCATCCTATACCTGCTAGCTCCTGGGCTTCCAGGAGAATCCCAGTGGCATTCTCTGCCCTGGGGCTGCATGATCCTTGAGGCTTCATTTAACTCTGCAGCCACAGCATTTTTATGCTGCTCAGTTGGTGACAGAAAGACTCCTCCCAGCATTAGCAGGGCCTTATTGTGTCAGAGGTGGAGCAGAACTTCCTCCTGCAGGAAGGCACCCAACAAGCCAACATGGCGTGGCTTCCTCTAAACTTTCCAACCTAGAACAAAGGGTGTAGAAGTCCACTGCAAAACAAACACAAACAACAAAACTTCAATAAGGCAGATGGAGCTCAGTGCTGGTGCTGAGATGTGATCAGGGTTGACTCTCCTCCCTGCCCCTCCCCCATATTTGGAGACCCCTGGAGACTGTGGCAAAGGCTGCAGTGAGAGCTCATCAGTGCAGAGTGAAGAGTGTGAAAGCCAGAGTTGCAGGAAGTCTCACGTGCCCTCCAGCAGTTCTTCCCCTCTCCAGGCCCGCTCCCTCCCCTGCAAAATGGGAGTAGTAATGGCTGCTTTAGTGTTTCTCCAGAGGGTCTGAGGTGGGAAAGGTTCCAGGCGTCCCCAGGCTGAATGGTACTGCAGACGCTGAGGGCTCATGCAGGGAATTACTGAGAGGTATTGAGGTGTACAGAGAATGAGCTGGGGAAGACTATCTCCACATATGGGAGGAAAATTAAAGAGTATTGGTGAGGGAGGAATATTTAGGTGAATTTGTTGGGCACAAGAGCTCTCTTGAAAGACCTGGAAGGACCTCAGAGCTCTCTGAGGAAGGAGGACACAATCTATTGTGTATAGGTGCTAAAGAAAATATTTTCAGAAAATGCCTTAGCTCACCACATCTAGCATCCCTCTAAAGAAGAGCTGCCTGAGGCTCCATCATGGTTGGGAGAAGCTTCCTTCCTGAGGAACTTGCTGGAGGAGGGGAGGGACCATATCAACTTTGCCCAGAATGTGTTCAGTAATACCTCACTGGGTAGAGGGACTGGGTCCTCAACGGAAACAAAGCCCCATCATTTCAAAGCTACCTGTCGTTCTTTGTGAAGCAGATGCTGCGATGACATACTTGTGCGCACGTATGTGCACACACACATACACAAATATAAATGAAATAGACATCTATGGTGTGTGGTGACTAGCTTTTTGTAAAGCAAGAAGGGCCCAGAACTTAGGGAGTTAACTTACTTGGTACTATTACATAAATGGCTGTCTATGCCAGATGTTCAAGGTTTCTGGAATTCACAGACCAGTGAGATTTTAAAAGGCTTGGAGGACCAACATACAGTTCTCTACCGTTTTTTATTAACATCATTTCATAAAAGACATCATTTCAAAAATACAGAAAGGACATAATTTAAGAATAAAAGGCAGTCCTTCAAATTGAATAAATTTAGCGTTATGAATAACTCATGAGTCTCCTTATTTTCTCTCTTTTTGCCTTGTATTGAGGACAACTTTGTCCTGAAAAGGCCCTAGTCCTTGTGTCTAGCTGCACTTGGAAACCACTGGGCTCGGTCATGTGGCAGGAGGAGTTCTATCCCTGCACAGACCAACTTCTTCCTTGGGATCAGTATACTTGTTCCTCTAATGGGATGTACCCTGGGCTGGGCTTGGAAACCCGCTCGTGCCATTCTATGAGAAGAAGAGAGGAAGGGAGCAATCCCAGCTGTGAGTGGCACACCCTGTTTGAGCAGCAGCTCCTTGAAGTTGAGGCCTCACTGTGTGGCACACTCTCTGGAGTTCTGGGCACCAAGGTGGGCATGGGTTGGGACAGGGCACCCTTCTTCTCACTTGTGTATGAGCCCTGAATCTTGTGTGTTTTCAAAGACCAGTCAGTGGGGATGCTGGCATTTCTGTTGTGGGGTGTCTGGGACAGAGCTCTGGTAAGACACCTTCAGATAGCTTTTTGGCTGCTCTCTGGACTGTGATTACAGAGAGCCAGAGATGGAAGACTATAGCTGTGTGACCAGTCTGTGAGTTCTGGGGGTCACCTTTTGGGAGTATGCTGGGCTTCTTGGATGTTGCTGTAAAGGGAGCCAAGGAGGTCTTTGGCTGAAGTCATTGTATTTTGAGCATAAACGTAGCAATGACCATGTGCTTCATGAGTTAGTGGAGCCCCAGAAGGTAAGAATGCTGGCTTCTGAAGTCCAACAGCCTAGTTCTGAACCCTAGCTCTGTTCCTTGCGTGCTGTGTAACTGTGGGCACATCAAGTAGCCTCTCACTTACACTGATTTATAAATGTCTATTTATGTTTAATGCTGTGCTTGGCATTTAAAAATAGCATCAATAAATGTTAGCTCTCATAGTACTTGAAGATAAGGAAATTGAAAGTCAGAGAGGTCAAGTGCGGATACCAAGGTCATAGAGCTGAGGTGGCAGATTTGTGGATCCTGAATTCAAATATGGATTCCTCATCCCTTACTCGGTGTGGTCCATGGACCAGCAGTATTGGTATTACCAGGGAACTGGTTAGAAACTAGCATCTCAGGCCCCACCAGACCTCCTACATCAGAGTCTCCATGTTAACAAGATTCCTGGATAGTTTAGATGGGCATGAACATTGGCTAAGTTCTAGACCATGCCACTGTTTAGAAAATTTCAGCAATTGATCCAAGACTATGTTCTCCTGAGCAGAGAGACAGGGAGTCCCTTCCATGCTGGGTTTAACCCATTCCTGCCCCAGCTCATAAGCAGGAGACCTTGCTTTTAAAGACATTTATAACAGAGTATGTGTTTATGAGGCAATTTCCAAATGTAATTAGATGAAACCAATTTGATTTTTAAAATTAGGTTCTGGTTGTAATTTCTGGGGAGAAACTCATAAATTACAAATCACACTCCTCTGGTCTCAAATAGTATATTTTGTGACAAAGAAAAATAGGCTAAGACAGATAGAAGAGAAATAAACCTAGGATTCTCTGTACCTTCCTATATATAATCTTGGACTTGGCAAAGTCAAAAGCCAAGAAAAGGGGCAGTGGATGTAGTAAAGGAGGGTTATGACTTTGTAAATATTGTACATATTATTCAGCACAGTAGGTTCAAGTAAATTTTAAAAATTCAATTTCCTTCCCCATGAGTCTAAGTCACAACTTCCGTGTCCATCCTTAGACAGTTCTGCCAAATCTGAGTGGCTTTGATTATGTCTCACTCTCTCTGTGGGCTTACATCCCCTCTTTGTAATATGAAAGTGTCAGATAATTCCAGGTCTCAACTGAGTAAGAATCAAGAGAAAAATAAATCCATGTCATACCCATAAAATCAAAGGTTTATACCTCATTTTTGGAGTTCTGCTATTGAAACTTTGCCTGTGGCCAGAGTCTTTTAACACAAAGCTGTGATGACACTTGAAGAAAAACAGCTAGTGCAAGGGCCCTGGGGTAGGAATGACTTTAGCATGTTTAATGAATAGGAAGAAGGTCAGGGTGACTCAAGCTTCATGAGCCATGGAAGATGATGATGAGATCATGTGGGAAGTGTGTGGGCAGGGTCAGGTTATGCAGGGATTCTAGTGTTTATGCTTTATCCTGAGAAAAATAGAAAGCCCTAGGAGAATTTTAAGTAGAGGAATGAAAGGATCAGATTTATATTTTTTAAAAGATCACCTGGCTTTGGTGTGCGGCTAATGGGCTGTGGGTACACAGGTGTCTTGGAAACATCTGGAAAAGGTGCCAGAGGCAAGGACATTTCCAACTCCTATGATAATTGCATGAGGGCTCAGCTCTTTATTAGAAGATCTTGTACCCAGGTGATGTGAAAACTTTGTCACATCTGTCTCCTTCTTGCTGCTAACCTGGTCTTTGACACCATTCTTTCAGTCAGGAGTTCTTACCTAGATGTGCACCCTGGAGCCATGTACCATGAGACCATGACCTTCCTTCCCTAAGGAACGGGAGTGTAGTCCTGACCCTAATACCCCTCTGGGGCTGGGAAATAGTCTAATTTCTCCAGCAGTTATGACCTCTCTCCCTGCCCACTGAAGTGGAAGCTCAAGAGTGCTCCTCAGAACCCACTGAAGCCAGCCACACCTCCACTGCGACAGGAGGCATTAGGATGAATTAGACCATGGCCTCAGGTCTTTGGGGATTTGTACTTTAGTGCGACATACAGAGTGCGCCTCTGTGATCAGTTGCCTAACAGAGTGACACAGAGCGCCCAGGGTTGGATTATGTCAGAGGCCTCGTCGCCACCAACCTGCAGGTCAACATCAGACATGCAGAATCTTGGGCCCCAGCCCAGACTCATGGAATCAGAGTCATTTTAACAAGATCTCCAGATGACGCTTGTGCACATGCAACTATGAGAAGCACCAGCCTAACACAGCTTACAGTTTACCGCTTGAACCTGGGAAGCTCTGCTTAATGAAAATACTCCAGGCCTTGGAGGAAGAATCCTTCCATGTAGCACTGAATGAGCAGAATAGTACCCCTGCTCACATGGGACCTGAGTAGCTTCACCAGGGTTGTGGACATCAAGCCATTCCCCTAGACTCTTCCAGAGCCCTGCTTGGATCTGAACGAGATAGCAGTGTTCCCTTGTCCGGGGTCTGCGTGTGAAGGTTGGAGCGAACTCCTACTCTGACTCAGTTCTCGTGAACAACACAACTCACCCCAAACAGACCCTCAAACTGTAGATGGGCATTTGCAGCCAGAATGGGGTCACAGAGGAAACAATCCAGCTAGTTGCTTAAAAACTCTTCAATAAAATCATTCAGAGGCAAGCTGTTCGGAGTTCATGAAAAACAGTAATCAATACATGTTTCAATTCCATTAATTGTTCTCGTCTCTGTCCAAAAATAAAAATCACACAGTGTGAGGGAATTGGGCCAGAAGATGTTACGCTGGCAACTGGGTTAACCAAGTGTGAAAATATTTAAAATTCAGACACGTGAAGCTTCCCAGTAAGCCTTGCTGTGGAGCACTGAGAATCACCAAGTTTCTAATTACAGTGTATAAATCTGAGAAGCTTAAAGGGAATGAGAGGACCCTAATGAGACAGGAATGGGTGTCTTGATTATGCTAGAGTTGATTGACATTTATCTTGCAAGCTATTCTAGGTGCCTGGTGTTCAGAGTTAAATAAAACACAGACTTCGCCTCAATAAAACAAGGCGGCACTCCCATGTGGGAGTGCTTTGAAAAGGTACAATAGGTCAGAGGGTTGTCAATATTTTTCCAGCATACAGATGGTTGGATTGCATCTAAGCAAAAAGCAGGCACCCCAGAAATCCACATTCCCTCAGAGCACATTATGAGGAGGCTGAGACTGGGAGGTGTTCCGCCTGGGATTGGAACAGGCACATGGGGGTGAAGAGAGCTGGGTGGGCTGCAGGCATGGGCTCCTCAGCCAGCTCTCATGGAGGGAGGTCCTCAGGAGGCGCTGACTCAGCTTGAATGTCCAGGCACGCCTTCCTCCTGTCCTTTGGCTTGACCACAATGGCCTCTTAAGGCTCCCTCTTCCCTAGACTCCCACATGGCTCTGGTCCACAGTGGGATGGGGGGGGGCATGGAATGTGGTCCTGATGAGCTGGAGGTGGTACAGGAGGAAGTGACTAACACAGACCAAAGGAAGAATTTGCATAATTCAGGCTGGATCTATGTTAATTAGGATACACAATTTGCATAATGCAGGCAGTTATTGGGTATAACTTGAGCCAGGCTCTAACTAGGAAAAAAAAAAAAAAGCTCTTCTTTCTTTTGAATTGTTTAAGCCAGAAATGTGGGAATCGTTCATTCCTTTCCACCTGCCATACATCTCATGCTCTAGAAAGTTTGATTGCTCCTCCTGCCGAAATAGACTCAGGTTAGGTCACATGGCCCCATCTCTACCACTCACCCAATGCCTTGATCATTTCAGGACCTCCCTACCCATTCCCTAATCCCCATTCACACTATTCCACTGCATGCTGCTGCTGGACAGAACACCCTAACAGGTAAATCCAATCACATACCTTTCCTGATTTGGCTTGGTCTTGAGCATCGGGCCCCTGCCTACCTACCTGCCTCTAAACATCATCCCACCCCTCTTCCCCTTGCCTTCTGTGTACCATCCCCCCTGGCCTTCTGTGATTTTCTCAATCCCACCGAGTTCTCCGCACTTCATGTGGCCTTGCAAATATCATTGCTTCTGCCTGTAGCACTTGTCACATAATATTTCTCCCGATTGGCTCCTTCCTCTTATTCACCTTCTAGAGATGTGTTCCCTCTCCCAGCCACTTCATCCAGCAACATGCTTCTTTCTCCCCTACCATGTTCACAAGCTAAATTGATGTTGTTTGTGTGCTTTCAGGTCATCTCTGGGATCCGTAGGCTTACAAGGGCATGGGCCATGTGATGGTTATTTGGTGAGTCACCTTGGCTCGGCCCAGATAGGAGGTCAAACATTATTCTGGATATTTTTGTGAGGGCATTTTTGGAGAAAATTAACTTTGAGCTAATGGACTTTGGATAAAGCAGATGGCTTCCAACGGTATTTGTGGGCCTCACCCAGTCAGGCAAAGATCTGAATGGAATAAAAAACTGAGCCTTCCTGAGCAAGAAGGAGTTCTGTCTGCAGATGACCTTCAGAATTGAACTGTGAAGATGGATCTGGCCTTGTTCTCTGACCTGAGAGCCTTTGGTCTTGATTGATGCTGGCCATGTATGTTTTTGCTTTTGTTTTCCTTTTTTTAAAAAACATATTTATATTTATTGCCACGCTCTTTCTCAATAAATCCTATACATCACTGATCAGAACTAGCTGGTTTTTTGTTTTTTGGGTTGTTTTTTTTTTTTTTTTGGTTTTTGGTGCTATAGTAAATGGAATCGATTCTCTGATTTCCCTTTCTATATTTTCATTGTTAGTGTACAAGAACACAACTGATTTCTGTGCATTGATTTTGTATCCTGCCACATTACTGAATTGTTGTATGAGTTCTAGTAGTTTGGGGGTAGAGTCTTTTGGGTTTTCCACATAGAGGATCATGTCATCTGCAAAGAGAGAGAGTTTGACTTTTTCTTTGCCAAGCTGAATAGTTTTTATTTCTTTCTGTTGTCTGATTGCTGTTGCTAGTACTTCTAACACTATGTTGAACAGTAGTGGTGAGAGTGGACATCCTTGTCTTGTTCCTGATCTCAGAGGGAAGGCTGTCAGTTTTTCCCCATTGAGAATGGGGTGGGTTTTTCACTGTGAGTTTTTCATAGATAGATTTTATGAGGTTGAGGAATGTTCCTTCTGTCCCTATATTTTGAAGAGTTTTAATCAGGAACGGATGTTGTATTTTGTTAAATGCTTTTTCTGCATCAATTGAGAGTACCATGTGGTTCTTCTCTCTTGTCTTATTGATTTGTTCTATCACATTGATTGATTTGTGAGTGTTGTACCACCATTGCATCCCTGGGATAAATCCCACCTGGCCATGGCGGATAATCTTTTTAATGTATTGCTGGGTCCTGTTAGCAAGGATCTTGTTGAGAATCTTGGCATCCATATTCATCAGAGATATTGGTCTCTGATGAATGGGGTCTTTGTCTGCTTTGGGGATTAGAGTAATGCTGGCTTCATAGAAAGAGTCTGGAAGTTTTCCTTCTGTTTCTAATTTTTGAAACATCTTCAGGAGAATAGGTGTTATTTCTTCTTTGAATGTTTGGTAGAATTCCCCAGGGAATCCGTCTGGGCCTGGACTCTTGTTTTTGGGGAGGTTTTTGATCACTGCTTCAATCTCTTTACTAGATATTGGTCTTTTCAGATTGTCAGTGTCTTCCTGTTTCAGTCTTGGAAGTTTGTAAGTTTCCAGGAATGTATCCATATCTTCTTAGTTGTTAAACTTATTGGCATATAATTGTTGATAGTAATTTCTGATGATTATTTCTGTTTCCTTGGTGTTAGTCGTGATCTCTCCCCTTCCATTCATAATTTCATTAATTTTGCTTTTCAGAGTGCAGTCAGGACCTAAGACAGAAATTTGCATGTAGTGTGTGCTCAATCAATACTCCTTGGGTAAATGTGTAGATTTGTGCTTTGTCTTAACGAGGAGCAAAGGCAAAAGTTTTGTCTAACAATTTTAGTGGTTTCAAGCTTGCCTGAAGATTAGAATCATATCTTCAGAACCCAGAAACAGATAAGTAAATAGTAGTTAGATACATAAATGGGTGGACAGAAGATGGATGGATGCCTGGGTCTCATCACAGTCCAAATAAATCCAAATCTCTGGGAAAGAGTCTTTATCCAAGTTCCTCAGGAAATTCTAATGTGCATTCAGAGTTGAGGGAATATACTGCATAACATGAATCCCATAAGTTCACTCTTGATATGTTATCCTAGCCAAATACCATCTAAATAAACACAGTCTTGACTTTAGCCTTCCCTTGCCAGAATCCAACATTACCTAATGTTATATTATAGCCAACTCACCCATACCCAGGCAGGTGCTAGGTAGTAATTATTAGGCTCAAATTCAAGAAGCACTGTGGCCTTTTTCCCTTCAGGGTTGCTGAACACTTTGTGGAGAAGCTGAAGACACACGGGGCCATACCCGTCTGACAGTACCCTGTGCTGTCTTACCAATGGCACCTTGCCATTCTGATGCTAGAGCCCAGCACAAACCCTACTCTACGAATATTTTCCCCTCCCCTGCATGGGAGAAATTATTTCTCTCGTTTATGTGTAAGATTAAAAAAGACATACGGACACACAAAACTCCTACATCTTCCCAGAGGACTTCTAAATCTTAAAGTCTGGGCCCTGGGATGTCTGGGAGCCATTTTTCTAATCCTCAGCCCGTCACTCAACCACTGTAGGCTGTTGCTCTCCCAGAGACTTGAAAACTGCAGGCCTTTCTGGGTAGATGTCCTACGCAGCTCTGCTGGGCTGACAAGCAGGTTGACAGCTGTCTCAGTAGAAACGACTATGGGTTGAAAAGAATGATTTCTGGCCCTCGAGTCTGGAAGGGAAGGAAGTTGTGTTCTGATACGAAGAAGTTACCTTTATGTAAGTGAGACCATTAGAGCTACCCATCATCCACTTGTGGAATATTAAGAACGCCTGTATATTTGCCTCAGGGTGTTTATTTTTTCGATTATGACTTGGGTGTTGGGGGAGGAGCCAGGTAATGTGACAATGGGGCATCAACTCATGTGCAACACTTGTTACCTGAAGAACAGCAGATCGTGTTCTCCTGGCAAACAGGAAGGCTTTCGTAATAAACACAAATCATCGGTGTAGCTGTAAGAAAACATTAGAAGTTCCCGCATAGAGAATATTCCTGCAGTGTGCATATGCGGATGAGTACATTTGTCTTGGTGTGTGTGTGTGTGTGTGTGTGTGTGTGTGTGTGTGTGTGTGAGCTTATGGGCTTGCACACTGACATGTGTATGCACGCATGTACTTACGTGTTCCTCTGCATGTGTGTGAGGCTCTATGTGCTCAACGGCATCCTCGGAGTTGCTCTGTTTCTTTGGAGAGTTGACTATTGGAAACACCAGAGATGGGGGGCTCTGTCTTCTCTCAGATGGGAGGAACTCCAGGGCACCACCTATCCATGCCATAGGAATGTCATGAGGGAAGCTCCCCATTATTTCCATAGGCTCTCTGCTGTTTCTCATCTCCTTCCGCCATAATTCCTCTCTTAGGGAAAATTTTGAATAAAAAAAAAAAAAATCCACAGGTTAAACTTTAATTGCTGGCATTTGCCATTGTCCTTGGAGCATGGAGGGAAGGAAATGACAAGGTAGTTCTGCATTTGGCACAGCACGGGCTTTCCTTCTTGTTCCTTACGTGGCAGGGACCCTGTGTTTTGATGCACTCTGCACCCAGAGGACCTTGTAGAGGAACAGTTTTACACACAACCACGCAGCTAGAGATGGAACCGTCTCTTTGGCTACATGGTCCTTTCAATAAGCTATGCCCAGAGGCGATGTCTAAGCTGCCAAGTGCCTCTTTAAACATCATAAGCCATTCTGTTTTCATCTTAGATGTTTTACCTTGTTCTTTCTGTTGGAATTCCACCTGGACTGGGCAATGTAGTGTACACTCGCTGCTTTTAACGGGCTGGCTCATCCGTTTCTGTTGTTGTCAGAGCCACAAGTGAAAGGCGATTGCAAGTTCTCATCTATCATAAGGATGTCTGAGGCTTCCTTCTGGAATCTCTGGAGGCTGGAATTCAAATCTGTGTTTCAGAGATTGTCCCTTCACTCAGGAGATAGCCTCAGGAGATGGCCAGTGGCTCTCTTCCCCTCACTCTGAGCTAAGGACCCCTTTTGCAGATAAAGAGAAAAGTAGTTCTTTAAAACTTAACACCCAAGTACAGAGCCTTGGCCTATATCGTGATGGACTCAATACATGCAAGCATACATACAGCAGGCACACATGCATGCGTGCAAGCATACATACAGCAGGCACACATGTATGCATACAAGCATACATACAGCAGGCACACATGCATGCAAGCATACATACAGCAGGTACACATACATGTGTGCATACATACAACAGGCACACGTACATGCAAGCATACATAGAGCAGGCACACATACATGCATGCAAGCAAGCAAACATACACACATACAGACCAGGTCTCCTTCAGAGTCCTTCAGAATGTAGGTCATAACAACAGTCATTGCTTTCTTGGTCTTCTTTTTATTGTATGCATATGTTTAGCATATCCATGTCATTTCAAGTCAAATAGTGAATTATGTAATTAGGATATTTAAGACTGACTTTTAATTTGCCATAGCCAAGTAATGTATTTGAGTGAGTCCCTTTCCCTTTCTGGGCCTTGGCTTTTATTATATCTAAGACCTGGGAGCATTGGACCAGATCACTTCAAAGGATCCTTCCTGCTCTGACCTACCACTTGGGCCCCCCAAATTGAATTATTTTTACTCCTGGTTTCATGAAACACTTTCCTCACTGGTCTGTGCATGACCCTCTTTTGTACTTATTCTTTATTTCATTTTTGTATTAACATACCAGCTACATATCAGAACTTTGGCAGTATCTTCAATCTACTTATGAGCTCCTTTCATTTCCACCTCCTGACTCCCTCTGCTGTCCTGAATCCCATATATAATTCCTTTTTACATAGCTTTACAACTTGTATGCATTTCTTAAAGGCATATTATTTTGCTTTATTAGTCTCTTAACTTTAATGAAAGATTATATACAACTTATAAGTTGAAACATTTCCACTCTGTATTGTGTTGCTATCACTCATCCCTATTGATGAGTATAGCCTAGCACATTTTTCTTGACTGCTGTATAATATTCCCTTGTGTGAAGATATTACAAAGCACTTAATCATTAGTCTTTGATAGGCATTTGCAGTTGCTTCCAGGATGCCTTTGGCAACAGTGGTGGTGAGCATCCTTGTGCATACCTCCTATTGTATATATGTAAGGTTTTCTCTTGAGTTCATATCCCAACTAATCTTACCAATTTACACTTATACCAGCAAAGATTAGGCACTCCTACAATTCCAAATCTTCTCTTGTATTTGATATTGTCAGGATTATTAATTTTGGCCACTTTAGTAGGTATAAAATGGCATCTCATTGTTGTATTGCTCTGTAGTCCCTGGATTATTAAAAAGGTTGAGTATATTTTTGTATATTTGCTACTCATTTGCATTTCCTTTTCTGTGGGATACCTATTCATATTTCTTGCCCATTTCTTATTGGATTATCTGTTTTATTATTTATATGTAGTAGTCCTTTATTTTTAGTCAGTTACATATGTGACTTGCCATTATTTGCTTCTTGTAAAGTATCTTTTGATAACAAAAGCCCTTAATTATATTATATGGTCAATTTTATCAGTCTTTGCATATTTCGTTAGCGCATTGTGTCCTTTAAAAGCTGTTCACTAAACCAAGGTGACAGAGATGATTCCCTATATTCCTACTAAAGGCATATGGTTTTCCTGTCTGAATTTGTGTCTCTGATCTGCCTGCAGCTAATTTTTATGTATGGTGTGAGATGGGTGCAAATTCATTTTTTTCTGTATAGATAAATGCTTTTCCCGGGTCCTTTCAAAAATCACCTTTCTTTTTCCTTGATCTATCCAGCCATATCTGACATAGGCCAGGATTCCTTAAATGCATTAATTTGTTCCTGAGCTCTCTGTTTCATGCGGGAACCACACATCACAACCACACACAGTTGTGATTATGATAGGTCACACTTAATCTTGATCTCTGACAGAGCCCTCTCCTCCTCATCCTTTTTTAGAAACCTCTTGATTATTCCTGTCCTTGACTCTTTCATTTTAGAATCCACTTACCAAATTTAATGAAAATCTCTGAGGTAGTTTTAATCAGAATTGCATTGAACATATAGAACATCATGGGTGATAGTTGATATCTTTACAATATTAAATCTCTATATTTAAGTTTTCTTTACTGTCTCCTAAGGTTTTATTATTTTACATACAGAGAATAACGCATTTCACATAAAATCTGAACTACCAGCTTAATTCTCAAAGACCTTGTACCTTGCATTTTTTTTTCTCTCTTGTCTAACTGGTCTTCTTTCCTCTCCTTCAAACGCCACATTCCCTCCGACCTCGGGCACTGTGCATTTGGAGTTCTCAGCTGACAGAAAGCTCTTCCACTTCCTTTCCCATGACTAACCCTCATATGACAGGGGTCAATGTGCATACTACTTCCTCAGAAAGGCCCTTCCTCACAGTCTTACTGAAGTAGGACTCCTCCCACTCACCGTTGTTCTCTAGCACTGTCTTCCTGCTTCCTGTTCTGAAAACATGTATCACAATTCATAAGTACTCTGTCTTTACTTATAATTGTGTCTTCCTATATTATAAGTGTCATGAAGGCAGGAATCACATCTATATTAGTCACTTCTTGAGAACTCAATGCTATATGCAGTACTAGGAAAACAGTAGGCACTGAAACCGTTTTGTTTGTTTGTTTATTTGTTTGTTTTATTTTGTTTTGTTTTAATGATTGGAGAGGTTCCTTTTGATGGATGAGGTATAGTGATGGTGGTGAAGAGTAACTCAACATCAGTTAACTGACAGACATAACCTGATATAACCTTACAAAATCCTAAGATACTAGACTACATGAGGTTCCAGTGACCAGTGAGTTTACATTTAATACATAGAGCTCCACTTCCAATAGGTCAGTTTGTCATAATGAGGGATCTTTTTTCCAGCTACATCTCATGTTCCTAAAGCAGTACCTGGCATAAAGTCAGCACGCTATAAATATTTGTTGCGTGAATAAAACTGTACCCCAAAGTTGAATCAAAGGGAAGAGAGCATATTTAAGTATTGACTTCTTTATGATGGCTTTATTTTTTTTTAAAGAATTTATTCTTAATGTTAGTTTCATTGTAACAACACTATATGGTGTTAGGGAGATAGAAAGTAACCCCATTCCCAAGCCTTCACACGCAAACCATTTCACATGGGTTTATTTTTTTTTTCTCATCTTTGTGCAATTATATCTTTTGCATGATTATGACCAATTGCAAAATTTGGGTTTTTGCTATGTTAAACATTTTCCAATTTCAGTGTAATCTACTTAACTATCCCTTTTAATGACTTTCTGATCCCCTGAGTACAGAGGCTGTGTTTTATTTTGTAATCATTCTATTGTGGGTATGTTGACTGATCTCCCTAGAAAGTAAGACAGAATTCTGGGGATATGGTAAAATGACCTGGATCTCTTTAAACAGCTGGTCAGGAAAAGTTTGAATCTCTGCTTTCCTTTTCCTTCTCAGTAGGTTTGTCAGTAGCAAACATCGACATTCACATGCCTTCCACTGTTTGTAGAAATGTGCTCAAAATAAAAACCCTCTTCATTCAATAGGAATGGATCTGAGGGAGGAGATTAAAACAATAAGCACACATTTTGATGGAAATCTATAAACCCAAAGTTAGAAGGGGTAGTTTTATTTTCCTTCTAGTTTTAGAATTTAAGTCTCCATTTGCTCATTAACTAACAAATCGAGGTGAATATGGGGTATATTTATGTCCTCACTCCTCCCTAATGCCATTCCCATAGCAGACATCAGTAATCAATCAGGCCACACTCTTCTCTTGGACTTTAACATGGCCTCAGGATCCCTCCCTCAGAGCACTCTAGATGGTTGTCATAATGTCATCTGTGATGCTTAAGTGCCCTCTTTATCCTTTCCCACCCTCTGTGTGAGTGTAGCATCTGCAATTCTGGAAGGCAGTTCTTTTTAATGATGGCACTGCTGCTTGGGATTAGGTACCTGTGCTGTGACTTCCTTCCAAGGAAGATGCCAGAGGGGTGTAACTCAACACTGGAACAACACCTCTAGAGTGTTTTCACAATTATGACTAAATCACAGAGCCACAGGAGGACAGGAGTATGCATGGTGGTTTCAAAACTATGTTTGGAACTTCCCTTAAGGACTTTAGATGTATAGTCTGCTCTTTGCAGTCTTCACCAACACATGTATTCTGTAATTTTAGCCTTCCCCAGCCAGTTCTTTTAACAATATTACAGGAAGTTTGGGTATCAGAGAAGAAAATCATGTATAATCTCTTCCTGTAGCACAATAATTATTTTCCCTTGTATTTTCTCTTTAATATGTGTACATCTTTTACCTAACTATAATTATATGAAATTTGCTATCATAATTTTTCATTAAGCATTTTATCACAATCATGATGCTTTTATAGCATCATAGAAACAGCTTATCTTTTTAATGACTACATAATTTCCCATTGAGTATCCATTCCAATGCTGTTTTTCTCTATTTTTGATAACACAGTAATGAACCTGATATGCACACAATGGTGTTATGTGATGGTGGGAGGAACATGGCGTTTGGATCAGATTGACCTGGATTCAAATTCTGGTTTGAATATTGCCTGTTAGGTGGAAGACTTTTGGGCAAATTAACTGCTCTGAAATTAAGTTATATTCTTAGACTTCTTTTTAAAATGCACATAGGATGGGCCCAGGGAGCGAGACAAACCATAAAAGACTCTTAATCTCATGAAACAAACTGAGGATTGCCAGAGGGAGGGAGTGGAGAGGGATAGGATGGTTGAGTTATAGAAAAAAATGAAAATTACTAATAATAAAAATAAATAAAAATGCACATAGGAGAGCAATATTCAAGCCTATAATTCAGGACTATTGTAAGAATTAGATGTATGTCACTCTCCATTATTAATTATTAATATTAATCAGTGTCATTACTGGTTTTCTTCCTCCTCTATTTTATGTATCTGTCTTAGACATTACCCCCCTTGAAATTAGCAGTGTTGACTAGAATGAACACCTTTATAACTCTTGATACATATTACCAGATTGTTTTCCAAATATGTGAGATTCTACCAGTGTGAGCGTATGTTTTGAGTCTTGTGCTTTCATGCCAGTCACTCTGTCTAAGAAGCAGGCCTTTGGCAGCCCACCAGAGATTTATGTCAGCTTTCATGATACCCTCAGAGCAGGCTGATCACACATGTTGTGTGAAGAGCTCATCACACATGTTGGCAGATTCATTTGCACTGTCCAAGGACATGCTGGAAACACTTTGCTTCATCAACTCATTGTTTGCTCCCTCTCCCCTTTACCCTTAAGTAGCAAGTAAAGTGCCTGGCCTCTGACAATATCACAGAAGGTCCTGGGAGCCCCACAAGAACTGAAAACTGGGGGATACAAAGCTAGGTTGCTGTGGGCTCTGCCACCCAACTACTTGGGTGCATCCCCCCAGGCGCACCCTCCTATGGCCTCACTTACTTAATCTGTGGAAGAGTACTTGAGTGGCTTTGGAGGCTAAACCACTCAAAGTGTGTCCTCTGTCATCAGTGTCATCTGGGACTGCTTTGGAAATGTGCCATTTCATTCTCCACCCCAGATCTGCTTAGTCAGGGTCTGCATTGTTATGAGAGTCAATGCTTATTAGAGATTGACATGTACAGCCCTGAATTCTCTTCTGGCCAAGATTTTCTATCCTGCTAGGAACATTTTCTTGAAGCCTCAGTTTAGAACCATGCTCTCTCTGCACTGTGTCCATATTATCTCTGGATTTCCCTATCATTGCTTGTGGATCTGGTTGGTAACAACCAACAGCTCTTCTCTGAGATGATGAAAGCCATTTTGCTGAAAAGCAGATCTTAGTAGTCACTGTCTTATTTAAAATCCAGCTGTAGATCCCATGGGTCTGAACCCCTCTTTGCCTTGGCCAACAGGTCCCTCTAGGAATGACGGACCCCTTGCTGGTCTCCCTGGCATCCTCTCCTCGTTTTGTATCCCTCTTCCCAAATCCCCAGGCTTTGCTTAACAGCCACACCACACTCCCCATGTTACTATCCTCCCTCTCTCTAGGAGCTTCTTCCCAAGTCTCCTTTTTGCATTTAAAGCCTGTGAGTCCTTAACAAGTACTGTGAAGGCCTTGAGGGTCCTTCCAGGGACACTTTGTTCCTCTGAACCACCTGAATTAGAGGTCCCTTCTTGTTAGGTTTTTCTAGCACTTATTGCCCTGTACTGTTATCATTTATTTCTGTATCTGTCTGCAGCTAGGCTCAGAATTCTTAGACTTCCAAGAACACATTTTTGTTCCCTCTTGAGTTCCCAGAAGCTGGCATGTGGTAAGTCTTCCTCCTCATCTCTCCATCCTTCTTTGCATACTCTCAGGAGATCGAGTCTCAGACATCACTGAGCTGCTTGTCTTCTTACTTTTTGTTCAGCAGAAGAGTGCTCTGCAGCAGATAGAAGGGGGAGGGAGAAAAGGAGGGGCCATCACTTCTCCATCTCCCTAGAGGAATGTCACCATTTCTCTAAGGTGACCTTCCATGTTCCAGAAACCGCTCCCTCCTCTACCCCTCTCTCCCATACTAAATCACCCCCTTTCACCGCACTGCACCTTGTTTCCTTTGCCCCACCAAAGTGTAAATAGTTCCTTTATTAAACTTTTCTTGAGTTATCCATTTGTTTCCTGCTAGGACCCTACTGAGACCCCTGTTATCACTGCCATGAACCACTCAGAGTGCTTGTCATCACATAATTGATCTCAAGCTTTAAACCCTTCCAGTGAGGGTCATTATCTCCTTTCACTGCTGAGGCTTGGAGAGGGGATATAACTTGCCTAAGGTCACACAACTCATAGGAGAAACCCGGATTCCTGCTGCGTTGGATTACAAAAACCATTCGTTTAAAGAGTTAGTCATGGTGCTTCCTCTTAAGGCACTCAATAAATAATATAGGATTGAGCCAGAGCCACTGGGGTGGTCATGTGCTTGCATAAGGGGGTGCAAGAGGCAGCCTTGGGACAAAATGTGAGATTGAAGTCTGGAACCAGCATGGGCCTGGAAACCATCCTCAGGTCCTCATTGTATCTTCCCAGCCAGAACCAGCAAATCCTGGAGGAGTGGCCCTTAGTCAGGGCAGGGCCCAGCCCAGGAAGGTGGGTGGAGAAGACAGGTGGGGCCAGATGGGAGCAGGAGGCCTCCTGGCCCTCAGCAGAGGGGGCTTCACCAGGCATGATTCTCTTGGCAAATCCCATTCAACCTGAACATTTTTGCAGCTGAACAGAGGTATTCAAAGCCCTGGCCCTCCCCTCCTTTGCAACTGAATGGTGTGCCTGCCCTGATGGCTTTGGGAGGGTTCTGACAAGAATTTCTGACACAAATATGCACTGTCTGATATATCAGTATCAAAGGAAATCTGCAGAAAGCAGATTGACATAATATTTCTCAGTAGTAGGAAAAAAGTTCCCATTCCAAATCAGTTTTGGGAAAAAAAACCTTTTCAAACATCTGCAGAGCAGCGTCAGAATGGGCAGGGCTCCCTATAAACAGAGCAGTTGATGAAGTTTCACATTTTCAAATCAATTATGATGTTTATATAACAAGGAAAGCCTATCCTGGGCCACGAGATTATATCTTCTGCTTAGAGAAGGCTTTATCTCTTCCAGTGACCATGTTCCGTTTGTAGTTCTGGGGAGCAAGTCCAGCCCCTAAACCGATGGTTTTTGGTGCTGAAGGCAATGCTTCTTCAACTGGAGTCTGTGGAGTCCCATGCTGGGACATCTGTGCATTTCTTCCTGGAGATGTGCAGGTTTTTCTGTTTAAGAAACATAACAGTATGAAAGGTCTTTTCTGTTTTCTTTAGTCCGTAGCTTCTGTGGTACTTTTTAACCTGAATATGTTCTTGCTGTACAGTAAGTGTTTCATAGACAGTTCTAGAAAGGCAGGAAGGGCAACACGGAAGACAGGAGAGAGAGCATACCCGACCCGACAGCCCACATCAGCTTCTTTCAAACCTGGCTGAGCTTGTAAACCTTAAAGTTTTGCAAACACAGGGAGATCCAAGTCCCCTTAAAGCTACTGAATCAGAAACTTCAGTACTTGGAATTGGAGCCCTGTCGAGTCCCTTGTGCAGCCAGATTTGAGAGGCACTGAAGTCTCCCTGGACTGCCTCCTCTTCACTTCTACCTCAGCTTCTGCCAGGGCCTCAGCTTCTCCAAGACTCCTGCTCCATCACCTGCTAGATTTTTCCTCTGCTTGCTCATCTTCCCAAGATCCTCCCTGCCCATCAGCCGTTAGCATAACCCATCAAACACCCAGGCCAGTCGGTGTGGACAGCCTTGCACCAGTGGAACAAAGTGTGAGCTCCCAGTGTGCTCCTCCTGTCTCTACATCTCCTGCTTCTCTCTGTGCTCAGCACTATCTCACACACACTGCCCTTTGCCTCTGTGCCTTTGTGGACATTGATACTTTGTTGTCAAGGTCCCCTCTCCCTTACCCACTTCCTGTTCCCTGGGGTAATGCCGGCTGCTCGGTCAGCTTAGTCGTTACCATTTTTCAAGTAGATTGCCTCTCACCTCCTCCAAACGGGTTTTGTAATCCCTGTGTAATATACTGGCATTTTGTCTGTCATTGCATTTTAGTGGTACATATGTATGCACACATGCAAGTATGTTTTGTGAGTGAGTGAGTTGCTAGATCACGAGGCACAAACTTGGTCTTATTCACCATGGCTTCCCCAACGTCTACAACAGTGCAAGCACACAGCGGACACTCAAGGGCTTGAGAAATGCATGACTTTATTTGGCCTCTCTTTTTCTCCCCAAATTGACCCATATGGCTTTAGCTGTAGCAATAAGTATTTACGGTCAGAAATACGGAAAAGAAGGAGTGTCTCCCTAGTTAGTGTCTTCTACTCCTGGTCTGTTTCTCTTCTAGTCCTCCTCTCTTTGCCTAAGTCTGTCCTCTTGCATGCGTGTATCACAGATGTATACCTTTCTTTAGCTTAGGATTCTTACTAGAACCATCTCCGTATATATCTTGTTGCCATCCTAGATTCCCTCCTGCATTCTTGTCTTGGGAAGAAAGATGTTGCTAAGGATTGTTTTATATTTGTGAAAAAAAAATGCCCACAGCTGCAGTGACAGAGTCTATTTTGCCATGCCCAGGAGCAGCGCAATTTGCTGTGATTGCTCTGCACTTGGTGTGGTCCGATGGCTGCCATATCATCCCCATAGACACCGAATCCAATGACACCAGTTCATCATGCCAGAACTTCAATCACACGTGTAAATGAGAAAATCATTCTCTAATGAGACCCTTCAGCAGGTCATCCTGCTTGCTGTTTGAGACTTTTGAGACACAGAATTCTCCTACCATCCTGCAGATTCCGTCAGACCCGCATCTCTCCAGTGGGGAGACAGGGAGATGCGAACCATCGATGACTAACCTTGGTGCTTTGGTCCTTTCTGCATTCAGATAACGTTCGGTTAGTTCAGCAGATGCCGAATGAATAGAGAGCCGTGGGGAGCTGTGAAGTTGGGGTTTAGCACAAACTTCAAATTTGTTATAAAAACTTCGTATTTATTTATAAAATGTAATCACGGTGATGGAAAAAGAAGACAATTTCAATTACTCAGAATCTCATATTTTCCTGTTTCTGTGTTTCCTTCTGGCCTGTCTAGATGCATATGAAAGTTTTATATGGCTGTAATCATTGCTCCTCTATGACTTTAAATGCTTTTTCCTCACTTAAAAATATATCACAGTTACAACATTACTAGCATTTTAACGGCTGCTTGATGTCCCATCAGATGGTGCCACCATAATTTATTTCACTGTCCTATCTGACACATTCTCCAGTATTTCTCCTTTACAAATGAGACCTAGGTGAACCTCTTCATGCATTTGCTTTTCCTCCTATCTTTAGATTACTTCCTTTAAATAAGTTTCCAGAGTTATGATTAGGATGTCAAAGAACATAGCCACCTGACGTTTTTCCAGGGTGACACTGCCCCCTTCCATGGTGCATCACACAAGCCCATGTCTAGACTGAAGGGCTGTGAGCACGGAGGCCCAGGCCAGTGAGGCGCTTGGCACAGGGTGAGCTCCAGAGATTAGGACAGACTGAGGGTTGGTGAGAAGGGACAGTGGACCATGAACCATGCTAAAGAAGAGAGTTCCAGTCTCAACTTTGCCACTTGCCCCTATGTGGTGTTGCGTGGGTTATTCTTTGGGGCCTGATACCTTGCTTTTGGGTGGGGAAAATAAAGATGACTCTGGCCAGTTGGTAACCAGGTCACTCACTGGGATTGGGAGCGGAGGACAGTGCACTATATGGTTCACTTCTGATCCCCTTTCACTCAGTGCTGCTCTCCCCAAAATACACACATGCAGCCTCTCAGCAGTCTTCAGAGTGTGGCCTACAGCACGTCCCTGAAATCTGTCCTGTTCTCTGCCTTGACCCCCCTAGTGGCAACACCGGCATCTCTTGCCCTGACTACAGTAATGTGCCAGCTGTTCTCCTTGCCTCTACACTTGTCCCACATCCACCACAGTCCATTCCACAGGCAGCTATCAGTGTTTTTAAGACACCAGTTTATTCATGCCACTCTCATGCCTGAAATCCATCAAAGGAAATGACAGTGGCATCAGCAAGCCATTACCCTCCAACACCTCCTCCCAACACGTGGGATTTATTTGTAGCCTTCTTGAAAGCACA
Organism: Spilogale gracilis; assembly: GCA_004023965.1. Lineage (NCBI taxonomy): Eukaryota > Metazoa > Chordata > Mammalia > Carnivora > Mephitidae > Spilogale > Spilogale gracilis. Next base: position 52,012 of record PITA01001298.1, read on the forward strand.
CTATCAAGAACTTAACCAAACCAAGTGAACCTGGACAGCACCCAAGAGCTCTGGCCCTTCTTCATGAACACAGTAGGGTGGGTAGAGACATAATGTCCTACACAGTTGGATCAAGTTCTTACTCACAGGGTATCTTCTGGACATTGAACATGACTCCCTTTTGGTTCCAAAGGATGAGGGGACCAGAAAACTGGCTCAGTGACAGTGTATTAGTGTGCTAGGGCTGCTGTAACAAATGCCACAAAGCAGGTATCTTAAATAAGGGAGGTTGATTCCCTCACAGTTTTGTAAGCCAGAAGCTCAAAGTCAAGGTGATAGTTGATTCCTTCTGGAGACTCTGAGGGAGAATCTGTTGCCTCTGTCTTTGCTTCTGGTGGTTGCCCTTGGCATTTGTTGGCTTGGAGCTACATACCTTCAACTCTGCCACAGTCTTCATTAGCCTTCTCTTTGTGTCTCAGTCCTCCCTCTGACTGCCCTGAAAAAGGACACCTATCATTGGATTTGGGGCCCATGCTAATCCAGAATGACCTCATCTTGAGATCTTTGACTTAATTACATCAGCGAAGACCCTTTTTCCTAATAAAGTCACAGCCACAGGTTCCAGATGAACATATCTTTTGGAAGCGAGCCATTCACCCACTATAGGTGGAAAATCCTCTGAGAAAGTACATGGTGGGAGGAGCTTTTTGGAAACACCTTTTGTAACTATCTCTAGAAAAGAAAGACAGACTGCGGCTCATTTTTCAGAAAAATGGGATCTAATCAGCCCTTCCACTTTTTGTGGTTTATATGGTGTCTACCTTAGGGCAGGAGAAGCAGAAACTAAAAAGCAATCCTGCATCCACCAGGGACAGATACCCAGGCTAACTCTGAGCCAGCTGCGTGAGTGCATGCATGAATACGGCCTAGGGCGAGATCCAGTGGTTCAAGACTCTGTGGTACTCTCCTCACAGAAGGAATCACCTTTCTAATCAAGATCCGAGGACCGCCCTCTGGGGTCACTTCAGCTTTTGCCAGGGTCTCCTCCGTTGCTTCTCTTTGATTCAGCAACCACCAGACCCCCTCCAGACAGTGTTTCCCAAAATGCTCCCAAATGCCGTAAGGTCTAGGAGGTCCTAGACAATGCCAGACTATTTCCCGTCTCCTGGGAAACTTTATCCTCTGTGGACAGACCAAGACAGAGCAGAGCTCCCTCCAAACAGATTCCTTAGTGCCTTGGGGATCAGTGACCAAGCCAACTGGGGCAGGGTTCACGAGCAGACGGCTGGATGGCAAGGCTAGTGGAAGCCCTTCCTGAAATAAGCCTAATGGAGAAAGAGGAAGGGAACATAACATAACATCAATAGTGATTAGCTGGGGATAAGGAAAATAGAAACTAATTATTTTTCCTTTATTGTTTTGTTTGTTCTCTCTGTTTGAGTTATCTGCTGTTTCTAACAAGCAGCGTTTTGTTTGTAATCAGAACAAGAATTGTATTTGCATATAGGAGGGGGCAGTGGGAGCATGACAGAATGGAGCCCAAGAGCTCAGACATTTATCTAAGTGGAGACTAGCTCAGCTTTCCATGGTCATGAGAACTCCAAACTTGGGAGATGGTAGGATTTGGACAGTCCTAGTAGGACCCTCCCATACATGTATTCATGTCATGGCTTACTTTTTCTCATCAAAATTACACCTGTTAGGGGCATCTGGGTGGCTCAGTCATTAAGCATCTGCCTTCAGTTCAGATCATGATCCCAGAGTCCCGGGATTGAGCCCCTCATCGGGTTCCCTGCTCAGCAGAAAGCTTGCTTCTCCCTCTCTCACTCCCCCTGCTTGTGTTTCCTCTCTCTCTGTGTTTCTCTTTATCAAATAAATAAAATCTTAAAAGAAAAATTTTATGCTTGTTGGTAACCAATCACCTATAATAGCTGAACATACACACACATACACATACACACCACACACACAGACCCACACCCCACACCCCACACCACACACCCCCCACACTCACCCCACAGCACCCCATATTCATTTCCTGGGGCTGCTGTAACCAACTACCACAAACCTGGCAGCGTTAAACAACAGAAGTGGATTCTCTCACAGCTCTAGAGACTAGAATTCCAAAACTAAGGTGTCGGCAGGGCCATAACTGCCTCTGAAGTTTTTTTAAAAATTTTTTAAAATTTTTTTTAAAGATTTTATTTATTTGACAGCGAGAAACACAGTGAGAGAGGCAACACAAGCAGGGGGAGTGAGAGAGGGAGAAGCAGGCTTCCCACCGAGCAGGGAGCCCGATGTGGGGCTCGATCCCGGGTCTCCGGGATCATGACCTGAGCCAAAGGCAGTTGCTTAACCAACTGAGCCACCCAGGCGTCCCTGCCTCTGAAGATTTTAGGGGAAAATGCCCCATGCCCTTTTCTTAACTGTGGGTGCCGCCTTGTCCCCAGGCATGCAGCTCCCCCATCCTACTGTCTTTTCCTCTCCTTACAAGGGTCCCAGCCATACTGGATTGGGCCCACTTTACTGATCGCTGTCTAACTTGATTACATATGCAAAGTTCTTATTTTCAAATAAGGCCACAAGGTCACATTCCCAGATGGAGCGGGTGAGGATTTCCATGTTTCTTCTTGGAGATACACAGGTCTACCCACAACAAACCACTACACCCTATTATATCTTCCAGGCCCACATGGAGGCCTGCCCCATGAGAAGTGTTTACAATGACTGGGGACAACTGTGTTGGCTCAGACCCTCCTTCCTCCCACACCCGGCACGAAGTCAGCTCCGGGAGCCGCAGCTTCCCTGCCAGCGGCACCCGTCGCTGATGAGCCCCACCCGTCAGCAGCACGGTCATGATTACAGGTCATGATTACTTTGTACACCCCCACATTTGGATCTGCATGGCCATTACCCTTCAAAACGATGCAGCCTTCCTGTGTGTAGGCAGCAGGGAAAGAGCATCTAGTTCAGTCCCAAACCCCAAAGCTGCCCCCTCCCCTTAGGAGGCCAGAGAGAGGGAGAGTCCTTTGCCAACATGCCCTAGGTAGATCCCAGCCCACCTCTCACCCACTCTGCTCTCTTGGTCCTCTGCTGACCCTCCACTTCCACCAGAGGAACCACAGGATGAAGTGGCCAGATCTGGGAGAGTGGAGGGGACCCGGAGAAGAGGACAGTGGAAGAGGTGGGCATAGGGGCAGAGGCGCTCAAGCCTCCAATTCCAGGGTCCAGAGCTTTAACATCCAAATCATGTGCTTGGGGTTGAGATGGGGAGGAGGGGTGTTTGGGGCAAAACCAAGGAGAGGGTCTGAAGCAGAGAGATGTGCAAATCGGAGAAGCCATAGATACACACTCTACCCCTCAAATCTGGCCCTTTCCTGTTGTCCCTATACATATAGGCACCTCAAAGCTCCTACCCACTGGCCTTATTGCTGACTGTCTCTGGAGCTCAGGAAAACTACATGTATGTGCTGGTAGCTTCTGGTGAGTCCGGCTTGACCGCTGGCTTTGTCACACATGGGGTGGGATAGACCTGCATGTACTGTACATGACACTGAAATGTAGAAAGGCACGGGGCCACACAGTCCCTGCACACACTTGCGCACTCACAACAGAAACTGGCCCCGTTAGAGCCATCACAGACTCTCCCTGCGGGCAGCACACCAACAGGGTCTCATGCATTCATTCGTTGGCTCATTCATTTATTCAGTCTTTATTGAGTACCTGCTATGTGCCAGGAACTGTTCTAGATAGCTGGTATACCTCAGTGGACCAAACAGAAACAAATCGTTCTCCTCTCAGACCTCATGTTTTGGTTCAAATAGGAGGCTTTATGAAGATTTGGCAAGCCTTGCTCAAAGGCCAGAGGAGGCAGACTAGGTTTTTTAAGGGCTTCTGTCTCTTCCTACTCCCAGGCCACAATGGAGGTTGCCCCTCACCAGCAAAATCTCTCTCTCATGCATGGGGCTGGGGTATGTGCTATGGCTGGGCTTCCATGATGTGGCCCAGTTCAGACACTCCTGGCTGGCAGACTCCTCCTCCTATCCAAGCAGCAGGTTCTTTCTGCCCACATAAAACATTCCAGAGAGTCTAGAAGCTCCTCTTCCTCATGCAGATACTCTGCATCCCTCTGTTCCAGTCTGATTTAGACATTGATTCCAAGGCAAACTGAGAGCCACAGTCCTCCTACCTTCTGTGTACTGGCGACAGACCTCATGTTCAAGATTGCTGGCTGGGTGGATTTCCTCTGTCCTGTGGGTTTGTTAACCATTGCTTCATCATGCCTAAAACCGTTGTTTCTAACTCGGGATCTTCACTGTGGAGGCAGAGACTTAAGGAGAAGCACGTGGTCCATTTTGGGGTCCTAATCCTGTGTCTAATCTAGACTTCTCTACTGTTCAATTCTGACACTGTAGAGGGGCCCCTTGTGATGGAATGTGAGCTATCAGTGTCCAATGTCCGATTTTCTAGTTGCGGCATTTAAAAAGCTAAAGAGAAGCAGGAAGTAATTTTAATAAATTTAATAAATAATAAATTTTAATAAATTTAATAAATAATAATAAGTAGCTATTTAACCCAGTATATCCCAAATTGTATCATTTTAATCTGTACTCAAGATAAAAATGTTGAGATATTTTACAATCTTTTTTCAGACTCAGATTTTGAGATACAGTGTGTATTTTCCACTAACAGCACATTTCAGTCTGTTCTAGCTACATTTCAGGTGTTCAGTAGCCAAATTTCTGTTTCCTCCTGTGAACAGGGGTCATATGAATAGGTGTTCTATGTCATTGTGAGAATGAAATGAGTTTCTTTGTGAGAACTCCTGGAACATTTAGGGGATCAGTAAATGTCAGGTTTTCCTCACGTTCACATGACGTATCCATTTTGAGCCTGTTGGGCATGAGTTAATGTTTGCCTCAAAATACAAATGAATTTTTAAAACATAATAGACATTAGCTTGTCCATTATTTTGGGCTATTGTGTTACTTTTCTTCAGCTGTTATTTTCTTCTTTATTTTATCCCTGAAACATCCAGGAAGATTACTCTCTGTAGGTGGTTAAATTGCGTCCTCCACCCCTCAAAAGATATGTTAAGGTCTTAATCTTCAGTACCTACAAATGTGACTTTATTTGGAAATAGAACCTTTGCTAATGTCATTAAGATCAAATCATACTGGATTTGGTGGGCCTAACCCCAAAACTACTATTTTTTATAAGATAGAAATTTGGGCACAGAAGCACACAAAGAGAGAAGATCATGTGGCAACAGAGGCAGAGATTGGAGTGACGTGTCTACAAGTCAAGGAATGCCAAGGAACCCCAGAAGCTAGGAAGGGACAAGGAAGGATCCTCTTAGTGTCTTCAGAGATAGCGTGGCCCCACCCACATCTTGATTTTAGAGTTCCAGCATCTAGAACTGTCAGAAAATAAGTATCTGTTTTGGAAGGTGCTCAGTTTAGAGTCACCATTAAAACAAACAGCCCAAGGAATCTAATATACTTTCAATTAACTGTTTCTGCTTCGTCTCCCTCCATTCCATTCCTCAGGCCACTGTGCTTGGACTCTATCACTCATTAATACTGTGCTGTTGGAGTTCACCTTGCCTCTTAATATTCCCAGATGCCTGAAAGCTTAACTTCCCTGAGGGGCTATGCCTCAGACCTCAATGTTGGAGATGCAAGACCAGGAAAGCTGGCCAGTCTCGAAGACTCTGAGCTCCATATGGCCTCCTGGGACAGGTGCATCTCTAGAACTTTAGAATTAAGTGTCCTCACCTGTGCAGGAATTGGCCTAATGGCGGGGCGGGGGGGGGGGGTCCCCAGAGACTTAGAGCCTTGAAAAGCAATCAGGTGTTTGGTTTGCTCAGAAATGGAAGAAGGGATAAGAGGACACCTTTTTTGTGTGTTTGCAGGAAAGAAAAACAGGGGATGCCCAGGAAATAAGGACGCTTCACAAGGAAGAGCACAGGTGTTTGTAGGGGTTAAGATCCAAGAAGGCCAGATCACAGAGGTGTGGGACATGGGATTATCAGGGATAGGTAAGATTGATCAGGAATGTGCCTGTTGGAATTTGAGCTTCATTCAGAAACACAAGACTCCATACTGTAGTATGAGACCCAGACCCCCAGTTCTCCTTGAGGACAAAGTTTGGTGAAGCATTTGTTCTGGGCCCTTCACTTGATAATGTTTTATTCTCCTTTTTTCCTTCTGCAGCTTCTGTGATTCCCTGAGGTGAACTATAGGCTCTGGTCACCTTTCTCTTTTCTTTTTTACTCTCACAGAAATACCATTACATCCCTTAGACTCTGAATGAAAAGAAAGTAACACGCCCACAGTTGATCTCACGGCCCCCCCAAAATCAACTGTTTCAAGTTCTTGCCCACATCTAGGAGGATTTTTTTTCATAGTTACTGTGATACTATAGATACGATCTGATAACATACTTTCTTCCACTCAGTGTTATGTCAGAAACCGTTTTTCCTCCATGTTGCTAGTCTTTGTTATTATTTTATTTAGTGACTATGTAATATTTCATCAAACTGATGGACTCTAAGTTACTTATCCATTCCCCTGTTACTGAACACTGTCCTTCTAATACAGATAATGCTATTATCTCTATAACCAGTAGATCAAATGCTGACACAGCAGTTCCAGTCAGAAGCGGCCATGAATTATGCATAGGGTTGGGTTGCAGGCAGTCTCTTCTCTTTAATTTAGGTGCAGCAAATATGCCAGTGGGTCCCAGAGAGTAGAGAGGAACTGAAGGACATGGAAAGTGACAGGGGACTTTCAAAGATAAATTTGGGATTTGATGAGTTCAGGAACTATAATTGTTTCCTGCAGCTTCTGTAGCTAATTACCACAATCTTAGGGGGTTTAAACAACCTCACAGTTCTGAACCCAGAAGTCCAAAATCAATGTACTCCAGTTCCTTCTGGAAGCTCCAAGGAAGGGTCTGCCCCATGCATCTCTCCTAGCTTCCAATGGCTGCCCAGGGTGGGGTATCTGTCTTCCAGTTTCATATGGGCTCCTCTTCAGAGTGTGTTCCATCCCTCTCTTCTTTTATAAGGATGCTTATCATTGGATGTAGGGTGCCCTGTAATCTAGGTCTCTCTCATCTTGAAATCCTTAGCATAATAACATCTGCCAACACCCAATTTCCAAATAAGGTCACAGTTCCAGCTTCCCAGGGACAGATCTCTTAGAGGTCAGCGCTCCACCCACTACGGGAAGAGAAGGCATTCAGATTCGTGAGCACAGTCGTATATTGCATGTTCCTATGACATACATGTCACCCCATAATCTGCTTTTCTTTACTCGACAATATATTAGAAATATCTTTCCATATCAGTGTAGAGCGGGTCTCCTGGGCTCATTTCTGTTGACTGCTGACTGCCACCCAGCATGCAGTTCACTGTTATGTGCACGTGTCTCATTTATCTTAATCCCGTGAATTAATGTTTCATCATTATGAATAATGGTGGAGATGAACATCTTCACATGTGTATCACTATCTCTCATGGACTTTGTCCAAGCTATCTAATGAGTTGTCTTGATACCTTTAATCAAGTATCTCTTCTCTACAAACTCGATAATTACATATGTGTATGTAGACATATAGACTATATATATATGTGTATAGACTAACATTTGTTGAATATTTACAAAATGTCAGATGTCAGGCCCTATGGTGGCACTTCTATACATTATTTTATTTAATTATATTAGAAACCTCTGAAATAGTTACTGTTGTTATCCTGGTTTTCATCTACTACATGGAAGAAGAATGCTTTCCAGAAAGGTTAATCAGCTTGCCTGTGGTCCCATAGCTATGAGAGGCAGAGCTGAGATTTGAACCCATTGCCCAGCCATGTAAACACTACTGTTGTCTTTTATACTGAATTTATGTATATGTATACATATATACATATACATTGTATATACACATGCTTATACGTATATAATATATATAATATATGATACATAATATAATATATGTAATATAATATATATATTCTGTTTATCTCTGGGCAGTACTCAGTTGTATTGTCTGTTGGTCTGTTTTGCTCTGGTACCATAGGGTTTTAACCTTGTACTTTTTTTTTTTTTAAGATTTTTTAAATTTATTTGACAGAGAGAAACACAGTCAGAGAGGGAACACAAGCAGGGGGAGTGAGAGAGGGAGAAGCAAGCTTCCTGCCGAGCAGGGAGCCCGATGTGGGACTCAATCCTGGGTCTCCAGGATCATGACCTGAGCCGAAGGCAGTCGCTTAACCAACTGAGCCACCCAGGCGCCCCTTAACCTTGTACTTTTATAACACATTAGTAATATCTGAGAGATTTGTCACCCATTTCCCATTTTCAGAAGTTTCTTAGATATTCTCATCTATTTTTTTTCCAGATAAATGGTAGAGAATTTTGTTAAGTTGCAATATAAACCCTATTGGATTTATATTGTACCTGCATTGAATTTATATTAATTTAGGAAGAATTGATACCTTTACAATATTGAATTTCTTATCCAATAACTAGTATGACTCCATAAAGTCTTTCATGTTTCTGAATAAGATTTCATAGCTTTATTCCTGTAAGTACTTCACATTTCTAGTTAAGCTTGTTCTTAGATTTTTTTTCTGACTTTCATGAATAAAATTTTTCTTGCATTACATTTTCAAAGTGATCATTACTTTCATTATATTTTCTGTTGTTAGACATTATGAGCCTATTAGCTTTTTTAATATTAATTTGGCAATAAGCTACTTTGTAAATTTTTCTAGTCATTTCTAGTATTTTTATCAACTGATTTGCCAAGGCTGACTTGCCAATAATAATCATTTTCTCTCCATTTTAACACCAGGCGGATTTTTTATTTCAGCCTCTTGTTTAATTGCTTTGGCAGTTATGTCTGGAATAGAGGATGTCCTCTTCTTGTCCCGAATCCAATGGAAATACTTGGGTTGTTTAATCATTAAACATGAAGCAAGATTCAAATATGAGATACCTTACTTTTTTAATCATGTTAAAAATTAGTTATTTACCAACTCTTTTATCAGGGATGGATGTTGGAGTTCTGTAGAAGCCTTGTAGGGAGATGTTGACTTGCATGCAACATTTATTGAGTAGTGGCAGTCAGCGCAGTGGGCAGTGAACCAGTCTCTCCCCTCATGGAAAGAGATGGCACTGAGCTGGAGAGGAGGTGAAATTTCAGAGAATTAGCCTAAGGAGGCAAATCTGATGGGAGGTATCATTTAAGCAGAGACCTGAATTCATTGTAGGGTGAGCTATGTGCAATCTTCAGGAAGATACCAAGCCGTGGAATCGGAAATGATCAGGGATCTCCTGTCTGGCCTCTTAGCGTGATAATGAATGGAGGCACTCTTCCTAATACTGAATCATCATGTATAGCCAGAGTAAATTTCATCTCATCACTGTGTAGAGTTATTTGCATAGGCTGCTAGGTTGACAGTGTTTAATTTTGAATTTTTGCATCCATATTCATAAGTTAATTTGTCCTGTGGATTTCTAAGTCATTCTGTCTCAAGTTTTGTATGCTAGATTGGCTTAAAAACAGGAATTCTTATGTCCTCTTTCCTTTTTCAGCCTAGTACCATTTCACTGGTGTAAGAATTATCTGCTTCTTAAAGGACTGAAAATATTCTCTCATAAAACCAGATGTCCCAGTGCTTTGGGTGTAGGAAGGGAACACAACTCACTTGTACATTCTTGTGTGGTTTAGTTTATTTAATGTTTACAGATTTATTTCCTTTTTTTTTTCAGTCAGATTTGTTAGTTTCTGAATTCTTGAAAATTCCTCCAGATTTTAATTTTTTAAAATTGTGTTATGTTAGTCACCATAAAATACAACATTAGTTTTTGATGCAGTGTTCCAAGATTCATTGTGTATGTCTAACACCCAGTGCTCCATGCAGTATGTGCCCTCCTTAATACCCCATCCAGGTTTTCAAATAGAATAGTGGTAAGGTTGGAAAAAAATATTGTGCCTTATTCTAATTGTATCTTTGTCCATGGTTATTTGCCTTTTCTCATAAATAATTTTGTGTGTAATAATTTAATTAAGGTATTTTTCCCCAAAGTTGTACTTACACTTAATAAAAATTGCCCTTTTAGCGGGACAGTGTAATGAATTTTGACAGATGTGTGCAGTTGAATAACTACTACCACTGTCAGGATAGAGAATTTTTCTGTAACCCCATAAAGTTTCCCTCCCCCAGACCCCAGAAACCACTGATGTGATTTTTGTCCCTATAGTCATGCTATTTCCAGAGTGTCAAAAAAATACAATCTCACAGGATGTAGCTTTTGGGTCTGATTTCTTTCATGAAGCACAATACCCTCAAGGCTTACCCACATTGATGCATGTGCCAGTAGTTTCTTTTTGTTTCCTTTTTTATTGAGCTATAATTGACATATAACATTGTATTAGTTTAAGGTGTACAACGTAATGATTTGAGATATGTACATATTGCAAAATGATTACCACAGTAAATTTAGCTAACATCCACCAATTTATTTCCCATTTGCTGAGTAATACTCCATTGTATGAATACACCAGTTTATCCATTCATGGATGGAAATTTAGGTTGCTTCCAGTTTTTTCTATTATGAATATTTGTATACAAGTCTTTACGTAGACAAATATTTTTATTTCTCTTAGTAAATATGCAGTACTGGGTTTGCTGGGTCATACATAAACTATATATTTAACTCTATAGGAAACCACCATTATGTTTTCCAAAGTGACTGTACCATTTTGCATTTCTAAGAGCAGTATATCAAAGTCCCAGTTGTTTCTTATCCTTGTCAGGACTTTGAGATATCTTTGCCCCTTTGCCCTTTCCCATCTTAATAGGCTGAATGGGTAGGGATAAGATACCATTATGCTTTTAATTTGGGTTTCCCTGACTAATAGCGTTAAGCATTTTTCATGTTACTACTTTCTGTAGATCTTCTTGGTGAAGTGTTTATTCAAATCACTTGCCCATTTTAAAATTCGGATTATTTCTTATTTTCGAGTCGTACAAACTCTTTATGCAGGATACATGTCCCCTGTTAGATATGTGTTTTGTAAATACTTTGTTTTTGCCTGTGTCATCCCTTTTTATTTCCTTAACTGTATCTTTTGAATGGTAGAAATTTTTAATTTTGGTGAATTCCAACTAAGCAAAAGCTTTTTATTTTGTGCTTTTTAGGTCATGTCTAAAATATGTTGGTCTAGCCTAAGGTCACAAAATGTTTCTTCTATGTTTTATTTTGAGTGGATTATTGAATATGATGTGCAGGTTGGGTGAAGGTCCATTTTTTTACATATGCATGTCTACTCCAGCACCAATGATTGAAAATACTACCCTTTCTCTTCTATATTTCCTTAAAGTTTTGGTAGAATTCCCCCAATGAATTAGGGTTTGGATCTTTCTTGTATGAAAGAAATTACAAATTCATATATTACATTTTTAAAAAAATTTTTTTGACTTTAAATTTATTTTATTTTTTCAGTGTTCCAAGATTCATTGCCCATGCCCCACACCCAGTGCTCCACGTATTAGGTGCCTCCAGTACCCACCACCAGGCTCTCCCATCCCTCCAACCCCCTCCCTCCAAGTCCCTCAGTTTGTTTCTGTGTCCAAAAATCTCTCATGTTTTATTTCTCTCCCTGAATTACCCTATATTACATTTTATATTACAAATTCAAATCATTTAATAGATATGGGGATAATTGGGTTATCTAATTGCTCTTGAATGAGCTTTGATAGTTAATGTCTTCCATATAGTTTATTTAATCTGTGCTGTCAAATTTTATTAGCACAAAGTCGGTCCATATCATCCCCCCTTTCTTTCCTTTTGATGTCTCAAACATTCGTAGTAATGTTTCTGCTCTTATTCTTGATATTAACAGTTTGTATCTTTTCTCTTTTCTTTCATGATCAGTCAGGCTACAGATTTGTCCATTTATTGATCTTTTCAAAGAATTAGCTTTTCATTTTTACTAGGATTCTTCATGGTTTTTCTGTTTTCAATTTCACTGATTTCTGCTCTTTATTATCTCCTTTCTTTTGCTTCCTTTATATTCAATCTTCCCTTATCTTTCTAGTTCCTTAGTGTGCAGCTTACATTATTGGCATAAGAACTTCCTTCCTTTCTAATACAGGTATTTTAATGCTATAAAGTCCTGTTCAAACACTGCTTCAGCTGGCCCCCACTATCCCACCTAGTTGAATATACTCTGTTTACATTTCAATCAATATGAAATACTTTGGTTTCCCTCGTGATTTATTTTTTGGCCTGTGGGTTGTTTATAAGTGTTTTGTGGATTTACAAATATTGGGGGACTTTCCAGATATCTTTCTGGAATTGATTTTCAGTTTAAATCCACTTTGATTGGAAAACACATTTTCTATGATTGCAGTTTCTTTTATATTTGCTGAGATTTGTTTTATAGCCCAGTATACGGTTTACTGTGGGGAGTGCCAGGTGCACATGAAAAGAATACATATTTTGCTATGGTTAGATGTGCTGCGCTCTAAATGCTAATTGAGTCAAATTGGCTTATAGTTTTTCTCACTCCTTTCTCCAGGTGTAATGATTATCTCCTGTTTTGTCAGTTATGGGGGCAGTATTGACATTTTTGTGATTGTGGATATATATATTTCTCTTTTCAGATCTATTAGATTTTGTTTTATGTATTTTTCTTGTTGGGTATTTTTTTGTTTTGTTTTATGTAGCTCTGTTATTAGGTACATTTTAGAATATTTTTATATTTCTATTTTTATTGATTTTATTAGCTGTTGGTTTATCTGTTATGTGTCTGCTTTCCAACCAATTCAATTTTAAATATGCCTTTGAATGTACTTTTTTATTACTTTTTATTTTATTAGTTCCTCCTCCTCCTTACCTTGAATTTCCATGAGGATTTTTTTTCTTTAGTTTCAATTTTTTTTTCTTTTTGAATTAAATGCCTTCAATAATTTATTTTCACTCTTTTTGTACATAATGAAATAGGCAGTTTTGGCAGCATTCCTACATTTTTGTAGGAACATAATAGTTATTGCTCTTTTCTAAAATTTCTGGAACAAAATGTGGCTTTTCTTTACTTATTTTTTGAATTGAATTCTGATGGACTTTTTAAAATTCCCAATGGTCTGGGTTTTTGTTTCTTTGTTCCTACTTGTAATTTCTTTCTAAATTTATTGATTTGTCAGAGACTGGAGTCTGTTCTGCTTTTAAAATTTTAAAGATTTTTTTCTTATTTTTTGTTTATTTTTTGACAGAGAGAGAGAGATCTTAGGCAGGCAGAGAGGTGGGGAGAGAGAGAGGAGGAAGCAGGCTCCCTGCTGAGCAGAGAGCCCATGTGGGCCTCAATCCCAGGACCTGATCCAAAGGCAGAGGCTTAACCCACTAAGCCACCCAGGCGCCCCTGCTTTTAAAATTTTTAAGTTTTCTTTTAATCTAAACAGGTGTTATGAAAGCAGTCAAGACAAGAGGTAACAAATCTGTATGACCATTTTCCAGTAGAACTCTGTTTAGAAAACATAAAGAAGGCAGAATTTGGCACCTGGTCTGTGCCAAGGGACCAATAAAACATTAATTTGCATTATCTTCATTCTCTTATATTTCCTTTAACATTCCTCCGGAACCTAACAGAAAACAAAGTAAAATATAGTCACAGATTATTTGAGATTGCTTCATCTTGCAAATATTTTGCTTTCCAACAACCTATTGGCATTTTTATAATTTGAGAAATTGTTAATCCATCAATTTGGATAAATACTACATTCAGTTTGACATTATTCCTCATTTAGTTCTAATTTCACTATCATATAACAACTCCATCTTAGGACAACAGCAACTTAGATTTAATGGATCTATCAGTTATCATCTTTTTCCCTATAATTTAATTATTATATTGCAAGGTAAATTATTCTGTTACAGATTTAACTCTCTGGTCATCCATGTATAAGCTGCATGTAATTTTCTCTTAAGAGGAAAGGAATTCAGACTGGGTTTAACACAAAGGGTCCAGTTTCCTATTTAAGAAGTAGGGGTTAGCTCTTTTAGAGATCATTCTCCATATGCTTTGCAGATTCTCTAAATGTATTTCCAAATTTCACTCCCAGTAGAATAGTTAGTTTTTCTTAACTTTACCATGAAAACCTTATCTTACATGATAAGCAAACTTCTCCAACTAAAATATATCTATGTGCCCGTGAATTAAACTTCATAAATGTTAGGTCCAACTCTACAAGTCCTATTCTATTGCACTGAATTATTCTCTGTTTCTGGGCAAATAATGTATTATTTTCTTTATAATGACTTTATTGTAAGTTTAATAAAAGGCAATGGTTCCTCTTTCTTTTTATTTATTTTTTTCTTTAGTGATGCCATGCAGTGTTTTTCATTCTCTGTCTGGCTTATTTCACTTACATAATGTCCTCTAAGTTCATACATGTCGCAAATGGCAGTAATTTTTTTTAAGACTGAAGAATATTCCACTATATATAGAGAAGAATACTCTATATTTAATAGACACACACACACACACACACACACACACACACACACACCACAACACCCCACACCATGATTTCTTTATACATCCACTTCTTTGGCAACAGAAATGTAGGTTGTTTTCACACCGTGACCATCAGAAATGATGTTGCAATGAACAAGGGAGTATGGGTTTTTCTTTACGATAATGATTTCATTTACTTTGAATATATACCCAGACATGAGATTGCTGGTTTTTCTTTAAGATAGTGATTTCATTTACTTTGAATATATACCCAGACGTGAGATTGCTGGATCATATGGTAGTTCTGTTTTTAAGAAACCACCTTATCATTTGCCGTAGGAGCTACGCCAGTTTACATTCCCACTAACAGTATACAAGGGCTTCTTTTTCTCCACATCTTGACTAGCATTTGTTATCTCTTGCCTTCTTGATGAAAGACACCCCAACAAGTATGAGGTGGTCCCTCACTGTGGTCTTGCTAGCCATTTGTATGTCTTCTTGGAAAATATCTATCCAGAATAAGTTCTTCACCTTTTTTTTTTTTTTTGGTATTGAATTATGTGAGTTCCTTCCATATTTTGCATATTAATCCCTTATCACATATGTAGTTTGTAAATATTTTCTTCCATTTCATATATTGCGTTTTCATTTTGATGGTTGCTTTTACTATTTAAAGATTTTTTTGCTAGGCTTAGTCCTACTCGTTTACTTTTGCTTTTGTTGCCTTTGCCTGATGTCAAATACAAAAACTCATTGCTAAGACCAATGTCAAGATTACCTTTCATGTTTTCTACTAGCATTGTTACAGTTTCAGGTCTTACGTTCAATTCTTTAATCCATTTTGACTTGATTTTTGTGTATGATGTAAAGTGAGTATCCAATTCATTCTTTTGCATGTGGATGTCCACTTTTTCCAGTATCATTTATTGAAGAGTTTATTCTTTCCCTCACTGTGTATTTTTGACAGCTTTGTCAAAATTAATTGGCCATATATGCATGGGTTTACTTCTGGGTTCTCTATTCTGTTCCATTTGTCTCTGTGTGTGTTTTTATGCCAACACCATATTGCTTTGATTACCAGAGCTTTGTAATATAATTTGAAATCAAGAAGTATGATACTTCCAGCTTTGTTCTTCTTTCTCAGGATTGCCTTAACTATTTGGGATCTTTTGTGACTCCATATGAATTTCATGATTGTGTTTTCTATTTATGTGATAAATGTCATTGGGATTTTGATACATTGCATTGAATCTGTAGATGGTTTTGGATAGTATGGATATTTAACATTAATTCTTTTAATCCATGACAGTGGAATATCTTTCCACTTATCTGTGCCTTCTGTTTTTATTTTTTTTCTCATCAGTGTTTTACAGTTTTTGTGCAGTTCTTTCACCTCCTTGGTTACATTTATTCCTAAGTATTTTATTTCTTTTGATGCTTTTTGTAAATGAGATTGTTTTCTTAGTTTTTCTTTCCAAAATTTTTTTCTTAGCATATAGAAATACAGTTGATTTTGTTTATTGAATTGGTGTTTTACAGCTTTACTAAAGTTTTCATTTATTAGTTCTGACTGTTTCAGTAGAGTATTTTGGGTTTTCTCTGTATGAAGTCATGTCATTTGCAAGCAGAGATAATTTTACTTCTTCCTTTTTTATTCGGATTATTTTTCATTATTTTTCTTGCCTAATAACTCTGGCTAGGACTTCCGGTACTATGTTGAGTAAATGTGGTAAGTGTGGACATTGCATCCCAGAAATAAATCCTACCTGGTCGTGGTGTGATAATCCTTCTTAATGTACTGTTGAATTCAGCATGCTAATACTTGGTTGAGGATTTTTGCATTTGTTTCATCAGGTACATTGGCTTGTAAATTTCTTTATTGTAGTGTCTTTTTCTGGCTTTGGACTCAGGGTAATTCTGTCCTAATTCAGTAAGATTGAATGTTCCCTCTTTAATTTTTTGGAAGAGTTCAAGAAGGGTTGGTATTAATTCTTTAAATGTTTAGTAGAATTCACCAACAAAGCCATCTTTTCTTTGTTCAGAGGTTTTTGATTACTGATTTAATTTCCTGTTCAGAGATTAATTGGTCTGTTCAGATTCCCTAGGGTTTTGTTTGTTTGTTTGTTCGTTTGTTTGTTTAGTGATTCAGTCTTGGAAGTCTTGTATGCTTCCAGGAATTCATCCATTTCTTCTAAGTTATCTAATTTGTTGGCATAAATTGTTCATAGTAGTTTCCTGTGAGCCTCAGTATTTGTGTCATCAGTTGTAATGTCTCCTCTTTCATTTCTAATTTGAGCTCTTCTCTCTTTCTTCTTAGTTTGTCCAGCTAAAAAAGTCTGTCAATTTTACCTCCAGAAATCCAGTTCTTAGTTCTATTGATCTTTTCGCTTGCATTTCTAGTCTCTACTCCTTTGTTTCTTAGACATACTGTTTCCCATGTAAACTTCAAAATGATTTGGTACTCAATTTTATAAATCTTTATAAAGTCTCTAGGTGACATTAGGTTCCATGATTGTATTGGCTTTGGAAGGACTGACATATTTAATATATTGAGTTTTTCTCATTCACACATACACTGTCTTTATTTTTTCAGGACATGTTTTTATATCTTCAATAAAGTTTATTGTTTATTTGCTTTTATAAAATGGTAAGTCCAGAACCATTCTTGTCAAATGTATTCTTACTTCATATTATTTTAGTTTTCTAATCATGAATTTTTTTTTTTTTGCTTTTGATTATTGCTATTGATCTTTATGTATTTAGGTCAATTCTAGCCAAATTAGCAACTCCTGTATGAATTATAATAGTTTTAAAAATAGTCTTTCAAGTTTTCTGAGCTTACTGTCTCATCATTTGCAGATGAATCCAGTTTTGTCACTTTGTTCTCAGTATTTTTCCTGGGTATTTCATTTCTTGACTAAGTGCATTGGCATAAACCACTGAAACAATATTAAATAGAAATGGAGTTGGTGGACATGTCTGTTGTGTTCATGACTTTGGAGGAAATGGCTTCAGTATTTTACCCATTAATGTGAGGTTTGTTGAGGGTTTTTCTTTGTTTTTGTTTTTTATTGTTTTGTTTTGTTTTGTTTTGTTTTTTTAAGAATCCCTATATTTAAGTAGTGCCCATCAGTTTCTATTAGGATATTTACTGGATTTTCTCAGATGTATTTTGGCAAAAAAGAAAAAAATCAATGAAGACTCTGTCTATGACGAGTGCCAGGAAATCTCAAATTGGCTTAAGCATAAAGTGAAAACATTGGCTTTAATAGCCGAAAACAATCCGGATGAAGCTGACTTGAGGCCAGCTTGTTATAAAGGCTCCAACTGTGTCACCAGGATCTGGTATTTCTTACAGACTCTGCCTTTGTGGCTACTTGATAGGCTGCATCAACTCTAAAATCCATGCATTTAGCTTCAAATCTAGTAATGAGGGAAGTGATAGGTTTTCCTAGAATTCCATAAGGTATCTTATTTCATCTCAGTGGCTTTGGAAGGGCCATAGGCTTGCCCCTGAATCAGAGAATCTTTATAACCAGGTATGTGATGCATTGATTGGCTTAGATGTAGAACACAAGCTTCACCATCGGACTGGGTAGAGACCCATCCAATACTCCTCTGCTGAGTGGAAAGGAGCAGGTGCACTCCCAGAGGAAAACTTTGGTTTTATTCACCAGCATAAGAGAAAACAAACACTATGCAGCACAATAACAGATGTCACTTCGGCATCTATTGATTCAACCATATGGCCTGTCTCATTAATTTCTGGTAGCAATACATTGTCTTGATATATTTGCCGATGATGAACCATCCTTAGAATAATCCTTGTTTAGTCATGGTTTATCCCTTTGATGCAGTGATTGATTCCATTCGTTTAAAATTTTCCATCTGCATTTGTACTTAAAATTGATCTCAGGTTTTATTTTTTACATTGTATCAAGTTTTGGTGTTAAGGTTATGTTTGATACCAAGTATTAATGGGAAAGTATTCTTTATTTTTATATGGACCAAAATAATTTAAAATGTCTTTCGAATTATCTTTTATTAGGGCTAGATAAAAAAACAGCTGGAAAAAGGATCTAGCCTTGATAGGGTTTTTATAACAGATATTTAAGTAACTTCTTACAGTCTTCCATGTTTTTTTTATTCCTTGATTGAACTTATTTATTTCCTAGAAATATTATTACTCTCTAGATTTTAAAATTTGTTGCTATAGAGTTACATATAATAATCTCTTTAAAATTTTAAATTCATTTAATCTTTTTCCCATTCATGGTTATATCACCTTTCTCTTTTCTAGTATTTTATATTATACTTCATTTATCTTTATTTGCTTCATCAAATAAATGTGTATATATTTTTCAAAGGGCCAACTTTATTTAGCTTTCATTTACATATGTATTTTTCCCTTTTTTATATTCTTATTCTCAGTCCTCATATTCTACTAATTTTATTTGGTTTATTTTTTTTCTAGTTTATAAAGTTGAAATTCTTGGATCACTTTGCTCTGAGTAGAGCTTTATCTGCTGTCACTGTTTTAGCAAGAAACAATTGGCACCTTTTTTTATTTCTTATTTTTTAGATAGTTTATAATTTCCATTTGATTCTCATGTTTGATCTAAGGTTTGCGTATTTAAGATGAAGTCTCTTAACTTCCAAAAAATTAAGGCTCTCATTTTCTTTCTTTTTTTTTTTTTTTTAAAGATTTTATTTATTTGACAGAGAGAAACACAGTGAGAGAGGGAACACAAGCAGGGGGAGTGAGAGGGGGAGAAGCAGGCCTCCCACAGAGCAGGAAGCCCGATGTGGGACTCGATCCTAGGCCTCCAGGTTCATGACCTGAGCCGAAGGCAGTCGCTCAACCAACTGAGCCACCCAGGCGTCCCATGGGCTCTCATTTTCATTGGATTAGGTTGTAGTTAGAAATATGATTTGTAAAAGGTTTTATATATATATATATATATATATATATATATATATATATATATGAATTATATGGTTTGGCTTCTATGTATTATCCTTTTTATTGTTCTAAGTGTCAAATTCAATTTTTTCAATCCTTTATATTTAATGTTTTGTGTCACTTGTAATTTTTCAAATGAATAAGATGTTAGCACTGAAAAATTCCTATGTGTTTTATAGAATGGCCTCTCACTTTTACTAATAGGGAAACCGAGATCAAGAAAGGAGAGAGGCCTTGTCCAAAGTCACAAAGCGAATCTGGTAAACTGGGGCTCTTTCTGCCATACCCCATCCTCCATGTGTCCTATGATCAAATTGCTTTTGTGTGAAACTACAAGAAGAGATGATCAGATATAGGTAAAAATGTAAATAACAAAAAATATATAGTTACTGGTCTAAAAAGGAAGAGTTAATAAATGTTGGGGAATATGTGGGTGTGAGGTCTACTTCATTCACTGTGACCCAGGTTCTTCCTATTTGTTGTGTCCATCACCTCCTAGGACATTTCAGTGTCTGCAGGATCTGTCAGACAAAGGAAGAGGGAGAGAGGGATGGATTCTTCATGGAATTTTCTGAGCAGACCTTGAAGTGGTGAACATCACTTCCACCCTTTTTCCATTGCTAGAACTCAGTCATATGGCTAGAGTGCACAGCCAAGTGCCTAACTTTGTCGAGCTGTGTGACCAGGAAAATGGGGTTTAGTGACCACCCATCTCGTCTCTACCATATCTTGTTCTTAGCTGGAGAAAAGGACTGGATGTGGATGTGGGGGAAGAAACTCACTTGAGTGCAGGGCCTCCGTTGATCTGGGAACCAGGATTAGCTTCCAAACCAAGTCTGGAGAACAGGAGCTTTTGTTGGAAACTGGGACAAAAGCCCAGAGGGCCTAGAAGGGTAAGAAGATAGACTCCCATATGATAGAGACAAAAAGGCCCAGTCTTCTTTTATGTATTTGCAATTACCATAAGTATCACATTTATTTATTTATTTATTTATTTATTTATTTATTTATTTATTTTAAATTTTATTTATTTGACAGGGAGAAACACAGCTAGAGAGGGAACACAAGCAGTGGGAGTGAGAGAGGGAGAAGCAGGCTTCCCGCTGAGCAGGAAGCCCGATGTGGGGCTCGATCCCGGGACCCTAGGATCATAACCTGAGCTGAAGGCAGAGGCTTAACCACTGAGCCACCCAGGCGCCCCAAGTATTACATTTAGAATAAGGAAACATCTTTGTTGGAGCTGCCTCTTTTAGCCATTCACAGAGTCAAATATTACTGCATTCCCTGCAGTACACACACATTCATGCATGAGCACATGGAAGCATGTCCCACACATGCACACTCACACCCCACAGTCTTCCTGAGAGGGTCAAGACCCAAGGCAGCATGAGTAGCAGCAGATGTTCTTGCAATCTGCAAGTTCTTCAAGATTAAATTCCTTATAATGCACACTTAGCATTATTTTCTCTTTTACTTTGCTGGAAACCAGATTGTTGATTCCCCTTCTCTACTGTTTTCTCCCTCCCTCCCTTCCTCTTTCTCTTCTTTCCTCCCTCCTCTCTCTCCCTCTCTTTCCCTCTCCCAGCCTCCCTCCCTTTCACTGCCTTTTCCTCCCTGCCTCCCTCTCTCTCCCTCCCTCTCCCTCCCTCTCATAAAGGCTGCATATTATTCAATATAGGTCATCAGGTCAGACTTAAACCCATTCACAACTGCCTCAACACTATTGCCAACTTTTCCTGTTTTCCTGTTCTATTCTCCATGAACAAATAGAGCATCTTTCTGAGAATGAGCATGTAAATTTCTTTGCATTTTTCACAAATATCTTGGTTGTGTGCTTGCTTCCAGTCTCTTGGGCTCAATTATCTGAAAATAGACCCTCATCTGTTTTAGCCTGGGCTTGGTTAGTTGCAAATAATCGAAACCTACTCCACCTGGCTTAATCAAGACAGGAGGATTTGCTGGAAAGGTACAAGGATAACTCACAAATCTCAAGTCAGCAAAGCTTCAGGGGAATCAAAACTCACAACAGGAACTGAGGCAGCAGCTGGCTCTCTCTGTCCTCATCTTTCTCACTCCAGCCCTCTGCTTCTTCTATTAACCTGCTTCCTTCTCTGCCATCGATCACCTTTCTCTGTTTCCCCATGACACCTTCACATGGAAGAATATGCCCAGCCCCTTACAGCAGTTC
This sequence comes from Spilogale gracilis, assembly GCA_004023965.1. Lineage (NCBI taxonomy): Eukaryota > Metazoa > Chordata > Mammalia > Carnivora > Mephitidae > Spilogale > Spilogale gracilis. The sequence continues at coordinate 73,671 of PITA01001298.1, forward strand.
TTAACTTGATTAGAATCAGAACGACCTGATTCCAGATTCTCAGGACAGAGGTTCTGATTGATAGGCTAGGTGTCCACAACTGTGACTAGGGAGGTGGATAGGAGACTCTGGGGTAGGAAAGACCTCCCCACACCCAGCCAATCAAGAACAGCAGTCACAAAATATTTTAAATATGATCCTACAAAGCAGCACTGAGATACCCTGCTCCAAGGCCTTGGGCTTGTTCCAGTGGTCTGCCCACACTGTCTGGTGGTAAAGCCACCTGTGCCAGTGACAGTGCCTGGGATTTAAACATCCTTTCATTAAGCCAGGGCTGGGAACCTCCCATTAATAGCATGTGATCCACACAAGAACACTGCTAACCCCATCTCATAGGGCAGGACTTAGGGCCTGCAGAGCATGGTGGCTCACCCAGGCTCACACACATGCATCATCTGCAGAGGTGGTGTTTGAATCCAGCTATGACTTGGTCCAGTCTTCTTCTGGGGCTCCATGCCTTACCTTTGCACACATGGGCATGTGTGTGATGTGTATATGTCCTCATCTGTAAAATGATAGTTAAAAAAATAACACATTTTTTTCTTGTCGGCTTGTTATTACAGTAAGATAATAAGGTGGGTTGGATGGGGCGCCTGGGTGGCTCAGTTGGTTGGACGACTGCCTTTGGCTCAGGTCATGATCCCGGAGACCCGGGATCGAGTCCCACATCAGGCTCCCTGTCGGCGGGAAGCCTGCTTCTCCCTCTCTCGCTCCCCCTGCTTGTGTTCCCTCTCTGGCTGTGTTTCTCTCTGTCAAATAAATAAAATCTTAAAAAAAAAATAAGATGGGTTGGGTAGAAGCATTTTGGAAACTATCGAATACCATATAAATATTATCATCTCTTTATCCACTTACCTAGCTCCCACCACTGTGCCACGGTTTACATAAGCAACAGTTTGATACCACAGGACTTCCCTTGCATTTTGTTTTGTGAGGAGCTATTCACAAGGATAATGGGCAGAGTGTGAGGGGAAAGGGGGCTAAATCAGTAAGCCTCTGAGATGTTAGTACTGTCATAATGCAGTAAGATGTCAGGTCTGCTAGAGTGTGTGTGTGTGTGTGTGTGTGTGTGTGTGTTTTAAATTTGGTGATTTTTCTTTAACCATCTTAACATTTTTAATTATTCCAAATTGAAATCTGTATGATCAAAACTACTTCGCTCCTATATTTCTGTCCTGGTAAAATGAAGACCCACAATCCACAGGCCAGAGCCCTGGGGGCATCTTGGACTCCACCCTCTTTCTCAAACCCCACATCCACCTGGCCACCAAATACCTATACCCTCAGTATAGCTTCATCAGTTAAAAGCTGTTAAATCCCAGTGTCCCCATACAGCCCCACTGTTGTTGCCTTTGGTTCATCGTCAGGATTGCTACCAGTTTCCTAAGATGTGCATTTGAGTGTCTTGCTTCACCAGCTCACAGCACCTCAGTGGCTCCCATTCTTTAAAGCCCAAGGGCTTAGTATGGCTTACAGAGCTCTGCGTTTCTCTTCTTCTCCTGCCTGAACACATCAGAGCGCTGGGCACACCCTGAATGCGAGCTTCCAGTTCTGGCCTTTGCAAGGGCAATTCCTTCTGCAGAGAGGCTCTTTCCTCCTCTCTCTGCATTTTACCCTTGTCTTTATCCAACAGACTGTGGCTCCTGCTTCATTCACAAAGGGGGAGAGTTCCATCCTTACCTAGCCTCCTCTCCGCTCCCCGAGTTTTGCAAATATCTTTACATTGTCCCATCTCACAGTGATTTAAATACCATCTCCTCTCCAGACTGGAGCTCTTTCCGGGCAGAAAATACAGCAGCCATGCTTGCATCTCCAGGACCTAGCACAGGACCTGGCCAAAGATGTATTCTCAGTAAGTATGATTTGAATAAATGAGTCAGTTTCCTGTATCCATCTAAAATCGTGCTTCTTTAGAGGAAACAGAAACGGTACTGAAGCCTGCGCCCTATCATTCTAACAGTGATGGCCCTGAATCAGGTGCTGGAAGAATTTTGCTTCCAAAGACAATGATCTCTTTACTGCACATTATTGTCTCTCTAATAAAAACAAAAACAAAAACAAAAACAAAAAGCATAATCCAGCCTTGGAAATGTGCATGACTCTGACTTGGGTTAAAGACAAAACAAGATTATCTTGGGACCATGTCAGAAAGTTGACGTGGACAGTGCTGATGGGTGCATTCCAAAGTGGACTAAGGCTATTTCTTGTCTTCCTGGAATACCATCTGGATTCAAATGTTAATGTTCAATCCAATTTGTTGCTACGGCAACCAAGTTATAGGCCATCTTCAATTTACAAAAGGTGATATTGCCAAAGTCATTTCATAATTCAAATGTTTGAAAAACACACTACTTTTTCCAGGGTGAAAAATGATATAAATGGTGGCTAGAACCTGCAGAATTGTATTTAACCCATATTGTCTCAGTACTTGTGCAGGATGAGTTGACAAATATATCCCATGTCTCCTGGGTCACAGCAAGTCTCAAAGCAATCAGGTTGTACACCCAAGAGCTCGGGGAAAAGGAGCCTCTCTCCAGGATTCTCCAAAACCACCTCAGGGTATCCTGTCTTTAATTTAGAGATTTAAAAACCTGGTTCAGCACCTGGATTACCTGGAAGGATTTATTAAAAGATTCACTGGTTCAACTTTAAACCAGTCCCATTAAAATCAGAATATTTAGTGGGCTCCAGGAAAATATACATATTTTTAAATCCCTAGGTCATCTTGGTATAAACTCTGGATTTTTTTTTTCTCCCCCAGTTTGGTACTAGGAGATGGCTTCTCATATTGCTGCCCAAGGTCAAAGCTGTAGTTATGTGAGTAGTGACCTCTGAGGGTACCACAGTTTCTACTGCCAAAGGATGATCTTGGATGGCCTTTGAAGGCACTGACACTAAACTAATCCTGATGCCTGGACCAGCATTGCCGATGCTTTCCAGGACAGGCTCTTTCTTCCCTGCTAAAGGGGGATAACTGATAGCCCGAAAATAGACCAGTGATGCCACAAGGACCAGCAGCAGTATCAGGATCATGGGAATTCATTAAAAATAACTAAAATAAGTCCTTTCCTCCCAATCCTTCTTTTTTTTTTTTTTAAGATTTTATTTATTTATTTGACAGAGAGAAACACAGCTAGAGAGGGAACACAAGCAGCGGGAGTGAGAGAGGAAGAAGCGGGCTTCCTGCCGAGCAGGGAGCCTGATGCGGGGCTCGATCCCGGGTCTCCGGGATCATGACCTGAGCTGAAGGCAGTCGCTTAACCAACTGAGCCACCCAGGCGCCCCTCCTCCCAATCCTTCTTATCCTGGGACTAAAGCTTAAGTCCTTGGGGCAATCTAAATATAAGATACTGTGTGGGTAACTCCTCCCCAAATACTAACTCCTCATCACTGGATATCACATCGTTGCTTTGACCATCTTTGTTCTTATAATAATCTATAATGATGAGCCCACTATGCCTTTTGTGTATAACAAAGCCCTGGTGGACCCACCTTACTGGTCCTCTGAAAGTCCCAGTCAACTAAATCCAAAGATGAACCTAAATTAAGTTCAAGAGAGAAGCCTGAGAAGTCCTGTTGAGTTGGAAGAAAATTGAAAATTTGCTAGAGTTTATCTGGTAGATGGTTTAGAGTGTTACAATAATGGTTCTCAATGAATCCCATCTCCTCGTGTTCGTGCACCTTTGTAGTGTTCCCAGCAAGCGATGGGATCTAGTTTCCCTGCCTTCTCAAATCTGTTTTGACTGTGTAATTTTCTTTGATCAAGAGAATGTGGCAGGAATAATGATATGCAAATCTAGACACTAGGTCTTCAAAGGCCTTCACTTGAAATATCCATTCTTACTCCCTGTGGCCACCATATCGTTAAGAAGCCTATTAGATGATGAGAGATCGAATGAGGAGCATCAAAGTGTTCTAATCAGTAATCAGCCAGACTTATGAATGAGAAAATCTTGGAACCTCAAGTTCAGCTTAGCCTTCATGCGAGGGACTACAGCCCCGTGAGTGATCCCAGTAAGTCCAGCAGAAAAACAGTCCAGAGAGTACTGACTCAGAGTTATGGCAATAACAAATCATTGCTGGGTTAAGCCACTGAACAGTAAAATACCAATAGGTATCTGATTCACTACTATTTTTATATAATATAAAAAATGCATATGTATATAATTGAAAATGATCATATATGATATGCCTGTACTAAAACTTGCCTTCTTCCAGGATATTGATATTCAAACAAAAGCATAAACATTTTTATTCTAGATGATATACAATTGGAATTTCACTGTACATACAATTTTATAACCTGCAATTTTTATGTAATAATACTCTCATCATTTTCATATCGCATAAATAATCTTTTACATCATTTTAATGACTACATAATACACCATCATTAAGGTGTACATAATTTATTAATCCATTTCCATTACTGGATATTTTTCCACTATTGTCATCAGAGCTGTGATGAAAGTCCTTGCGCATTAATCTTCCTGTGCATAAATGATCATTTTGTTGGCACATTTTGGGGGTACTATGGCTTAATTATTTTTGCCAATATAATAAAAAATGGAAGAAAATCTCACTAATTTTCATTCCATTTTACTAACCATGAGGTTAATGGATATGCACTTAGTTTCCACTGGGATTCCGTTAACATATATTCCCCTTTATGTACCTGACACTTGGAGATAGCGTCAGTTCTGATGTAAAACGAGTTATGCATTCCTAAAAATCACTATGCTGTGTGAAATTGCACAGTAAAAACCACAGGGATTGATGAGAATATGGGATTAGCCATATACTCAAAAACTTTATCAGTGACCAACACAAACAAAAAAAGAACATAGGAATCCAGTAAAAACAGTAGCACAGCTTTACACATTAATGGTTATAAATACATGAATTCTACCATAAATATGATCTTTCTATTAGGTTTTTATTTTAATCACCTGGTGCTCATCATGCCAAGTATACACCTTAATCCTCATCACCTATTTCACCCATCCCCCACCTCCTCCCCTCTGGTAACCACCAGTTTGTTCTTGATTTCTCCCTCCCCTCCACCCTCTCCCTCCCTCCCCTTACCCCTTAGTTTTCCGCTTTGTTTCTTAAATTACACCTATGAGTGAATCATATGGTATTTGTCTTTCTCTGACTTATTTCACTTAGCATTATAATCTTTAGCTCCAACCACATCATTGCAAATGGCAAGATTGCATACTTTTTGGTGGCTGAATAATATTGCATTGTATATACATACATATATACCACATTTTCTTTATCCATTCATCTATTGATGACTACTTCCATATCTTGGTTATTATAGATAATACTGCTAACAAACATTGAGGTGCATTTATCCCTTTGAATCAACATTTTTGTATTCTTTGGGTAAATACCCTATATTGTGATTCCTAGATTATGTGATAGTTCCATTTTCAACTTTCTGAGAACCTTCCATACTGTTTTCCAGAGTAGCTGCACCAGTTTGCATTCCCACTAACAGTGCAAGAGGGTTTCCTTTCTCCACATCTTCACCAGCACTTGTTGTTTCTTGTGTTTTTGATTTTAGCCATTCTGACAGGTGTGAGGTGATATCACATTGTGGTTTTGATCTGCATTTCCCTGATGATGAGTGATGTTGAGCATTTTTTCAGTTGTCTGTTGGCGATCTGGATATTGTTTTTGGAGAAATGCCTGCCCATTTTTTAATTGGATTATTTGTTTTTTAGGTGTTGAGTTTTATACATTCTTTATATATTTTGGTCACTAACACTTTATCAGTTATATCATTTGCAAATATCTTCTCCCATTCCATTGGTTGCCTTTTAGTTTTATTGATTGCTTTCTTCCCCATGCAGGAGCTTTTATTATATTTTATTTTATTTTTAAAGATTTTATTTATTTATTTCACAGTGAGAAACACAGCTAGAGAGGGAACACAAGTAGGGAGAGTGAGAGAGGGGGAATAAGCAGGCTTCCCCGTCGAGCAGGGAGCCTGATGTGGGGCTCAATCCCAGGTTCCCAGGATAATGACCTGAGCCAAAGGCAGTCGCTTAACCAACTGAGCCACCCAGGTGCCCCTTGGAGCTTTTATTTTAATGTAGTCCCAGTTAGTTTGTTTTTGCTTGTGTTTCCCTTGCCGCATATCCAGAGAGAAATTGCTATGGATTATGTCAGAGAAATTGCTGTCTGTATTCTTTCCTAGGACTTTTATGCTTTCAGGTCTCACATTTCAGTCTTTAATAATTTGTCATTATTTTGAAAAAGATGAAGTTTGCTTGTGGAAGTGAGAGCATCAGGGTTGAAGCTTGCGAGTTATTGTGAACTGATGGGAAGAAGTTAGTCTGAAATGGAAGGAGAAGTTGGAACACCAGATGTGGTGTTCCACACCAGATGTGGCTGATAACGTGCTGTGAACTGAGGGAGCAAGCAGATGTTTGAGGTGTGTGTGTGTGTGTGTGTGTGTGTGTGTGCATTTTGTCTATTCCTACATGATTCGGTTCATTTGGATGCAGTTTTCTGCATCACCTTGTGTTCTCTTATATGAAGTGACCCGTAGTCAAAACTTATGTTCACATTATTCCCTAATAGATAAGTTTGCATTTTCAAAATAAATATCATCAGAGCTGACTGTCCTGAGCTTGCCATCTGTGTCCCCTTTAATCCTGCTCCATCTGCATCTGACCTCATGGAAGTTCTTCAAAGTTTTTGCCTGTGGATGCTGCCCCTTTTAAGTTTCCAAGGGCCCATGCAAGCTTTTTCTGTCATTATATCATGAAGCTCCAAATCTCTGGGAATATGGAGAGAATTTAAACAGCTATGATTATGTTGCCATCTTTCCTGAAAACCAAATTTAGTTCTGTCCAACTCTATAGCCCTTCTCGTCTTCCTATGCCAAGCCAAGTGACTATGGGTCATTGAAAAAAATAAATTTATTTAAAGGTAAATGTGGGTTGAGATTTAATAACCAAAACAAAAACTGAAGTGGATTGTTTTTTGGAAAAAACATCAGAAGAAAGATTAGTAAGTACCCCCCACCAGAAGAAAATGTCAACCTCTGTTTTCTTAGCAAAAATATACTATTTTACCTTTTTTGCTGCATAAATGCGAACAACCCTCTTACCTCTGAGGTCCTTGGCTGACTCACAGCTAGAACAGAGGGAAGGAACAAAGACATTTCATGCTACGTCTGAGAAAAGGTATGGGAAGAAACGTTTGTGTTAGAACTGAATGAGTTTAAGTAAAATTGTCTCCATTGGAATTAGCTGAAATGGAAGTGAGATGTGAGGGGAAATGGAATGCCTGAAGGGAACAAATTAACCATGAGGGTGGAGAGGTGGCACCAGGTGTAAGTATGGGATAGGACCCTTTGAGAGCTACTGGGAAGCAGGAGAGGGTGTGCAGCCAGTGGGCAGAGCAGGACACAGCATGGTGGTGAAGGCACTGTGTTCCACTCTGGCTGTCACTCAGTGTGGCAGGAAGAGAACAGGAGCCCAGCGGAGCCCTTGGCAATCTTATTGATACAAGCAGGACATCAGACAGTAATAAGCTTTTCTACTGAGAAGAGCATAGGTGTTATCAACAATGATTAACATGCTTATACACATTAAAATTCAGCACATTTAAGCTCTGTTTTCCACATGTCTGACTTGCTCAGTAATAGACAGGGGGAAGACTAGGTTTCTTCTATTTTACTGAATCAAATGAAACATCTCAGTGTTCACCAGTGTGGCTAGAAGTTCATTTAAGCCCAATCATTGTTACAGTCCCCTCTTCCTAGCCTTTAGGATCTTAAAAGAGCTGCAGGCTGACCCACTCACTATAGGAATGTCTCTGAGTTGTGAGCTGTCCAGGCCCAAGGTTCTCTGGAATCTTTGTCAGTGGTGTCCACCCCTACCTTACCAAGTTCAGTAGCCAGGACATTGACTAGGGTTCTAATTCCTGAGGCTGCTGAGCTTAGTGCTCAGAATGTCTCCATCCTAACATGTTTGTGACTTTGCAGTTAGGATAATCCTGCTCCAGCCTTCCAAACTGCTACACTTATGTTCCAGGTCAAGCCATGCCCCTCTTCTATTCTTGCTGCAGCACAAAGGCTCCTCCTCTGTCCCTGAGCGGTATATTTGAGGGATATTAAGCAGAAAGTTTTGTTTTGTCCCTGTATTGGAAGAGCTCAGAACTCACACTTAAAAGGATGATTGATTTTAATTCTTATTTTAAGCAGTTCATAGTTAACCCCCTCCCTTTTTCCTGCAAAAAACCTAAATACCTCTTTAATTCGTCCATCTGACACCTCACTACATATTATCAGTTTACTTCTAGTTGTGGTCTTTGAAAGTGAGTATGATTCTTATTTTAAAAGCAATGGAAAGAGCTAACTAATTTGTCCAGAGTCAGTTATAATGCAGGAGAAAATCTAAATAACTCAGGCTGACTCCATAAGCTAGTTTCGTACTCCTACACAGCAGCTTCCTGGTCAGTACTTAAGATAGCCCTTGTCCTTTGATAAATTTTCCCCCTATAAAACATCCTTTATTATCTTCCACAGTTCATGAGTGTCAGGAATCTGAGAATGACTGAGCTGAGTGGTTCTCGTTCAGGATCTTATGAGGTTCCAGTCCAGTTGTCAGCGAGGCTCTATCATCTGAAGGCTCGCTGGGGTTGGAGGACCTGTTTCCAAGATGGCACACTCACATGACTATTAGCAGGAGATCTCAGTTCCTCCCAGTGTGGGTCTCTTTTGTGACGTGGCAGATGGCTTCCACCAGTGAACAATGCAGGGAAGAGAGGGAGAAATCACAATATATTTTATGAATCAGCCTTAGAGGTGGGAAGTGACCACCATGGGTGTGAATACCAAGAGATGGGGGTCACGTGGAGGCTGGCTTCCACCGGGCATTTACTTTGGCTGATTTTAGTACCATGTGTATCTGCAACACCAGGGTGAGAAATGATTCCTAGTTTATACTTTTTTTTAATGAATTAATCAATCCATTTAATTTTCCAACTAGAGATGGAAATTTTTCTAATTAGAGATGTGAATGATTTCAAGACACAACCCACCAATTAATTGCATTCCATCTTTCATTATGTATTTGTTCATTCATTAACTCTTTATTGATCATCTTCCATGTGCTGGGCACTATACTAGTTGCTTGAATACAATGAGAAGGAAAATAAATATTACCCTTATCTTCCCAGAGTTGCCAACTGAGTTGGGGAGAAAGTTATTATATGAATAAACACATAAATCAATATATTACCACAAAATGTGATGAGTACTATAAAAACATATATTTATGAGGATCCAATTTAGTTTGAAAATCGGGATGTGCCCTATAGCAAAGATTTCTTGACCTCAGAACTATTGAGGTTTGGGACTGGATAATTGTTTTGTGGGGACTATCCTATGCATTGTGGCGTGTTAACAGTACCTCTGGCCTCTATCTACTAGATGCCCTCACCCCTCCCTAAGTTGCAAAAACCAAAAATGTCTAGATATTTCCAAATGTTTCCCAGGGGCAAAATATCCCCCAATTAAGAACCATTGGTCTATAGGTAATTTCCAAATGAAAAGTGTTAGGGGAAGGGGCATTTCAGGAAGAGGAAAGAATATGTTAGTCAGGTTTTTGTTGACAGACGTTATCAAATAGTAAGAGCCCCCCCAAAACAAACAAACAAACAAACAAACAACCCAGTTACCTAATTCTGATTCTCAAGTTTAAATTGGGATCAGACTCTTGCCTGAATAACTTGCTGGTGCCCTTTTAAGCAGAAATTCACACCCTGTAGCCAGTCTGCTTGTGCTGAATAAGGTGTCTCCATATAATTGCTAAGGAAAAAACAGGTCTGGCCTGAAGCTCTCTTCCAAAACGTATTTTAACTTATTGAATCTCTGGGCTAGCTAAAGTTGTTTGGCCTTCAGCCTGCTGGTTTATATCACTGCCCGAAGCAGGGTATTGTCACTGAGAAATACATGGCCTCACTTTTATTGGAAAGATATTTATAGGTACTGCTTATATCCTATATGAATATATTTAATGTGGAAAGAGTATATAACCAGGCTGGGTATGAAGTCAGATTACTTCCACCAAGACTTGCCTTATTTCAATTTTGAACAGACAAGAATTAGCTTGTGTGCTTAGAATCCTGAAATCTTGAGTGAAAAGAGAACTTAGAGAATCTTATGGGGAAATCATAGCTTTTGGAATGCAGACACATCTGGGTCAAATTTGGCCTTGGCTCTATGATCTTGGACACATAAAATAGCTTCCATTTCCTCAAATGTAATGAAGATAATAATTCTTACTTTGCAGGGTTGTTATAAGGATATATAATATTATAGCAACATCTGACATAACAATAGATATCTAATAAATAAAATGTCCCTCTTTCCTTCAGATGATCCAGTTCATATTCCTATCAAGCATCCCCAAGAGATGATCCCTTTGAAATCTGGGAGCTAGTTTATCCTCAGCTCTTTCCTCTTCACATCCAGAAGATTACCAAATTCCCTCAAGTTTACCTCCGTGTTTTACTTGGGCTGCCATGATTTATTTTTTGGATTCTTCGCAGTGGTTTTCCAACTTGCCTATAATCACAGGTTTTGAAATCTAACAATGTCACTCCCTGAACACTACCTCTCATTGTCCCACAGGATCCAAAATTGGATTCTGTCTTACTTGTCCAGACTTATCTCTCTTTGGCCCCTGCCTTTCATCCTGTGTGCTAGCTATGTCAAATTTCTGACAGAGTCCTGCATGCTGTTTCTTATTCTCATGCCATTTCAGACATTGTTTCTGTGGACAGATATCCATCCCTGCCTGATCCTTGTCCACCAACCAGAGTCCTACTGATTCATTCTCAAGAACCCATCACCCACCAGAGCATCTTCTGACCTCCCACTGGTCTCCCTCCTGACTTCACCAGCTTTTTGCTTTGACACAATCTCATACACATTTCTGTGCTGATGTATATCACACCTTATTGACTTAACTATTTGCTTATGGGTCTGTCTTCTCTACTTGTGAGTGAATTACTAGAAAGCAAGAATCAGGTCTTACTAATTTTTATATTCCCAGCTATTATCATTGATCCTGTACTGGTCCATGTTCCATAAGCATTTTGATGAATTGATCCACATTTAGCTTGAATCCCCACGGTGACGGGAACTTCCAACATTGCAAGGCAGCACCCTGATTTTGACCATGTGTTCCATGTCAAACCCAGATTGATAGGTCTTCCATCTCTATTGCCATATCTACTTCTCTACCCATCTCACTACCCACTAGTCCTTAAATGGCTGCCATTTCACTATTAGAATGCTGTAAACATCATGCAGCAACAAAATTTCCTCTTCTTGGAGAATTCTTCTACTTACTCCTAGTGTGACAGTGGTCTCCAGGTCCCTTATCTCCTTATCTCCCTGACCAGGATTTGTTGTGGGTCACCAGTACCGTGGATAGACCTAAACCCAGGATCCTGGATGAATTCTGACAGCGCAGAGAGTCTTTGTCCTAATGATGATATTGTGGTATGAAAAGGAGAAAATAAAACACGCCTGCCTTTATTCCTATGTCTCTCTACAATAGGAGTAATAGTAGCTACCATAGTTAAGTCCTTACCAAAAGTCATACACTGTAGGAGCAACAACCCAAACTAGTTACTCTCCCTCTAGTCCCTGAACCCAGTTGCAGAACCATCCTCCTGACTTCCCACATCCACTGGAAGCTCCTGGTGAGACCTTGCATCATGGTTATCCTCCAGGGAGGTCCAAATAAAAGGGTTGGGTTTGTCGACCTGTGCCTAGAAACATCCTTCTGCCAACCTGGCAAGAATAAAATTGCCTGAGCCCATGGTGCCCACGGTTACTCGAGCCACAGATTATGGCATCGAGTCAAGGCACCCAGGAGGCCAGATTGCACAACCTCCTGGTGAAGGCACCATTCAAAGCTTTGAGATCGCAGACCCCGTGGCCCATTTCTTCTTTGGTGTCCCTTTGGTTTTCAGAATGGTTCCAATATCAGATGTCCTGCCTGCTGTCCAAATTGCTAGCGTTTTAAACCACCCAAAGTTATTTAATCCTACTTACAATCACTCACATGTCATGAGCACATTTTACACACAGGAATTGCATTTAGCTCTTCACCTGTATAACTTTGCTGATTCCTTTCAACTGCCCTAAAGCAGACACATATTTCAGCTGAGGAAACAGGTTCAGAGAGCTTAACTGACTGAGCCCAAAACATAGGGCTGTTATTTAGCGGAAGGGTTGGGATTTGAACCCAGACATAATTCCAGTGCCCATACTCCTACATTCCGTTCCATACAGCCTCCTGAGTCAACTTATTCTCATACCATCGGGCTAAGCAGAGACCCCATGAGTGTTATGCATTTAGAATCCTGGAGCAAGGAAAACCATCAAGAACAACTATGGGTGAGACCCTTTATGTATGGCACAAATGGGGACAAAGACAACTAGAATAGCAAGTGCTGTCCAGTCAGATATCATCTGGGCCCCATGTCAGCACCTCTGGCTCACCTTATAGCCACCATGGTACCCCAGTTGTGAAAGTATCACAATTCACCCACCAGATAGTTGATTGCCAGAATTGTATCATTGATTGCCAGAATGTGTGACTTCTTCCCACTTTGCATCCTCTTTCTAAGAACTACAAACATCATTTTTTCTCCAAGCATTTTATCTTCCTTTGCCCCTAGATATATTCAAATCCTGCCTTCCCTATTTTCCTGGACAGACCTGGCACCCACCTCCATGACGCCCTCCACCTGGCCCAGGTAGTCTGACCTTCTGAAATCCGTCCCTTATATCCACCTCCAAGATTGCTCCATCTTGTCCACAAGGACCCATGAGAGATATTGCCTCCTGTTCTACAGGGATCTGGAAATAGTCTGCCAGGAGTGTACTCACGCAGGAAGCAGGGTGGACTTCTGGAGCCAGAAACATTTAAATGCTTTAATACAAGCCCCAGTCTGAGGAGGTAGAAGAGCCATTTCTCCTAATCAGAAAATCTCCCTGGACCCCTGCCCCCCAGCAAAGGCCATCTCAGTCCCAGAGTCCATCAAAACTTCAATTTTATCAGAGCCTCCCCTATGATGCCATTTTATGTGCTATTAAACAGAACAATGCAGCTCACCAGTAAAATAATCTGCAATAACAGCCCATTAAAAGCCTCCCTTAATATGGAACTTTCTAATTAATGTAAATGGGGTGCAAAGCTTGGAAAGCCAAGTTGATTCTAATGTTCAGGAAGTAGGTAAAATAGGAAAGGGTCTTATTTTTCATTAGCAATCTATTAGGGAATCTAATGAAATCTTTATGGTTTGGATATATTACCCAAAAAGTTGCAATTGCTTTGTTTCCTGCCTCATTTATCTACCACCTTTCTCTATAAATATTGGCATGCTATGTGCTTGATCTGGGAAAATGAAATTTTGCTTGGATTTTGTGTCTGTATCCTCTCAGGATACATGAGATGAGAACAGAGTGTTTGGAGGTGAAGGGAACACAGTAGACTCACCTTATTTCCTACTTGTCTAAGTTGAAAGCTGAACTCCAAAGAGAGTTGAAGATAAGTGTACCCATTTCCTTTTTTCTGCCTTCCTCCTTTCTTTGCTCTTCCTGTCTTCTTCTTTCCTTCCCTCCTTCCTTTCCCCCACCCTCTCTCCTACCTCTCACTCTGCCTGAGATATTTTCTGAGCCCACTAGCAGTCAGGTTAGACTAGGTTACTTCTGCTAAATGTGAAAACATTAAAAGTTTATCTGTCATCTGTACTACTATTCACTGTGGGTCAGTAGGGGAGCAGAGTCACTCTGGGATCCAGGCTAATAGAGCAGCCACCATGCTGAACATTCCCAGTCATCCTGCCAGAGGGAAAAAGACAAGGTAGCAAATTGAGATCTGGCTCTTCAAGCATCTACCTGGGGGTGCCTGGCTGGCTCAGTCAGTAGAGCATGTGACTCTTGATCTCAGGGTTGTTGAGTTCAAGCCCCATGTTGGATGTAGAGCTTACAAAAAAAAAAAGAAAATAAAAAGCATCTACCTGAATATATGGGACCCTTCTACTCACATTTCATTGTCCAAAGTTAGTTACTGTTGGATGTAGAGCTTACAAAAAAAAAAAAGAAAATAAAAAGCATCTACCTGAATATATGGGACCCTTCTACTCACATTTCATTGTCCAAAGTTAGTTACGTGACCATGCTGACTTCAAAGGAATCATGGAACTGTTATCCTCTAGTGAGTCAAAAAGGCCCTTCCCCTGAGCCAACAAATGTAATAATAATCCATGATATCACAGTGAATTAGAAACAGACCTGCTCTCAGGGAGTTCAGAATCTATTGGGAGAATCAGAAAACAAACTCCAGCCAGAGCATGGTAGATGGGGTATGCTGTCACAGGAGCCCTGGGGCCAAGTGAGCTCATTTACTGCCCTCTTTGTTGCTCTTCCCCTGGAGCTTTGCCGCAGCTAGTGGTGTGACCACCTTCCTCTTTCTTCTTGGGATCTAGTGTCTGGGAGGGAAACTCGTGCCCTGACCCAATTCCCAGGTACCTGTCTTCAGTTTCATAGACCCTTGATCCAGGAGCTTATGAGAAAAGGAACTGTCTGAGAGCAGCCAGCCTAGTCAGGCCTGAGACTCAGGAAAGGGAAGAGCCCAAGAAGGGGAGGTCGAGGTTCAGGCAGCATGGTGGGTGTGGGTTAACCTGATTACTCTACAGCCTACAGGTGGCCACATCTCAGTGCCAGGAAAACAGTCATTTTAAAGGACGGGGCTCTGGAGGAAGTAGTAGAGCAGTTTGGAGCAAGGATTCAGACTCCACAAGGACTGTGGGATAGTGGAGAGTGATAAGGGGAAACTGAGGCAGGACCTCAGCAACAAACAATACTAAAGCATCAGGTTTTCCTTAATCAGCTTATAGTAGCAATTCAGCCCCAAACCTGTCTGCTAAAGTTGACCTTCAGTTCTTAGAGGACTTCCCCACCACACATCCACCATACAGGCCATGGCGGCATCGGCTCTGGAGCTTGGGGAAGTGAGGGATTAAATCTTAGGAAGTGAAGGGAGTCATTGGCTATGGTGAGCATGCTGTGGATAGCCCGACATCACATACTTTATATCCTGGGCAACAGGCCTTTTTAGAGCCCAGAGAGAATGCTCTGGCTAGCTTTGCAATCATGTTCCAATCAGCTTTACAGAATTGTGAAATTGATTATCCTGCTGGTCTCACAGAGGCTTTGGAGCAAGGCAGAAGGGCACCTTAATTCTTTGTTGAGTTCCACACACTGATGCGAGGAGACTTTAGCTTTTCCACCCATCCCCAAGAGGAAGGGAGTTCAAATTACCTTGAAATTACAATTTAGGGGCATCAAACCTTAGCCAGTCTGTTTCATTTTCCCAATCACCCAGCAAGGGTCAAGAACGAGGAAGGAGGTTCCTGGCCTATTACCTCCTCTTTAGGAACATGAAAAAGAGGTGAAGTGAGAGAGTGAGATCTAGGTCCCCACGCAGGCCCAGACATTCTATGGGAATGGGAGAGTGAGTGAGGGGTGTGGGCATTCTGAATTTGGGTCCAGTAGTTCTAGACATCCCCACAGGATAGAGTGATTGAGCTCATAGTCAATTGACTTATATACCAAGGTACTCCTACTGGTTTTTCTTTGCTTTCATTTTCTGTCTTGGTGAAATAGTGGGGATTTTTGTATTGCTGCAGGGAAATGAATAGAACTTAGTCATGTGTTTCTCCAGCCTAGGGGTTCAGGAAAGTCTTCCTGCAGGCAAGGAGCCTGACTGGGTCTTGAACAATGATCAGGAGCTACTTATTTGGAAGGAAGTGAGAAGTCCATTACAGACAGGAGGAAGACCACATGCCAATGCCCAGGAACACTTTACTAGAACAGGTAGAGAGGGAGGGAGGGTATGGTGGACAGGAGACTAGGAGGGCCTGGCACACTAAAGAGGTTAGAGTCTACAGGCAGAAGAAGAGGCATGCACATTAAAAATAAAATATGGAATCACAGGTGGAAAAATGGAGATGTGGTTAGCACAGCAGAAGCAGAAACATTGGCATGGGTCCCCTTGGAGGCCTCCTAGAGCAAGCTGACTTAATGTCACATCTGTCAACTCGTCTGGAATTCACAAGGAATTTCTTAAATGACGACAGTCCTATTATAATGGCTGATAAATAATGAGTACTCATTATATGTCAGGACTTTGCTAAGAATTTTGCATATCTTAATCTTTTCACAATCCCATGAGGTGAATATCATCAGCATCCCCATTGTACAGGTGAGGAAACTAAGCCTCAAGGAGTTGATCAATTTGCAGAATGTCACAGAGTCAGTTAGTGGTGGGATTGAGGTCCAAGTAGTCGAGCCCCTGAGTCTCACCGTTGAGTCCGAACATCGAGCCCCTATCTTAACTGCTGTACTGTGATGCCTCTAGTGATGAAAATAGAGCTCATCTAGTCCTTTCTTCATTCAGTGGGTAGTCACTGAGTGAGATACAACGGCCTCTATGTTAAGTATTGGGAAGCCAGGGTTGAGCAAGATGGCAAGCAGCGTCCTCACATGGAGCCTCCCATCTATTGGGGAGACAGAAAATCAGTAAACAGTTAATAGAAAAGAGAATATCAGGTTGTAAAAAAAAAAAAGTAAATTAGGGCATCAGGAGAGAAAATACGAGAGCATGAAAGGATCTTCAGTGCCAGGTGAAGGAATTGAAGCCAAGAAGAGGAGAGTCGTCTCAGCCATACAGTAAATTGGCAATAGGGTTGAGAAGAGAATCCAAGACTCCTGACAGACACTGTGGTTAATGATCTGGTGCCAGTCTGTTTTAGGCACCAGAACAAGACACCCACAGTCCCTCTCCTCATGGATCTTACATTCTGTTCCCAACCATTGCCGCCTGGGTACCTGAAGCTTTACAAGACGTACTTTTTTTCATCCATTGTCAGTTCTCCTAAAAGACGCCCTTTACTTTTATTTCTCCTATGCTCAGTTCATGGCCAGAAAATCTGAATGGGAGAAAGTCTGAATTTCCTTCTCCGGATAGCCCGCATTCTCCTGCCTTGAAGAATGAGAACACTGGGGGAAAGTAAGGATAAATGATCTATGCCTTTTTCCAACTTCCCAAAGAGAATATATTAACGACCAACCATATAAAAGAAGATTATCTCTACCCTGGTGCACTATTGTTTTCAGGGAATCAACAAGTACAGGGTGGATGACCTTTTTTGAGTAGGGGAGCAGGGAGAGGGGAAACCCCAGAAAAGTGAAAGGACGTTAGCTAAGGCATCAAAGATTGCCCCTGATGTATAATGGTTTTTCTTTTCTTCTGCTCAGCCAAGGAAAGGGGCAGTGGGCTCTGGCTGAGCCTGCAGCTTCCCAGATGCCCTGCTAAGGTCCCAGAGCCCTGAGACTCCATAGGGAAGCCTGTCAAGGGGGTAAGAAAGGATTCCTCTAGATATAATTCCTACTGTCATGCTGCAGCAGGGCACTGTAGACCAGGTGAAGCGAAGTCTATTTTAGCAAACTTCTTTGGATCTAGAACAATTCATATCCTCTCTCTAAGACTGACTCAGTGGGTTAAGCATATGACTTTGGCTCAGGTCGTGATCCCAGAGTCCTGGGATCCTGAGAGATCCAGCCCCTCATCCAGCTCCCCGCTCAGCAGGGAGTCTGCTTCTCCCTCTGTCCCTCTCCCTGCTTGTGTGCTCTCTCTCTCTCTCTCTCTCTCTCTCACTCACTCTCACTCTTGCAAATAAATAAATCTTAAAAAAATAAAAATAAATTCAGGCTTCAGTGTGGGTTCTTAAGTGGTGGGATATATTGCACCCACTCCTCCTAGTCTGTCCCTGTCCCCACTGCTGACAGCCTCAGCATTGCCACGAGCGGGACCCCTCGCACTGTTAATGGTAATGATATGATTTTTACTGCTGTTTCTCTGACGCCACTGCGGGATTTGTAATACTTCCACCCAGCTTCTGCCTGTGGGGTTCTTATTACAAATCCTAGCACTGCTGCTGCCATCTCATGCTGCCTTCCTCCCTCCTTCTCCTCCGCCTCTTCCTCCCTCTCCCCAGCTACCCAGTCCCAGATCTGCTGCCCTGCCTTCTCCACGTGTCATTTGCAGGTGGGGAATGGAGGCTCCAAGCTAGGAAATGCATCACATGTGGGCCTGAGGCTGATGTGTGGCAACACAGGGCTTTAGATCTTGGTCATTAATCTCAAACCCGGTGGAAATTTCAGACTCTTACAAAGAACTTGCAGGCGAGGGCCCGTTAGTATTTAGAACCTCTCTGTGCCGAGGGGAGTGTGAGGGTCACCTGGGAATGTGTTAGAAATGCAGAATCTCAGGCCCCAGTCCAGGCCTCCTGAATCAGAGTTTGGTCTGATGGCATGTCAAAGTGGGCCAAGCACTGAAAATGCCTGCAAATCCACCCTGGCATTTAATCCTTAAAATCCACTAGGATTTAATCCTTAAAATCCACTAGGAAACAGAGCCCATGATGCTGTTCCCACTTGGGTCAACCATGTGCTTCAGAAGTGAGAGTGTGAATGGCAAGCTAGTATGGTAACTCCCTTTCGCTAGGGGTCAAGATGATGATGTTTTGAGAGTCAGAGATCTGAAAGGAGTGGGCCAGGTGGAGCCAGCCAGACAGGTGTCAGAGGTGCATCTGGGCTCATGGCCACTGACCATGAACTTCTGGAAGAGTAGCTGTAGATGTTATAAATAATTTGGGAGGGGGCCCTGGGTGTGCATGCCTGCATACATTAGGGAGCATGAGGAACAGTAGATCACCACCTGCTCAGAAGGACTTCAACTTGAGCATCTCTCCCCTCTGGGAGCACTAACTGGACTTGATCTCCATGGTGGGCCCCTGCTTGAAGACTTCCGGCATTGTGCCATGCCCCTGGGGCTCACAGACAGCTCTCTGGCTCTCTACTCCACCCCTAGCGAGTCCTCCCTGTGCCTGACTATGGTGGTGGCCCAAGAGCCTTCCCCCACCAAGGCTGTTCAAGCGCAGGTGAGCAGTGTTTACCCTCAGAGTCCTCGGAAGCACTCCCTCTGTGACCTCATGTATCTTGAAATGGCTTCACTGAGAAGGAAACACAGTGGTAGAAATGGCATTCATCCAGGTTATCAAAGAAAGGGGGTAATTGCAAAATGAACTTGGAGACAAGCAGCTGACAACCTCACTCCCTCTCCTCCTTTGTATCTTCTCTTTACATGGATTCAAACTATCACTGCTGTGTTCTTCCTTTAAAAAGGAGAATACGATAACATCGCTCTCTGATTTAATTCCAGAGTCGGCTTCCCACAGCTTTGTCATAGAGCCTGAACCCTTTATCATGCCTTTCAAGGCCCTTTACTTATCTGACCCCAACTCACCACCCTCCCCCCCACCCCCAGCTGATAACACCATGGCACAGAATTTCTCACTGTTCTGCAAACCCTCTAGGCTTTTGTGACTCGGGATCTTTCTACAGGCTGTCCCTTCTGTCTGGAATCCTTTGCCCCAATCTGCTCAGAAGCTTTTTAGTCCCATTTCAGGTCATAAGCAATAACACAAAAATCTGGGCTCTTAAATCATTGTACCTCCTAAAACTCCTTTCCCAGAAAGAGCTAGCAAAACAGAGTTCTTGGGGGTTGGGAGTGTGGGGGATAGGGTTTGGTGGGAACTTCTCCCAGAGAGGCCGCCATGGTTTGGGACAGGAGCCCCCTGTTGTGTGCACGTTCCAGACAGGCAGCTGGACGGTCTGGGGGACGAAATGGAGCAAAAAGCAAATCTACATAATGGAGCCATTGATCACTGTCACAATGTGCAACCAGCTGTGGCCTGGAGAGGATGCATTTTTCAGAATTTTTCCTGAAGGAAGGGGTATTTGTTGATGTGAGGCTTTTAGGACTGTGGTGAGGGTTAGTCAGTGTGAGGGAGATTCTTTCCTGATGACATTTCAGAGACAGTTTTTCAGTGAATCAACTTAAAAATGTCTCTCCTCCTGCTCTTAGAACTTGGGACTGCTGTCTCTCCCCTGCAGGGTGAGAGCATTTCCATCTTCTCTCTGGCGATCTCAGCCCTGTTTGTGACAGCTTTCTAGTGTAATTGGGGATGCAGCAGTTCCCATCCATTGTGAGAGTGTGCTCTTGGCAAAATCCAGTCTTTGGGTTCTGGAAATATTTTAATTTGTATAGCTTTCACATGTTTCTTTCTTCAAAGAGTGATGCAATCTCTACACCCTCCCATGCTGCTTTATTTATGGCTGCTGTAGTTTGTTCGTTTGTTTGTTTAATTCTAAGTGCTCGCCTTTTGATAGCAATGTTGAACTGCCATGGTCTGACCAAGCATCTCCTTCCATCCGTCTGACTTTTAGGGGACTGTCCTGAGTCTTTCTGCACTAAATGTGAAGTTGACTATCACTCTCTAAGCCCTCATCCTGACTTTCTTTATAGCACCTGTTTTATAGCACTCATTTGTTTTTAAAGAATGGTTTATTTATCTGTTTACTTGGTTACTGCCTATCTCCCCCAATAGAGCTTGTCTCACTCCCAGTGTATCCCCTGGCCCATGACAGGTACTCGGTAGATGAATGTGGATATAACACATTTTTTTGTGTGATGACTTTTCTCTCCCATTAAGAAAGCCTTCTTTCTCTCCTAGATTATACATACTTTACCTTTTCTTCGTAAATTGATACTGAATTTTGTCAAATACATTTTGACATCTTTTGGGATGAACTCTGACCCCAGGATAGGATTCATTACTTTAGGAGAATCTTAACTGTAATAATCCTTCAACTTCTGGAATAGATTCTTTTTTTTTTTTTTTTGAAGATTTTATTTATTTATTTGACAGAGAGAGATCACAAGTAGGCAGAGAAGCAGCCAGAGAAAGAGGGAGAAGCAGGCTCCCTGGTGAGCAGAGAGCCCGATGTGGGGCTTGATCCCAGGACCCTGAGATCATGACCTGAGCCAAAGGCAGAGGCTTAACCTACTGAGCCACCCAGGCACCCTGGAATAGATCCTTATTGGCAGTAGTATATTGTTATTAAAAAAATGGATATGCTGGCCTATAGTTTTGGTTTGGTTTGGTATTGGTTATTTGGTTATTGGTTATTTGGTTATGGTTCTGCTTTCAGTGTCAGGCTGCGGTATTACCAACTTCTTGTGTGAGGCTTCTAGCCATGAGATTAGTCCCAGAAAGAGATCTCCTATCAGTGCAATGCATGAAAGTGCCCATTTACTCCCCTTCTAACAAAGCTCTTTGTTAATCATTTTAAATTCTCTTTACTACTTAGAAAAGCAAACCTAGAGATCTAATTTAAATTTGCATGTATTTGGTTTCAAATAAGATTGAGTCTCTTTTCTCCGCACTGACAAATATGTATCTTTGTGAATTTCCTGTTCATGTCATTTATCATTTTTCCTCCATTTGAGTGTTCCTCTTTTTTTATTGACTTGCAAGAACTTTTTCTATATTGAGGACGTTGACTGTCATATCTGTTTTTAGATTTCTCATTTTGTTGTTTTCTGTTTTGCTGTTTCCTTTTTAGTAGCGTTGATGGTGGATTTTGACATTTTTAAAACTTGACTTTAAACTCTATCATTGTTTTTTAAAGTATACTTTCTTTACTTACTTGCGTGTTTATAATGTCAAGGCCAGAGATGGAACAACTAATTGGCCGCCCTGATTTCTCTTACTTTACAATTTCATTTATCTCACATTTGACTACTTAATTGAGGGAGGTTTCTCCTTGCTCACACCTGATGTCCTCCTTGAACCTTAGAACATAGCAGACCTGGACTTGGTAAGGTTTCTGAGAAAAAAATGAGCTGGAGCTGAGTGAGACAGAGGGGCAGGGCTGTTGAAGGGAGGCTCCCTCCTGAGGGAAGCTGCAGGATTTCCCCGGGGCATTACAGAAGTTGAATTGGCAGGCCCTGGAGTCACCCCATTCTTATACAGATGTCATGGACAGACAAGGCAAGCGAGGTACCCAGGGCTCTGTGTTGGATTCAGGAGGCCCTCCCTCTTGGGTGCGCAGACTTATAAGAACCTTCAGTGTTGCTCCCTGTGCTGTTACTTGCCCCCTTCCACCTACCTCCATGCCTCTGAGGGAAGAGCCCTGCCCAGATTGAGCCATTCTCTCCTCCCCACCCCTCTGGAACCCAGATCTCCCTGGGTCCTGAATGACGCAGGCCGTGAGGTGGTCTCCCTATCACCCTTGGCCTGTAGCTTGTGCCATCAGCGCAAAAGGTGGGGCCCTGCGGTGTAATGAGCACAGAACCTGTGATCAATAGGATGGTGTACACATGAGCCCCTATCTCTCACTTTGAGGTTGTGGCCCTTCCCCAGCTTTCTTCTCCTCCCCACCCTCTGTCACGTGGTGTCACACCTCTTCTGCCACCACCCAGACCTATGCTCAGAGTCAGACTGAGTGTGTACTTGGCAAATGGCAAAGCTCCACACATATGTCCACGATTCCCATTATTGCTGCTACAAATGAATATTGGCATCAACCGGTTCATTTAACGACAGAGGCTGCCTGCCGCTATAGTCAGGACCACGGCCAGGCTCTTAGAAGCGTTGATGCAGCAGAGAGATCGCTGGGGATGTGACAATCAAAAAGGATTGAGCTCTCTTCCCTTGAGAGTTCCTGTCAACGGCAGAATCCTGTCAGTTTACAAATGCAGTTCTAAATATTTAGAAACCCTAAGCCCCTGCCTGAAAATAAGGATTGAAAATGAATATTTATGAACTGATAATTCCGTCACTCTGTCCTGAAGTGCTTCCTTTGGTGACTCGTAGGAGCCTGTTGCCTCCCGCCCTCTGGGTAGAAGTCAGTGCCCAGCTGGAGAGCATCCCACCACGGGTATGACCTAGATGAAGTCACTCATCCTGTCTGGGCCTGTCTCCTCAGCAGGAAACTGAAAGAGTAATCCTTAACTCATAGTGTTACTCGGCAAATTAAATAATACAATGGATCCTGGGGAACCTAGCAAGGTACCAGGCACACGGTAGGTGCTCAGAAACTGTGAGCGGCCTCCACGTGCCCTACCTTGGCTGAGATCTCTGTCTTTTTTTTTTTTTTTTTTCGGTTTTTGTGTTTCCTTTTATTTTTTTTGTGATTGTAGTAAAATACACATGACATAAAATTTACTATCTTACCGTTTTTAGATGTACAGCTCAGTGGTTAAATATACTCATGACGTTCACCACCACTATCCATCTCTGGAACTCGTTTCATCCTGTAAAACTGAGACTCGGTACCATTAAATGGTAACTGCTGACTCCCCCTGCAGCCGTCACTCCACTTCCTGTCTCTGGGAATTGGACTGCTCCAGGAACCTCTTAGAAGTAGAATCCTACTTATTTGCCCATGTATGACAGGCTTATTTCACTCAGCATCATGTCCTCAGAGTTCATCCCCATTGGACCCTGGGGCAGGTTTCCTTCCTTCCTAAGGCTGGGTGACCTTCCGTGGTATGTGTCTACCACATTTTGTTTGTTCCTCTGTCAATGGACGCTTAAGTTGCTTCCATATCAGTCTCAATGTTTTTAATACTCTATTAACATGTCTTCTAAATATAATTATTTAGGACATTATTGAGGACACCATGTCCTCTTTTGACCCAAATTCCAGAATTCCTAATTCCCTTCAATTCAGAATTCCTATTTCCTGGCCCGGCTCTCTTGCTAACCTGTCTATAATTGTCCTTCTTCAATTGGGAACATAGCCAAGGGCCAAAGGGACTTCTCATCTTTATTGGTTGGACCCTCTGCTTCTTCATTATACCCTGGGTTCTTAGGGGAGCCAAGAACCTTTGCAGCCTCCTTGTCCAGGGTCTCTCAACCATACTCCCTTCCCCAACAGCCTGAAGACA
Source organism: Spilogale gracilis (assembly GCA_004023965.1). NCBI lineage: Eukaryota > Metazoa > Chordata > Mammalia > Carnivora > Mephitidae > Spilogale > Spilogale gracilis. The sequence continues at coordinate 97,616 of PITA01001298.1, forward strand.
AACTGCATCCAAATCCCAGAAGGAGGAGACGCTTGCTAAAAATGTTGGTACCCTGGCCACATTCTAGACTAGCTCACTTGGAGCCTCAGCCTGGGATTACCCTCCATCTGATCCTTCTAAGGTGATCCCAGTCTTGTCCCCGAATTCACATCAGTGGGGGTAGGAGAGCTGAAACCCAGCAGCTCACCTGGACACAACTGTCAGTTTCTCCTTCGGTGAACGGACTGATTCTGAAATGTACTACTCAGTGTGATTGAAACTCCTTACTCTAGTTCCCTTGGAGTGGGGACTGGGCTGGAATTTCAGGCACTGGAATTGGCAGTTTGGGACCAGAGAACAACTCTTGTATTGAAACTGAGACTAATTCATTCCACAAATATTTATTGAGGGTTTACTCTGTGCCTTAGCTCCTGGGTGGCTGCAGGGGATGCCCCAGCTGTGGTCCCTGTTCACCTGTTACATAGTCTGGTCAGAGTGGCAGATACTAATTAGAGAGGCAAATAAATAAAAAAATGTGGCATTGTGTACCTGAGATAGGCAGTGAGGCTCCTCTCCCAGGGTCACTGAGATGGCATGGAAGTGACAGCAGGAACCAGGTCATTCAGGATCTGCGGGCCCCAGTGCAGATGGTTGTTTTATCTTAAGAGCAATGGACAACCATTGAAGGACTCAAGTGTTTTTGCAGGAATAATGATAGATGCATTTACTGAGGGCTTACTGTTTCCCAGGAGTTGTTCTGTGGGCTTTTGCAGTATTCTCCCCTTCATTTCCTCATTCACACCTATGAGGTAGGGACTTCATTCCCTCCACTTAACAGATGTGGAAATGGAGGTACCATGAAGTTAAACTTGTGCAAAGACTCACAACTAGTCAGTAGCAGAGCCCATGTTCTTAACCGGTGCAGGCAGCTGTCTCTTGGTTCTGAGGAGTGACTAGGGACTGGTATTATTTTGGGGGTATAGCAGGAGAACCCCAGTCTGTCACCTGAGGGAATGCCCACCCCTCTGCCAGGGAAATGGCCAGGCCAGGTGGGGTGGTGTGCCTGTGTCAACGTGTGGCCTGAGGAGAGGACTTGCCACCTGGGACAAATGTCAGACCCTATCACCGGCCCTTATCTGGAGCTGGTGCTCAAGACTCTGACAAGGCAGAAAAGCCCTTATTAGCCCACAAAGCTGCTTCTTGGGCTGTTTCCCCAAGGAGCTACATGGCAGGGAAGTGAAGGCATCGACCTTTGGTTCTGCTTGCTGCACAGACCATGCGCCCTGGGGAGCACCAGGTGCCCACCTGAGTTCATGCAGTTTGGAGTCTGCACTTGCGTGAATCCATGGCTCGTGGTGGGCAGGTGCAGGACTTGGGATGGGAAAGGAAGGACCATGGACCCAGAGGAGGGGGCATGGAGTTGGCTAGGGAGCTAGAGGGGCCAATAACTTATGGCTCTCTGCTGAAAAAAAGGGGGGAAAGAATGGATTGAAGATCCAAATGAGGTAATGGTGTAGACGAGATCTTCTTATCAGGGAAATACACTTTTCAAAAAACAAGGGTTTCTTGAAATATCTCAGATTGGCTTTATAGATAGCCCTGGGCAGTGGACAAAAAACGATTTGGTGTCAGGGACATGCAATTGGAAAGTTGAATACCTAGGTCTCTCTTTCTCTCCTCATTGTCCCTGCTTCCTTTGGTCTGTCTGCCCCATATTTCTTTGTGCACACAGACTTTATTCTTGGCTTGCTTGTTGATTTCCATGCCACCTGCTTCAAAGAGTGTAAGTCTTTAGCCTGCAGTAGAATAACTGCCCGACTATCACCACCACTGCACCTTTGAGCTTGAGCCTCCTCTTTTGGCTTAGCACAGTCACCGTCCTCTGAACAACTGAGAGCAAGTTGGCAGATGTGTCTGTGGCGCCGTGGACTCCATAGATTCAGAAATGGTAACTTCAAGACACAGATTCAGGATGGAAATGGTGGACAGGGGATACCATTAAACCTCCCCAGGGGTACCCAGATTTGGAGACAGATTGCACACCCCTCCTCTGAGTGTCCAGTTTGTTGCTGGAATATTCTCCTGGCTCCTGAGTTCTTCCTTTGGAGGTAAAATCCGGGCCCTCGGATTGTTTGTCATTGAAGAAAAGAGCCAGACCCAGGGAGGCAGTAACTGATGGAGGACTGCCTCCAACTCCATGGCAGGTTAGGCAGCCCAAGGTGGTGTGGGCACTCCATCACCCCATCCAAAGCAGACAGTGAACCCAGTAACATAACATAGAGGTAAGACAAGAAACCAGTCCAGGTAGGTCTCCATGGGAGTGTTTCTATATTTATAGTCAGAGCACTTCAAAGAGTATTTGAATTGATATTACTTTAGCAAACGTCTTTCATGCAAATTTTGATATTTTTCAATGAAGAAGCTTTCATCTGAATCAATGGGATGATTCTTTCTACCTCCCACCTGAAACACCCAGTGGCTTCCTGTTGCATTCCTTGTGCGTGCTGAGGCGGGAGTCTTAGTTGCCTTCTTCATGTTTGAGAGATGTGAGCCTTGCATCTTTTTTTAAACAAATTTTATTTTATTTTATTTTTTCAGTGTTCCAAGATTCATTGTTTATGCACCACACCCAGTGTTCCATGCAATACGTGCCCTCCTTAATACCCACCACCACGCTCACCCATCTCTCCACCCCCCTCCCTTCCAAAACCCTCAGTTTGTTTCTCAGAGTCCAGAATCTCTCATGCTTTAACCCCTCTGTTACTTACCCCAGTTCACATTTCCTTTCCTTCTCCTATTGTCCTCCATGTTACTCCTTATGCTCTACAAGTAAGTGAAACCATACGGTAATTGACTTTCTCTGTTTGGTTTATTTCACTCAGCATAATCTCCTTCAGTCCTGTCCATGTTGATACAAAAGTTGGATATTCATCCTTACTGATGGAGGCGTAATATTCCATTGTACATATGAACATATCTTCTTTATCAATTCATCTGTCAAAGGGCATCTTGTGAGCTTTGCATTGATGGGAGGCTGGAATTCCAGGAGTGGACCTTGGAAAGAGATGGTGTACTTTAACTATTAGCCCAGCAGTACACCCAAAGCTCTGCTGGGCCTGCAGCTCTATTTCTTCTACCAAGAGAGCAGTGGTTTTCAAGGTCTCGGGCTTCATGGGAGGCTAACACTAAGGGCCCCACCTGCCAAAGGTCTGGGATCACCTACTTCAGATTGTTGCTTATAATAGCCTTTGACCTCCTCAAATCAGCTGCTCCCTCTGAGTTCCAGCTTGGGGAGGACTGTGCTGGGTGGGTACCAGCCATCTTCCTGGACATCTCATCATCCTGATTTATGTTCAATTTTCCTGCCTGAGGCCAACTCCATGCTCTGTGTTTACCCCTGATTCACCCAGCAGTACCCCTGGAAGGAAACCGGGTAGGGAGCTGATGGGGACACAAGGTCTGAAGGCTGAGCTCTGCAGTACCTATGCATTCAGAGGGCATGGAGGTGGGCCCAGTTACACCAGTCTATCCTCCCAGCTTCCCAGGGCCCAAAGCCTTGTTGGAATCCCAGGAGCTCATGGGCCCTATATCCCTGGTCTGAGTTGGAGCAGCCATTAATCACCTTTTAGGACAAAGAGTTCAGTCCTTCCAGCCAGTCCTAACCCCTAGATCTGTCTCCAGGGCTGCTTCTCAGTCCAGTGCTGCTGATGACTTGCAGGGGCCCCTGTTCCATTCAGACCAGTAGCCTAAATCTTACAGGGACCGCATTCACCCCCTCTTACCCTATCTCCCATCTGCCCTCCTTTGCTCACTGGCCCCCTGCCACATTGGCCTCCTGGCTGTTCATCAAATCAGTCAGATGTGAGCACAGTTCAGGGCCTGTGCTCAAGATCTCTTTGATACCCACCTAGCTGACTCATCTCCGTGGAGTCCTCACTTGAATCTCACCTTGTTGATGAGGTACCTCCTGCCCAGGTTCCCCCAAGCACTCCTGTATCTCCTGCTCTGCTCTCTTGTGACCTTTTCTCTTCTCTCTTTTCTGTGGCATCTGCTCACATATAAGTACCTGCCATGTTACATTTTGTATCATTTTCTCCTGGCCTCTCACTGCCCTGGCAGGTGGAAGGTAAACTCCAGGAGGGCAGAGGTTTTTATCCATGTGTTCACTGACATATCTCAAGTTCTGAAATAATGGATAGTCTATATTAGCTCAATAAATAATTGTTGACTCAAATTGAATGAATCTCTAGGTTACCCAGCATATCCTCAAAGACCCTCTCATGTTGCAAATTGAGGTCTGACTGACCTACTTGGTATCCTGCTAAGTTCTAAGAATTTCCAAGTGTTCTTATTCATGTGGACATGCTTTATCTCCACAAAAATATCTTTTTCTCCATGATGAAACCGAGTCTTGTTGAAGGTCCCCCAGCTGCCGAGCATCGTGGCCAAGAGTCAACCCCAGGACCCATGATCACATGCACTACTGTTAACTTAAGTCTTTCAGAATTCAGAGTTTGCCCTTGTCTTCTCTGAGTCTTTAAAAGATTCAAAGCTGATGAGATTCAATATCTATCTGTTCCAAACCCCTTCCCAAGTAAAAGGTACAGGAGAGTTTATACTTAAAAAGAAACACAAGAATATGAGATGTACAGTTTGCTATGAGGCGAAAAAAAAAAAAATTCCTGAAGCCAATTTCCTTTCTAGTCTTCAGCTTGGCTGCTTGGCTTCTCCCTACAGTGGGTGCCTAATGAGGCGTGGCTCTGAAAGACCAGGCAATCACTGTTCCCTTCCTAGGTTTGCCTCTGCTGTCCCCAGCTCAGGACACTGAGTCATAGCCTTTGCGGCAAGCCTGCTCACACACACCATGTAGAGCTAATGGACTTGTAGGAAGAGGCATGCAGGGAAGCTTCCCCAACCAGCCTGGCATTGCCTCTCAGGGCACCTCACTTAAGTGGGACAGGAGGAGGAGGCTGGGTTTTCAATGGCAAGTTAGAGCTCTTTGGGCACCACGGGTGCAGAGATAGATCTCACTGGCCTCTACAAAGGATTGGGGTGGGAAGGGAAGAAGGTGCTAGAATCAACAAGGAGCTGGGGCATCAAATCTGTATCTTCAGAGAGGTTGTGAGCTTTTTAAGAGGAGAAACCATGTTAACCCACAGTTGGCCACCTCTCACTACTAGGAGACTGTGGGAGGAGAAGGTATTAGAACACAGAGCATGTGTCTCTGTGGAGGTAATAAACTTTGGCATCACCCCTCTGCCAGAGGGCACCCAGGGGAAGAAGAAAAGCCTGGTCCTGGTGTGTGAGGAGACCGGGGCTGCCCCTCAGGGGTGCCCTCTGGTCCATTGGCATCAACGGAGTGTCCGTCAGGGGAGAGCGGGCCTCGAAGCAGTGATCCAGGTTTTGGTGCCCTCGGCGGAGCTGTGGCCAGGCTGAGGGAGACTGGTTTCTCCCTGTGACGGTCGAGTGAGGACGTGGGCAGATTGCACATACCCCGGGAACAGCCTGCTGGCCCAGGATGGGGTCTTAACTCCCAGTAGCGCCAGCCATGTGGGAGGAAACAGTGTCCTGGAAACACCAGTCCCCCCCTCCCCCGGTTATTAACAACAGTGCCATGCTTGGCACTACTGGAAGATTTTTCACAGAACTCTTTTGTCCACTTAGGTGTCCTCACTTTACAGATAAGAACTGAAAGGGCTGTTCCTGCTTGTCCTAGACCAGGCATTCTCAGCACAGTGCTGTCACACACAAGAGATGAAAACTGGTTCTTGCAGCAAGGAGTGTGCTCAGAAAATCTCCCTCATCTGTGCATGTGTATACAGACAGCTGCCCAGACCAGCGCTGGTGAACCACTCACCGCACGTGGCTCTCCAGCCGCTGACATGTGGCTAGTCCGCATCAAGCTTTGTAGGAAATATAAAATTCACACCTGCTTTCCAACACTTGGGGGAAAATGGGATATTATATATATCATTCATCATTTTGTGAGGATTATATGCCAAAACAATAACATTGTGGATATCTTGGGTTATTATTAAAATGAATTTCATCAGTTTATTTTTTGTTTAATGTGGCTCCTAGAAAAGATGCAATTATAAATGTGGCTCACACTCTGTTTCTAGCGGGCAGTGCTGCTGGAGACAACTGTCTGCTCAGAGGAAGCGCCAAGATTTGTACCTGAGTTTTCAGACTCCCTCCCAGGCAGTCTTGTTATCCCACAGCTGTCTCCTTGGAGAAGATCCACTTACTGTGTGACCTTAGGCATGCCCCTTCACCTCTCTGAGCCTTCATTTCTACTGAGTGCTTTGTAAGTGAAAAAGTTCCCTCCAGCTGTGAGGTTCCACTCTGGACCCCGCTGAGGGCCTGGGGTCACTACAGATAAGAGGGTGTGGGCTCCCTGATGACCTGGTTCAGCAGAAATGACAGTTCCCTAAATAGTGTTGGTACCTGCTGTGTGTTTCCTTCTGGGGAAATATCACATGGGCAAGATGAGAAAAAGGGAGAGCGTCTAACTGGAGACCAGCAAAAGAAAGTGTTAGAATAAATGACGATTTTAACCATGAAGGGAGGAAAATAAAAGCTTTCATCTCTTGTGGGAAAAAGACCAAAAAAAAAAAAAAATAGGCTTTCACAAAACCTTCCCCTGCTAATAGGGGCTCGTAAAACATTTTACATATATGCTCTGCTGGATTGAATTGATGTTCAGATCTCCAATATGCCCACCCTTTTATTCCTTTCCTCATGCCTAATTTGAGAAGGGGGGGATAAAATCGATTCAATTTTAATTTCATGAGGAAAATGCTGAATGAGAGAAAAATGCAGTAGAGTGAAGCTTGAGCCCTCAGCCCCCTGCGGCCCCAGAATATGTTATTATGAGATCAGTGAAGTTCTCCTCAGAAGGTCCTCTGGAATCTACCCCTGCCTCAGCCTTCTGAGGAGGAAGCAAGAAGCTCCTGATCAGAAGGAGAGACCCTCTGGGGTGCTAAGGAAGTGCATTCTGGGACAGGCCCCCCATCATCCCCATTCTGTAAATTCACTCCCACCTCAGTCCCCCTGAACTTTGGCTTCCATATCCCCCCAACCCTAACCTGGAGCTCTCCTTGTGTCTCCAAATGCCAGGCACGTTCTCTCACGCCAGCTAATGCTTCAACAGACAGGTTCCCACAGCAGAGTTTCCAGCGTCCCCGTGTCTGGAAACAAGACTGGCCCCTCTTCGGAAGGACAGCAGAGCCCTGAAGTTAAGCAGGTGGCATCTAGAGTCCAACTGCCTGGGTGGCAAGCCTGCTCTGCCTCTCACTAGCTTTGAGAAGCCTGGAAAGCTACTTGGTCTCCTTAAGCCTCAGTTTCCTTATCTGTAAAGTGGGAATAATAATGGCACTAGTCTACATGATGATGATTAAATGAGTAATGTGTGGAAAGTGCTTGGCATGGCTCCTGGAGAACGCTGAGTGGCAATAAATATTAACTCATCTTGTTATTATTATTGTAATAAGTTTCTATAGTGAGGTGGGAAGTGGAGGGTTGAGCCTTTGTCTTCTGACCTGTGGTTCCATGATTCCAGATTAGCCCATCAATGTGATATAGGCATTTGGGGCAAAAATACCACACAAGGGATATGCCTTTCTCAGAGCATCTTACCAGGAGGCTCCTGGCATCCATATGTCTCATTACTGGAGTTGCTAACTTTGATCCTGTGGTTAGGAAGGTAGTGTGCACTTGTTGAGCACCTACTGTGTTTCCTTTTCGAGATACAAAAGTGAATAAGATGTTACCCATGCTCCCAAGAAACTGTCAAGTCTGATGGACAAATCGTGTCCTAGTTACTATTGCTGTATAAAAAACCATGCTAGAATTTAGTGGCGGAGAGCAGCCACTTTACTGTGTTCTCAGGTTCTGGCCTCAGAAATTCGAAAGAGCACGGCAGAGATGACTTGTCTCAGCCCCACAATATCTAGCAACCAAGAAGACTCAAATGACTAGCAGGGACTAGACAGGAAAGTGGGACCATCTGGAGGCTTGCGCATTTACCAGACTAGTGCCCAGATAGCTGAGACTCCCAGCCTGGATTCAGCGGGGGCTTTCACCTGGAGCACCTCCGCACGGCCTCTTCATGTGCCCCATGCGTCTTCACAGCACGGCAGCGCCTGGCACAGCATCTTGCATGTTGTAGACTCGAATGTCCTCTGTGGACAGGTCAGAAGCTGCATGTCCCTTGTGAGCCATTCTCAGAAGTCACACCACATCATTTCCTCCATGTTCTATTTGTCAAAGCCATCACAAGTCCTTCTAGGCTCACAGAGGGGGACAAGAGCTCCGCCTCCTGAGGGGATGAGTGTCAAAGGACTGGGGCCATTTGTAAAAACCATCAAAAGAATGGAAAAGCACTGAAAGGTATTTCCTACTTACACAGATTTGGAAACTCCTCCAAGAGGACAAGAGCTTCACCAACTTGGGCCTCATTAATTATTAAATACACGATTTAATTTAGCGTCAGCTGCATACCAGACAGGTGTAGACCCAGCTTCCAGGGATGCTTGCCCAGGCCCTCCATAGGGTGACAGGCCCCGGTGACCCACTGCAGAACCTTGTGGTCTGACCACTGCAGGTAGCCGCCATCACCACGCCCCACCTCTGGCACCTGGCCAGACATGGGCACATGCAGAGGTCCAGGACAAGGGACAGGGCAGGGAGGAAAATGCTGGCCTTTGGCATCAGAAGAACTTCAGTGTAAACCAGGCTGTACCATATTCTAAGCCTGTTACATTTTCATCCTTAATCCTCATTTATTCAGTAAACCTCATTGACTCCTGCTCTGCGCCAAGCTGGGGGCTGGCAATTACAGCAGTAAACAAATAGAATCCAGGCCTTGCCCTCAGTGAAGGATTTCCCCAGGCTGTCTCTGCCAGAAAGCCCATGGGCAGCACTGCAAGGTTCTGGGGAGTGGGGTCAAGGGATTATTTGACTGCTCTCACGTCTCCATGCCCAAAGCCAACTGTAGAGGAATCGGTCATGCAATTTAGCAACTTAACCAGGTTAAATTCAGCAGAACAGAAATCAGCTGAGTGTGAAGTTGGAAGGCAAGCTGCTTACATCTAGAAACCCGGGAAATATTGCAAAGCAGACTAAAAGCAATTGGGAGTATCACTAGACAGACTCATTAAGCAAGAAGGTTTCTGTGAAAATAACAAAATCATAGCACCCAGGGCACCCCAGCATGAGATTAAAAGCTGAAAGGAGGTTCAAGCTTCATATTATGAAGCTGCGTTATGACAGTTTAGGAAGAAAGAATTCAGAGCCATCTGAGTTGGTGGTGGCTCTGTTATGGGACTCTGACTGGCTGTGTCTTTGAAATTCAGAGCATTTTGACAGAGTGAAACTATCAGAATATCGCTCCCATGTGGGGAAGCCAGAGGAGGGGAGAGGAGGACACAGAGAAGCCCAGGGGTGAGTCCCAGAAGGGCTGGGGTGCTTTGGGGGGTAGGGGACAAGTATTGATAGGAGCACAGTCACCTGAAGTCTATGTGGAGCTGAAGGCCAAGGGGGTGATTTAGGGGAGGGAGGGAGGTGCACAAGATAAGCACTCAGTCAGTGTTAGTTCTTGTTATTACCGCCAACAGGCCAACTTTGTAGCTTGGGTTGCTGGGTAGTAAATATTCATGACCCTGGGCCAGCTGGATGCTGAACTTGTTTCCTCCTCGTGTTTGATCCGGAACCACCAGAAAACCAGCCAAAGTCAGCGAACAGGATATTGATTGGAAATCAGTAAAAACCATGTTGGGCAAACCAACTAGCTTCCCTTCCGCCACCAGTCTTTGATCTGTGGCAACTGAGGGAGTGCATGCAAGGCTAGGACAGGCTCCCCAGGGGACAGGCCCACCCCGCCCCTGCAGGCCTTGGTCCCTGTGCTGGCAGCTCCGGGGAAGGGGTGCAGCCCAGGCAAGGCACTGGCGACACTCCAGTCTGGACCTCTGACCTTGGGAACCAGAGAAACATGGCAGGCCCTGGCAAATGTTAGCGGAGCGTTTTGGCAGGTGAGGTTACCAGATACATCCTAGGTGCTCCGCTCCGTGCGTGGAGGAACTGGGTTTCAGGGCAGATTCTCCCGAGACTGAGGTCCATGGTCTTCCTTCTCCTACTCTTCCCCTTCCTGAATGTCAGCAGCATCAGGAGGCCAAGGCCAGCAGACTCTCACAGATCTTGCCATCGCTGTCCAGCCTGCGAAATCTCATCTGCCTTCAGGCCTGGTGCCAAGGGTTGGCTCCTTCTTATTTCCCAGGTGTGGGGATCTCATCCTTCATCAGCCAGGACTCAGCAGCTCTTGAATTCACTCCCTTCTCCATCCCCTCAGCTTCCAGTCTAAACCAGGCCGTCTCTGTCCCCTGCCATCTGAATGACAGCCAGCCTCTCTGAAAGGGCCCTGTTCCTCTAGTCAGTTCAGTCCTTCTCCCCCTTGCCAGGAAATGCTCCTCTTCAGATTCAGCATGCATGAGAATCCCCTGGAGAACCTGTACAGAGTCCTGGGCCCCAGCCCAGACATTTTGATCAGTAGGTCTGGCATGGGCCCAGGAATCTGCATTTCTAACAAACTCCCAGGTGATGCTGATGCTATCTTAGCACTGTTCCCAAATTAGGGTATGACCCTGTCTTTCTTTTGATAGCCTACCTTCCCTTTCAACATCTGTTACCCTCAAGATAAAATCTAAACACTTGAATATTCATACAAAGCCTTCCATGGCCAACCCTGTCACGATCTGTTGTATAGTTTGTGCACTGCCCAAAGACACACCACTAAGAGGATGTAATCCACGAAGCACTGAACTGTATGTGTCAGGAGGACTGTGACGGGACGTGAAGAAGGGTCACAGAGGCACCCTCAGCTCACTGATGTACCTCGGGGCTGGGATGGAGGGCACCTGTGTCTGCCTAGAGAGGTGCCTTTTCCTAGTTTCCACAAAAACACTACATAGGCCAGCAGTCATCCTACCCAGGAACCTCTCTGCAGCCTCCACTTCCTCCTTCCTCCCCCCAGTCTCCCAGCCCTCTCTCGCCTCCTTCACCTGGTTAACACCTTCACGTGCTCTGGGAAAGGCTTCTTGACCCCAGAAACCTTCTCTCTTCTATGCTCCTGAGAACCAGCCTCCCTTCCTTCAGAGCAGTAATCCTTCTGCCCTTGCCACTTATTCCTCTGGGCAGGCCTATCTCCCTGGCCCGACTGTATGTTCTGAAAGGTTCCCAGGGGCTTAGCACTGGACCAAGGCAAGAGCTCAGTAATACTTGCCTTCGATTCTATTCTGCAGCCACAAAGACCTCCCCGGTGCCAAACCCGGAATGCCACCTTTTGTTGTTGTTTTGTAAACATTTTATTTGGAAATAATTCTAAATTTACAGAGAAGATGCAAAAATAGAACAGAGAGTTCTGTACCCTCCACACAACTTCCACAGATACTAACATCCCACATAGCCAAGGTGTATTTATCCCAACTGAGAACTCACGTCAGTGCTTTACTGTCGACTAGACTTCAGGCTTTTATCTCCAATTGCCTGAGTTTTTCCTTAGGTGTCTTTTTCTCCCCCTCTAGGTTTCCACACAGCATTTAGATGTCACATCTCCTCCTCCTCCCCTGCTCTGTGACAGTGTCTCAGTCTTTCCTTGTTTTTATGACCTCGACGTTTCTTGAGTGCTGATCAGCATTGAGTCTGGTTTGGTCTGATGTATATATTTTTTTAATATTTTATTTATTTGGGGGCACTTGGGTGGCTCAGTGGGTTAAAGCCCCTGCCTTCGGCTCAGGTCATGATCTCCTGGGATCGAGGCCCACGTCGGGCTCTCTGCTCAGTGGGCAGTCTGCTTCCTCCCCTCTCTCTGCCTACTTGTGATCACTCTCTGTCAAATAAATAAATAAATAAATACTTTTATATATATATATGTTTTATTTATTGTTTTACTTGAGAGAGGGACAGTGAGAGAGAGTAGGAGTGGGGCGGGGAGGAGTAGAGGAAGAGGGAGAAGCAGGCTCCCCACTGAGCAGGGAGCCTGATGTAGTGCTCCTGAGATCATGACCTGAGCTAAAGGCAGACGCTCAGCCGACTGAGCCCCACAGATGCCCTGATGTTTGTTTGTTTGTTTGTTTAATTGGTAGGCTGAGATTCTAGGGGAAAAGGCCACAGAGGGCAAATACCCTTCTCATCATATGAGGGGCTCTTGAGCTCCATATGACTGATCATCGGCAGTTGACCTTGCTTGCTTGCTCACGGAGGTGTAGGCCAGTTCTCCCCACTTGAAGCTACCGTGATCCCTCCTTCATACTAGGTCTCACTAGGTCCAGCCCACACTCAAGGACAGAGGGATCAGGCTCCCCCTCCTGGGGGAAGAGGAGCCAAAGAATCTGTGTTCTGCTAATGAAGCCACCATGGTAGCTAGTAACTCTTGGGGGAGACAGGTCTGTGCAGAAATGTCATTCCTCCTCTGTGGGGTCCCCCGGACCCAGCATTCCCCCACAGCCCTGCCTGCAGCCTTTACCAGTGCAGGTGCTCCCATGGGGAGTCCCCTTGCCTCCAGCATGCCCTTTGAGGATACCTTTCCTTGGCACAGGCTACATTTGCAATTCTTCTGCTTCCCCCTTCATCTAAAGGGTCCAGCTCTACTGCTGTCCACCCTGTCTGTCCCATAGTATCTCCCAGAGAAATTTAAAATTGTACTGATATACTGATGCCAAGGTCTTTGTGTCTGGAGCATTTGATGGAGTTAGTTCGGGTAGAGTGTGGGCATTAATACTTTTCTTTTTTTATTGTTACTTGAATTTTTTTTCCAGTATTCCAAGATTCATTCCCCATTCCCCACACCCAGTGCTCCATGCAATAGGTGCCCTCAGTACCCACCACCAGGCCCTCCCATCCCCCAACCCCCCTCCCTCCAAGTCCCTCAGTTTGTCTCTTTGTCCAAAGTCTCTGTTATTTTGTTTCTCTCCCTGGATTACCCTACTTCCCATTTACTTTCCTTCTCCTACTGTCTTCTAGGTTACCCCTTATGCACCGCAAGTAAGTGAAACCATGCGGTACTTGACTTTCTCTACTTGGCTTATTTCACTCAGCATAATCTCTTCCAGTCCAGTCCATGTTGCTACAAAAATTGGATATTCATCCTTTCTGATGGAGGCGTAGTATTCCATTGTATATATATACCACATCTTCTTTATCCATTCATCTGTTGAAGAGCACCTTGGCTCTTTCCACAGTTTGGCGATTGTGACCATTGCTGCGATGAACATTGGGGTACATATGGCCCTTCTTTTCACTACATCTGTATCTTTGGGGTAAATGCCCAGTAGTGCAATTGCAGGGTCATAGGGTAGCTCTATTTTTAATTTTTTAAGGAATCTCCATACTGTTTTCCAAAGCGGCTGCACCAGCTTACATTCCCACCAACAGTGTAAGAGGGTTCCCCTTTCTCCGCAGCCTCTCCAACACTTGTTGTTTGCTGACTTGTTAATTCTGGCCATTCTGACTGGTGTAAGGTGGTATCTGAGTGTGGTTTTGATTTGAATTTCCCTGATAGCTAGTGACGCTGAACATTTTTTCATGTGTCTGTTAGCCATTTGTATATCTTCTACGGAGAAGTGCCTCTTCATGTCTCTTGCCCATTTTTTGATGTGTTCATCTTCTTTTTGGATGTTGAGTTTGAGTAGTTCTTTAGAGATCTTGGATACCAGCCCTTTGTCTGTAGTGTCATTTGCAAATATCTTCTCCCATTCTGTGGGTTGCCTCTTTATTTTTTTGACTGTTTCCTTTGCTGTACAGAAGGTTTTTATTTTGATGAAGTCCCAGAAGTTCATTTTCGCTTTTGTCTCCTTTGCCTTTGGAGATGTGTCTTGAAAGAAGTTGTTGTGACCGATGTCAAAGAGGTTACTGCCTTCTTTTCCAGGATTTTGATGGATTCCTGCCTCACGTTGAGGTCTTTCATCCATTTTGAGAATAACAGCAGATTAATACTTTTTAAAAGCTCTCCAAGGGCATTCTGTGCTCTGGAGCCTGGGCTGAGGATCATGGGCCCAGCCCCCCACTCCGTCCGGCAGCTTCTCCGGGAGGCTGTCTGCACTCTCTCTGGCAGAACCAGTCACTCCCAAGTCTGTATTCCTCAAGGACTTGGTTTCTTGCTATTTCCATCAGTGCCTCTGTTTTTCCCAAAAGTCAGGAACTACATTAGAAGCTCCAGGAGTGGCAGGACGTATGTCCGTCATAATCATTTTCCTGCTGTGGTTATAGCCCTCCACTCTCTAGGAAAAACAAGGGCCCTGTGGCCAAGAAGTCACTGGCATGTGCATTTCAGCCATCTGTTCAGAAGGACCGTGCTTGCATTTGATATTTTTAATTTTCAGGTAACAAAAAAGACAATGCTACCACTTCTAACAAGAGGCAGTGACCTTAAAAAAAAGGGGGGGGGTGCCTGAGTGGCTCAGTTGGTTCAGCTCAGGTCATGATCCTGGAGACTGGCTGTGTTTCTCTCTGTCAAATAAATAAAATCTTTAAAAACAAACAAACAAAAAAAGAGGCAGTGACCTTGAATAGGTCTGTTCTTATGTGTTCACCTTGGGAGGCACCAAGATGACAGAGACCATGCCTGTAAACACTTTTACAATGAGTCCAAAAAAAGGAGAAAATATTTCAACCATTTGTTTTGGATTTAAAGAAAAATAAAAGTAATTTAAGCATTTTTTTTTTTAAAGAACTGATCATGTCAGTAGCCTCGTTAGGAATCTACGAGGGTGAGACCTCCAGAGTATGGACTGGAAGCCATGTGGAGAAAGTCAGGAATAGATGGGATGCCTAATGTAAGGTGCTGACTTGCCCCTCCCCCAAGGGATTTAGGACAAAGACAGCAGGGCTGTAGCGGGAGGGGAGAGGGCTGAGCTATGGAGGATGTTTCTGGAGAATCATGCTATAGGAAGGCAGGTCTTGACACACTTTATACTATCACTCCTACCAGCTGATGCTGTTATGGGTTTCCTGCACTTGGGGTCATCTAGTTGCGAGTGAGCTCTTTGACCAGTGCTCCAGTCCTCCCAACACATCTTCGTGTATTCTAAGGGACTTCTATAACTTCCTGGCACATCATGGCACACACATTCATGCAGCAGCTAAGAAGAGACCATGAGGAAGTAGAGGCAGTGGAGAACACTTCGAGAACAGTGGATTCCCAGCTGTCCTTCTAGCACACTGCCCCTGGCATATAAACCTTCTCTTGGACTCAGTAACCTCAGCTAAGGAATGGCAATGACCATAAAGAACCCCTACCATTTCTTTGGAGGATTAAATGAGATGGTTTTATGTGAGGTCCCCTCACAGTGCCTGGTGCATAGTTAGTGCCCCCAAATTGTGCTTTTGTCATGATTGCATCTTCTGAACCCCTGCTTCTGCATCTTGGCCACTTCCCTCACCCCTAGTTTATCTCATATCTTGCCTGCCTGCTTCTCCCTCCCATGCAGCTTCTCATTTTCAGGAGCAGAATCTCATCAGCTGCCCTGTCTGAATTTACCCTGTACCCAGTCCAGTGCTTGGACCACAGCACAGCTCAGAGCATGTTTAAGATACAAACGGGTCCTTCCTGGTGGGGCTCTTCAAGGGAAATCCTCTCCTTCTGTTCTCCCTGCCCTCTTGCCCCATCCTCTGCCACCTGGCTAGAAAAGCTGCTTGTTCTTAAGGTCACCCATGGTCCGTGGCAGCCAGACCCTTGATACCAAGGCTTGTGGACCCCGCTGGAGCCTCACTTCTGAACAAAGAGGCTGCCTTTCCTAGAGAAAAAGCAGGAGCAGTCTGCAACATCAAACAGAAACCAAAATTAAAATGATTATTTAACCCTTGAAGAACCCTAGGCTCAGAGAAGTGAAGCAAACTGCTCATACAACACAGCTAGTTGGGTCATTTCTATACAAGCAAGGGGAAGCAACGTGGAACAAGATCCAGGTAAGATCCTTGCCCTTGTGGAGCTTAAAGTCTACTCTAGGGTAAGCAGACGGTTTCTGTAAAGCAGCAGAGAGTAGTTGTTTTACAGGATATGAGCCATAGTCTCTCTGCCAGGACTTAATCCCCACCTTATAGTGTGGAAGCAGCCATAGTGATCCGTAACTGAGTGGCATGGCTGTGCTCCGGTAAACCCCTACGTACCAGCACACGTGTTGAGACACATTTGGCTTCTAGGCTTCACTTTTTCAACCCTGGGGTTAGTGAGAAAGGGACTCGTGAGGGAAATAATGCATGTTCACTGTAAAGTTAGTGGTTCAAAGGAAAGAGATCATAAAACAGGAGGACCAGAGAGTCAGAGAAGGCCCTCATGAAAAGTGTCATTTGCAGGGGGAGGGTGCCTTTGTTTTATATATATATATATGCACATATATATAAATTCCAATCCAATTTCAGTATAGGTAACATACAATGTTACATGTTTCAGGTGTATAAGACAGTGATTCAACATTTTTGTACATTACCCACTGCTCCTTGTGATAAGTGTCCTCTCAATCCCCTTCACATCTTTCACCCATCCTCCCACCCACCTCCCCTCGGGTGACTATCCATTTGTTGAAGTGTCATTTTAAGTGATATCAAAAGATGAGGAGTCATTAATTAGGTGAAAGGAAGGCATGGGAAGGGAACAAGTGCCCTCAGCTGACAGAACAGTTGGTGCAAAGGCCCTGTGGTCAGTGGAACCATAGCTCTTTTTAGACACTGGAATAGAGCCTTGGAACACAAGAGGGAGGGCCCAGGAGGTTAGCTGACCTTCATGCGGAGAGCTGATGAAAACCATAGGGGAAGAGTGTGCTTTAAATCACAAGAGCAATGGGAAACTGCTGCTTTTTTGATGCTAAGGGGTGATATGCCTGGATTCTCCTTATGAAGTCCTCACTCTGGCTTCCAGCTGGGAATCTCCCTGACAGTAATCAAAAGAGCCCCGGGTTGACAGACAGCTCAACACCCTTTCCCCTACTAATTCTTTATTTTATGTTTCCTATTCTAACAAATCTTACTCTTTCTCTAGTTCCAAAGATTCACATTGCATTATGCACTTTATGGCCACAGCTCCATCCCATCCCATTTTTCTCACCTCCTGGCTTTCCCTCCCCAACCCAATCCCCCGCTAACTTCATAAAACTTGCAAGTTAAATTTTTCAAAGACTGTTTCTGACAAAGCAGTGGGAATTAGATTTGGTGAAGCCCTTCATAAAAAATTGAAGACACGCTATATTAACATACATTGATTTATTCATAGTGTTTCATTACAAGTAAGTGAGGATCCTGTAATACCAGGAAAGGTTAGGAGAGCAGGGGAGCACGGTATATTATATTGACAGCTCGGTGGAAATTGAGTCGCTTTTGGATTGAATTTGGAGCGCAGAAAAGGAATTGGCTAGTAAATAAGGCATGAGTTTTACCTCCCAGTGTCTGTATATCAGTGTGGTTGCCACCAGCCCAGGCAGGGGGCAGGGGCAGAATTTGAAAAGCATGCATGAGCACCTGGTGCACCCCAGCAGAACTCTCTGGATGTTTCTGTTTGTGCCACCAGGAAACTGGCCTCCAGCCCGCACACTGGGGGCTCAGCTCCCCCATTTGCTTACCACTCTCTGGTCACACTGGGCTCTCCTCAGTCCTCCCAAGCCTGTTCCCACCCCAGGCAGTTCCCTCTGCTGGGAACGTAGAGTGCTCTCACCTCTGCTCTGACTCTGTTATCCTGGGATGTCAGCAAGCTTCTCCCCTGAGAAACCTCCGTGAGCACACTGTCTTAGTTTAGTAACCCTGAGACACAGACTCGAATACAAGTAGATGACGGAGGAGCAGGAGTGGGGAAGGGAAAGGAAGGTAGCCAGTGGTGGATGTGTTCCCCGGCTGGCTACCTTTGAAGGCAGTCAGAGTAGAATCCCTCCAGGAAGTCCCCGGGGATGCTGCAGGGGCATCACATGGGAGGAGCCCAGAGAATGTGTGCATCAGCTGCCTTTAGTCTGGTCACGGGGTGCCAATTACCCAGACCTGGCAACAAGCACCCCTTGCCCTTGGAATAGCCCTCACGCACAGAGGGGCAGATGTTTGCAGTGCCTCCCTCTGAGAGGCGTGAGGAGGCAGAGGTGACCAGAGGGAAAGCTGGGGACAGGTTCACCAAGGATCTGTGGCACAGGGGCCCCTGGCCAGGGGCTCTGCTTGCAAAGAACCTAAATCCTTCAGCTTCCTCAGTTTCTCCTCTAGGATTTGCTCTGCCCCAAGCAGTCTGACCTCACTTCTCGGCCAGGGACATCAGTTGCTTGCTGTACCGCTACTGCTGCACCGAAGACAGAGAAGTTACCTCTGGTGCCCTTGCCAGAAACAGCAGGCTGCTTATTTGGGATGGAACATTGGCACATTCCTGTTTGGGTCTGGGTTTGGTCTTCCTGTCAAGACTGAGACATTCTTGACAGAAAATGGAGTGATGTAAGGCGACTGTGCCATTGCCCTACCTCGCTTGGGAGTGGAAGACACTGGGGCACAGGTCCAGCCTACATTCATCTGGGCCGGACCCAGCAGAACACAGGCCTGTGCGGGGAACATTTGGGAAGGAGCAAAGAAGTGGATGAGCAAATGGATGAATGCCTTCTTTAGGTAATGATATGTTGTCTACAAGCCAGGCAGCTCCTTATAGAATAAGTTCAGATCCGGCAGGCCTGGGTTCACCTCTGTGTCGCAGGTAGAACACTGCATCACCATGACAATGCATGATCTCTAGTGACACGTGACAGCCTGCATGGGTCTCACCAAGATAATGCAGAGTGAAAGAAGCCAGGCATGCACGAGTACTCCCTGTATGGTTCCATTTATATGATGTACAAGACCAGGGATAACTAGACTGCGCTGTTAGAAGTCAGGACACAGGTCATGCTTGCTGGGGGAGGGGTGCGGGATCAGAAGGGGACACGCAGGCTATGTCTTGGTTCCAGTGATGTTCTATCTCTTGACTGGGTGCTGAGTTATGGCCTGTGTCCAGTTAGTAAGAATTCATTGAACTGCATTCTGTATGTACATTATGCTCTAATAGAACATTTTTACTAGAACAATCTAGATGAAACAAACCCACAATCCTGAGTTTGTCACTTTAACAACTGTGTGACTTAGGAATGTGGCACTCAGGATGTGATCTGTGAGGCTGGTGCTGGGATGCCACCTGTTTGGTTCCTTTCACAGCAGGGCCCGTGCAGAACCTGGACTTTGCTGCAGCACCCAAGTGTGGGACGAGAGGATGGGTCTCCCTGCGGAGTTCAGACCACTTTGGCTATGACCAAACTCATGTGGTCTGCTGATTAGGATGGCTCAGCAGTGAGAAGCACAGCTGGGCCGTCACCGGAGAGTTTGAAAAGTACTGATTGCATGCAAGTTACATCCAGTCCAGCCTCAGTGTCTCCAACATTGAGATGAGAATGAGTATCCTAAGGCCCCAAGGTTTGGGGAAGAGGAATAAGATAACATGTGAGAAAGCATCACCGTGACAATGCATGATCTCTAGTGACATGGACACGGGAACTGCCTTTTTCATTGGCCTTCCGAACCATTCTTTTCGGATGCCACATGAAAACACCACTGTTGGTGCTGCCCAGTACATCAGCGGCTGGCCCCACACTGCTACTGAGCTTCTGAAATGTGGCTGGTCCGGATGGAGATGTGCCTTAAGGACAAAATACATACTAGACGTCTAAGACCTAATATGAATAACAGAATATAAGATACTGCATTAAATTTTTAGGTTGATGGCAGGTTAAAATGATCGTCCTTCACAGGTACCAAGTCCAACAAAATATATTATTAAAATGAATTTTGGGGCGCCTGGGTGGCTCAGTTGGTTAAGCGACTGCCTTTGGCCGGGATCAAGCCCCACATCGGGCTCCTTGCTCAGCAGGAAGCTTGCTTCTCCCTCTCTCACTCACCTTGCTTGTGTTCCCTCTCTGGCTGTATTTCTCCCTGTCAGATAAATAAATAAAATCCTTAAAAAAAAAAAAAAAGAATTTTACTTTCTTTTTTTACTTTCTTCTCTTTTCATATGACCACCAGAAGACTGAAAAGCATGTGTGTGGCTCGCACATTGTTTCTGTTGGGCAACCACGCCCCCGTGTATCAACACTGGAATATTCAAGGTTGGGATAATGTGTTAAGGTGGACAGTCACAGCAGAGCTTGCTGTTCAAGCCCATGAGCCTCCTTCTCCTTTCCTCTCCTGATGTTCCCCTGGATGCGCTCCATCTAGCTTCCTGAGTGAGGGATTTATTTGTTTGTTTGCTTGCTTTTTGCACAGATCAACTACAAGGCGGTTGGCTCCCTGGACCCAAGTGCTGACCTCTCCAGCCAGCGGGGGAAAGTCTTCAAGCTCCGGAATGAAACCCACCACCTCTTTGTGGGGCTGTACCCAGGGACCACCTACTCCTTCACCATCAAGGCCAGCACAGCCAAGGGCTTTGGGCCCCCTGTCACCACTAGGATTGCCACCAAAATTTCAGGTATCTCTCTTAACAGAAAGGGGAAAGGGAAGAAACTTATTCTGGGTTTTTTTCTCGCATTCCTAATTTTCCTGGGAGCAAAAAAAGGCAGAGCCAGCTGTCACCTCATGATGTCACCTCCTGGTATGGAGCAATTAGGACGATGCAGTCCCTAATGTGTTAGTATTGTAGTCTTGTGAAGAAACCGAATCCCAAGAACTTCCTAAAGTGTGAAAAACATACTAATTAGACTAGACCAGCGGGAACGCTAAGTGATTTACCTAATAATTTACCATACAATTGCATTAAATAGTACATTTTTTTATCATACAAACTGATTTGTAAAAATGTGATTTCAGCAATATTCCTTTTGTCAGTACAGGGCACAGCACAGATTTCCATGAATGTCTGAGAATGAATGAATGAATGAATGAATGAATGAATGATATAAAGCCATGGAGGCCTGAGATCTCCCCTGCCGTCCCTGGGAGGGCCCTCTCCACCGCCAGGCAACATCAACAGAGAATTACCTCAGATTCCATTTTATAATTTACATTTTTTAGAACACCTGTGCAATTCTGGCCTGCATACATACATATTTTGCATAGATACCCACAGTGGTTTTTGCAGCTTAATGTTTTCACTTATCTTCATACCATAAGCGTTTTCCATGTTGGTACATTGCTTTCATGATAATGTTCTGTCAAGTGGATGGACATAATTTAATTAAACATTCCCCTGTGGTTGGATATATTCGGCGCTTCCGTGTTTTTATAACATAACACTTCAATAAACATGTTACACAATAAAGTTTAATTCCTTGGTTTGGATTATAACTTCAGGATTAAATTCCAGAAATTGAAATACTGAATTAAAAGGGATGCGGGCTTTAATAGCTTTTAATACGAATGGCTAGATTACCTTCCCAAGGGATTAGATTTCCGTACTCCTATCAATTGGGGCTGAGAGAAGGGAGGGTCTCATGGAAAAAAAAAGGGAGAGAGAGAAAGAAAAGATAAGAGAAACTAGTTCATCACTGATGTAATTTGCATTTCAAATATGTTGAACAAGGTCAACTCTGCCTTCACGTCTTTGTTAAGTACTTAGACTTCCTGCTTTTATCTGTTTATTTGGTGGGGAACTTTTTCATTCCTGAGGGCTGCTGGCCACCTCCTGGCCATCCTTCCCCAGACTCTTGTGCACCTGGAAGGGACACCCAAGCAGGGTGCACGCTCTGCTGAAAGCCTGGGGCGCCAGGACATTTCCCACATGTCCCCCTACGGGTCATCTAAAGATACCGTCTTTAGGGATGGCAGCAAACGGAGGTGGTGAGCTGGGTTTGGGACCCGTGCTGAGTGCCCTCCTCTCTCTGCTCTCTGCCCAGCCCCATCGATGCCTGAATACGACACAGACACCCCGCTGAATGAAACAGACACGACCATCACGGTGATGCTGAAGCCCGCTCAGTCACGGGGAGCCCCTGTCAGGTGAGGAGAGTTTGTCCCTTGGACTTTGCCAACAGCTACACTTCACCCCAGGGCTACAGGGGGCTCAGTCGGTTAAGTATCTGACTTCTGATCTCAGCTCAGGTCTTGATTTCCGAATCATGAGTTCAAGCCCCATGTTGGGCTCCACGCTGGGCATGGAACCTACTTTTAAGCATGCATTGAGCATCTTACATGCTGGGAATGGGTGTGGCACAGGGGATCAAAACAATTTATTTATTCATTCCTTCATTAAACATTTATTGGGCAGTCACTCAGGGCCAGGCACTGTTGGGAGACAGTAGTGAACTAGTCATGAAGAAGTCATTTTCTAAAGAAAGTCACACATGAGTTGGGAAGCAAGAAACATGAGAACATAGTTTCAATACAGTGCTTGCTTATGGAGATATACATGGGTCATTATGAGAGCTCAGGGAAGACATTCCCAGCTGACATTCTTAAGTGACACCGAGCCGTATCTTAAATGTTATGTAAGATTTTGCCAAGTAGTAAGAGGGTCCAACACGAACAAGGCATGAAGGGGAGACGTGGCCTGATATCATGGGGAGCAACTAGCAACAGTTTATCCAAGGCTCTGGATTTTTCTTTAGCACAAAGTCAAGGCAGGAGCGGTTGGTGAGAACAAGACCCAATTTTGAGAAGCTCCAGCTTCTTGATGGGTCTTTGGGGAGCCACTGGCTAGACCCCTGCAATGTCACATTTGTGATACTGGAGACTGGGAGACCAGCCAGGACAGAGGCTATTGAGATGGTCTAGTTCTCAGTTTTCCAACCTGGATCCTACTCTATCCAGAAAGTGTAGGCGGCAGAGGAAACAGAATCGATGCCCAGCAATGTGGAAGCTGCCGAGTATTCTAAAGACTCCGAACAGTGACTGACTCTAAGTCAGACCTTGCAACAGGTGTGTTTAGTGCTTGTGGAGCACCTGGCCATAGGATGTTTGCTTTGTGTTCTCCGCCCGAGTTGTTCTGGGACCGTCCTACCTGTGATGAGCCCGAGCAGGTGGTGGCTCTTCCCTCAGATGAATCATTGCCTGACTTACTGCTTTTCTTCCCGTTACTCTCAGGCAACGTGGTTCTTTGCTTCTCTCTGTACACGGATTTCACTTTCTGTATGTGTTCTGTAAGTGATTGTCCTCATTTCCACATGGAGATACCAAGGCTTGGAAATGCCCAAGAGCCCAATTTGTGCCAAACTGTGTGTTCTCCTTGGGCCACCAATGCCTCTGTCCCTTTCCCAGCTCTTTACCTCTCCTACAGCAGCACTGGTCACGATTTCAAAATCTAAGAGAGCCTCTCAGGTGGTAAGATATGGTCTGGGAAGAAGGAACAGTGTGCCCAACATCGCACAGCAAGTTAGCATCTGACTCAAGCACACAGGCGAAATCTGACTGAAAGCCTAGGGCCTTTATGTTGGAGACCCCGGTGTCCCCTTGCATTACTGCAAGCCTATAGGTCAGCAGGGCGACCTTGTCGGTTGGTGTCCCACCATGTGGCTCCCGGCAGGTGCACATTCTCTCCAGCTTGCTGCCGACTGCTGGCTGCTGTGTGGGGTGATGGATGGAGAGGATGTGCCTTTGGTGACAGCCGAGCTAGATTCAGATCCTGCTCCAACACTGCTGTGTGATTTGGGGAAAGATGCTTAATCTCCCTCTCAGTTTTCCTTATCAGGAAAGCATAAATGGTAACTATTTCATAGAGTCTGAATCAAACAGGAAGTGCTGAAAGCAAGGCAGAACTTGGAGAGTTAGTTCCTTCATTAGCTTTGCTGCTTCTTTGTGGCACTTAGGAGGTTCTATTCCAAACAGGTTTTTGAAAGTCTGCCCTTACTAGAGAGTCACAGTGTTGCCCCCTTCCTCATGGTCACAGAGCCAGTAAGTGATGAGATGGGACTTATATCCCATTCAAATTTACAGAGCTTTTTGAGACCCTAACTAATTGGGTAGGGAAGAAAGGGCTTTGTCTTCTTGTTGTTGTTATTTTGTTTTGTTTTTTTAACCTAGGAGCTCCTAACTTTATCCCAGTGTTAGAAGTCTTAAATTTATTTTAAGACAAAAGTTATACTGAGAAATCAGCCATCTTGATCTTGCCCAGTGGCAGGATCAAGTAAATTTTTCTACAGAGGAGCCAGAGTCCCATCCTCAAGATGAATCCAGTTACATATCTATGAGCCTCTGAAAACCCATCAAACCCAGCTGAACACAGATGGGAGTAGTTACCACTGTGTTTTATTGGGCAACTGTTAGTTCCAAGAATTTAACCTTGACTAACCTATTCATATTATTATATTCCTATTAGAAATGAGGAAACTAAAAAGTTCATGGTCACAGAGCCAGTAAGTGATGAGATGGGACTTAGCACCCAGGCCTGCCCAACTCCAGACACCAGCAAAGGGCGCTTCTAAGCAGCCCAAACCAGTGTCCCTAGGGAAGCTTTCCCAGTTCCCCTCAAAGAGGGACCCCTTCCGCTGTCCCCCTGAGCCTACATGCTCTCAGTTTGCACATCTGTTTAATAAGCCCATTGCATCCTAAGATGCAGTAAATTAGGAGGTGGAATGGAAATGCCCCAGTAGGGTGAGAAAGCATGGTGAGCTGGGAGCAAAAAAAAAACGGGGCGAGTCTACAAAGCAATCACAGATGACTCGGCAAGGGGGGAGGTGGGCCTGCCGTAGCCTCTGCAGCTCCTCACAGCCATGGATGTTTGTTAGCTGTTCCTCTGGTTCGACTAAAAATGTAGCCTTAGGTTCTGTGTCCTCAGGGGAAAAAGAGCTTGCAAGTTTCCATGTAACAAGGAAGCCCTTGCTAGGTGCCTGTCGCCATGCATCAACTTTCTGTATCCTCACAGCATTGGAATAATCCTCTCCCCATTTTGCAGATATGGAAACTGAGATAAATAGAAGCCAAGTAAGTTGACCCAGGCCATGAGACAAGCAGTGGTACAGGCAGAATTTAAACTCAGTTCAGCTGACCCTAAACTAGCACTCATTTCACACTACCTCCCAAGGAGAAAGTTGTGCATGACATATTTTGGTGACATTTCCATTGGGAAAAAAAAAAAATTAAATGTCACTGCTCAAGGGGGCAATGCTTGGTGTGTGAAAATGTCTGGCTGCTTTTCTACCCAAGGCTTTGGATCACTGAGGGTGGGTATACGCTCAGTTTCAGGAATTATTTTCAGGCCATTGCTTGGGCATTTGCCAAGAAGGGAAGGACACTAACCAGTACTAGCCTGCGTGACTTCCAGGTCAATGGCAATGACAGGAGTGGCAATGTCACAGAAGATTTCCATTACCTGAATCCTCTTTCACCTTGAACTCTGGGCACTGGGATGCCCATTGGGAAACAGTTGACCATGAGGTCATTCAACATATGTTTATTGAGCCCTTGCTATGTCCCAGGAACTGAGCTGAGCAGTGGGGATAGAACAAGACCCAAGGTTGATTCACACCTGTCCTCTTGAGGCTTAGCATCTGGCAAGTGTGCATGCGAATGGCAAGGGAGGTGGGGCAGGGAGCAGGTAAGCAGATGCAGTAGTGAAACTGGCAGAACAAGATACCGTGAAGCCTGTGGGGACAGTGTACTGATGGAGAGAATTGGACTGGCCAGAGGGATGAGCACAACCCTAGCCAGCAGGCCAACGAGAAGTCCTGCAGGTCAGGGAAACACAGGCATCGAAAAGACAGTGAAAACTCTCTAACCGCAGGACACAGTGAGCCCACTGGATGGATTGGGTCATGGTTGCCTGGAATCATATTTTATGGTTGATAGCTCCTTTAATTCTATTGTATTATATGATCATCATTTACCCAGTGAGTCTGCAGTGGGGAGGGGGAAGTACCATCTCCCTATCAGAGAAGGAAGCTGAGGTCTAAGATGCTAAGTGATTGGCTCAAGGTCATGGAGCTTGTTCTCCGTGTGGCCAGTGCATGGATCTTGCTTTTTGCTTCTGAGTTCCTTGCTCCCCTCAAGAGGTTCTGTACTCTCTGCCCAGGGGGTCAAGTGAGGACTCCGTAACCTTTTGGTGGGGCTGTTGAGTGAGCTCCCATTGGCTAGGGAACTCAGGGTAGGCAAGGTGACTTCACAGGGGGCCTCCAGCCCAGCCTGTAACTCCTGAACCCCAGCACATC
Source organism: Spilogale gracilis (assembly GCA_004023965.1). Lineage (NCBI taxonomy): Eukaryota > Metazoa > Chordata > Mammalia > Carnivora > Mephitidae > Spilogale > Spilogale gracilis. Next base: position 123,703 of record PITA01001298.1, read on the forward strand.
CCTGAGCGGAGCAGCCTGTACTCCCTCAGCCTCATTCCTGAGCCTAGGCTACAGGCCCCGCCCATACACTGTCCCCCGCCTTCTGCCAGCAGTGCTCTGGCTCTAGCTCAGCCAGACCCCAGCCCTCCTCTGCTGCTTGCTGCCCCTGGGAAGCCCCAGGGGTCCAGCTTTGCCTGGTAGAACCCAGCTTGCTGGGAGGCAAGGAGGACAAAGGCGGATCGTCTTGCGGGGCTCCCGCACCCCTACCCCTCCATCCGAGCCACCTCGGAAGCTTGGCCTATTTTTCTAATATTCCACAATGGAGATTTATTGCTTTTGCATTGCTTTCCCCAGGCCTTCAAAGATTTATTGTTTTTTAAGTGACAGAATCCCAGAATTGCTTAAAAGATCAATCAAATAGTGACTAGAATCTAATATTCAGCTCTAACTCGAACCCGCTGAACCTTCTTCCCCCACACCCCACCTGTCACACTGATGTATCTGTGGTAACCTTCATAAGAAAGTAACTTGGCCATGAATTTATCACCCATAATGCAGTCTCTGAGGCAGAGCCCCAGATTCTGTAGCAGACCTTGCCCCCCAGATCCCCAGCTGGCCTCTTTGGGGATGTCCTTCCGTCCCCCTGCTCTCCTTCCCCTCCCATCCTTCGCGGAGACCTATCCCCCCCACTCCAGAATCAACTGTGGGATTAGCTCTTTCTTATACCCCTCCACCATGCTGCGCCCGCTTCCCCGACCCGCCACGGTGGCCTTGCTGGTTTGCCTGCCGTCAGTTGGTCTTCCTTCAGTCCGTTCTCCACTGAAGTGCTGGAGTGGTCCCTAAAGTTCTTAAATGGGTCACTGGCTTCCCACCACACGAGGTTCAGCCTTCTTAGCATTGAAGTCAAGACCCATCAGAATCTGCCTATGACCTCTGCTTCTGGTTTTATTCCCCTTCACTCTGCTCCCTTTACCAGTGTTTACTCAACGGGGCCCAGGGAAATTGCCTTCTTCGTTCTTTCTTTAATTGTGTTACACACCTGCCAGTAGGTTTTCTTTGGTTCTGTGTCTTGCATGCCTCTCACTAATCTGTGAGTTCCTGCAAGCCAGAGGCTTGACGCTGATGGATCCCCTTCCCCTTGGATGGTATCTGGCACTTAGTAGGTCCTTGAAAGCACAAGTGAGTGATTCAGCACATCTGTTTTGCACACCTGGTGGATGTCAGGTCCTGGGACTGGAGGTGCGGTTCATAGGTGCTGCCTTTAGCTCCGTCTGAATCCATAAGAGCACCACCCAGTAGAACTTCCCACAGCAATGGAAGTCCTGTGTCCGGGCTGTCCAGTCATCATCTCCAACCACCTGTGGCTGCTGAGCACTTGAAATAGGACAGTGTGACCGAGGAACTGGCTTTTTAATTTTTTAAATGACTTTTTAGAATCTTTCAAGGTCATTCATAGCTCATGGCTACCATTTTAAATGATGTAGTTCTGTCAGGAAGACAATCAAAGAAAGAGAAAAGTGCTCGGTCAGAGGTTTCTATGAGAGTTGGGTACAGAAGCAACCCTCATGAGCCTGATGAACTCAGGTGCAAAGAGGGCTTCCTAGAGGCAGTGTTGTGGCTCTGAGACCTACAAGCTGAGGGGAGTTTGCTCAGGGAAAGAGGGGCAAGCAGCACACTGTGGCAGCCCAGGCAGAGAAGGTACATGATGTGTTCACATGGTGGCAGGAACTGCAGGGCCTTCGGACAGGGAGGAAGAGGGAGGCAAAGGAATAGGCCAGGGCCTGGTAAAGCATCTTGGGTTTGGACATTGTCCTTAAAGGTGTGGGTAACACCTTGCTCTCCTCTCTTTGCCTTGCTGTTCTCTGTGCCGAGCTCATCCTCTACCCGTTCTCTTGTCATTCTCTGTGCGGACCTCGGCCCCTACCCGGCCAGCGTCCAGTTCCCAGCCAGCAGCGGGACACATCAGCTCCCCTCCCAGCCTGCGCTGGCCACTCTCTGGTCAGGGACTCGAGGCCTGGTATAAGCTGATGCCTGTTCACTGTTTGCTGCTTGGAGACCAGAAAGCTCTGCCTGCAGGGCACTGGCAAGGCTGTGTCACATCAGGGAGTGCGCCCTGATCTTCACATGTCACTGGATCCTCAAAACAATGTTCCTTCCAAACATAGCCTCAGATTTCAACACACTTCAGAAACACAAAATCGAGCAGATGGGATGGGGGGCATCTCCCCTGCCAAAAGGCCAGCACATCAAGGGCTAAGAGCAGCACCCTTGACTTGGAGGAGAGGCTACTATGTGTTGATAAATTGAAGGAAAGCAGATCCAAAGCATCCTTGCATGAGCTTCCTTTAGCAAGACCTTGTAAACCCAAGGGACCAGACGGGGACCTGAAATCCAAACCAAGCAGGAGAAGAGAGATCAGATCCCAGGAGAGGAGTCTGGTTTTCCATTCACAATTCATTAAGTCAGTAAATACACTTGAATTTGAGCAAACAGCCATGTGCCAGACATTGGAGATCCAGAAACGAGCAAGCAGGCCCACGTGCAGACATCCTAATGGCACTAATGCCCATGCTGCCGCAGACACTAGCCGATGACACAGACTTGGCAGCTGCTCCCAGTTCTCTTCGTCTTGGGGCTACCTCACCACCCCACCTCTGATTTCAGCTGCAGCCAAGCTGGCCAGTTCCGTGCATAACCCTCCTCCAGTGCCAGCACCCCCTCTCTTTTCTTCTTGGCCAGTGCTTCCTCCAAAGCCCCATGGACCTCGGTTAGTGTGAGCAGGCATATCCAGCTGAGAAACACACGGGACTGAATGCCAGCAGGGGACGGGAGTCCAGGCATGCCCAGCCTCCTGTCCTCCACATGGGCCATTCCAAGGTGCGTGCCACACGGGTCCTCACACACCTCCATTAGGATTGAGCTCTGATTGCCCACAAGTTGAGTCAACTCGACAGTGCACAGCTTACTGGTTTTTCTTCTCTCTGTGTTTGATGGTTTCACCTAGGAGGGGGTCACACCAGGCTAGAGAGTTAGGAAATGAGATTAGAAAAACTAGAAGGTGGTCAGGAGGGCAGCAGTGGGCAGAAAATGCAAGGGCAAGTGGCCTCTGATGAGACTGGATGGGAAAGGGCTGGAAGATACTGCTCTCCAGATGAGAAAGGATAGCCATCCAGGGCTGAGTGGTTGTGGCGATGGAGAGAGGGCCTTGAACAAGGAGAATGGTCAGCAACTTTGGTGATGACTTCTCCACGGGGTGGGCAGGTGGATGGAAAGGAAAAGACACTGTCCTGGGTGACTCCCAGGTTCTGACTTATTGGTGGGATGAAGGATGGTACCATTCTTTGAGTCAAGGACGCTGAGGGCTGAAAGAGTCTAGGAGGACACATTATCCAGGAGAGACCAGTGGTGATGAACATCACCTGGGTACTTAATGGGGGATTAGGAACCAGCTGGGCAGGAACAGGGCTGGGATTTGATGTGTGGTTCAAGTGAATGCTGGGGACCTCTGAGGGACCTCCTCTAAAGCTAGGACTTGAGGCTTGTTTTCATGGGGTGCTTCAGACCTAGTACACAGTGGGGCAGCTCTGGCTTGGAGGGCTCGGAGTATGACAGTCTGAGTACATGGAGACAGAGGAATCTGGCGAGTGGCCTCCATATCCCCTGCAAGCTTTGTTTACTCCCTGATGAGAAACCCCTAAGCCCTTTGCATTTGACAGGTACAGGAAGTTAATGCTATGACTTTGAAATGCACAGTGACGAGCTGTGGTGCAAATTGGAGATCCAGTCGACTTCTAAAGAAAGAAGGCACTTCATTGGAAAAAAGAGGAAACATTGCCAGATATCATACAGGATTCCTTGAACAACCATCGGGCCCAGATGGGGAGCACGTAAAACAATCACAGAAGGCTTCTGCTGGTCCCTTGGAGCTGCAGTGAGCAGAACTGGCAGCATTACCATCTGATTCTCAGATACGAGCACATGATGGTGTCCAACTAGGAAGGGAAAATGAAAATTTTTGAGGACTTATTAGCATGGTCTGAGGGGTTCCTGAGTCCCCGTCCACATTGGGAGAGATGGGAAACGCCAATTATACGTGGATACTCTTTGGAAACATCATTCATGTCACTTAGCTCCTCAGCTCTCTGGGTCTCCTTTGCTAGGGCCTGAAGATGGAGCATGCTCCACGTCCCGCTTTGGTGGAAGGATGGGCAAGAGGCATTCCCACACAGACTGCAAGAAGATTTAGCTATGAAAATAATATCATTTGTTGCCAAGTCTATCCACATGCCACACGCCGGGATTTTATCACAGCAGACTAGGGAAGTCTTGGAGGAGCCAGATACAAAAAGAGACAACTGAAATAAGATATAGTGGGATAAATACTACTGCAGGGTTGTTCCCAACGGGGCTGTCCCATACTCTAAATACGGTGGGGCACATGTAACTATGGTTAAAGGGACATGTCACTACCATCAAAACTAACCAAAGAGACAGGGTCAGTCTGGTGAGTATGACACAAAGCCACAATCAGAAAGACCAGGAAAACAAAAGGGGGGGAAGGGTGGGCCCCAGATAACGTAGGTGGGTTCACATTCACTTCAGCTAACCCTAATATATTGCGAGTTTCCTTTTATTAGCGCCCAAACAACCCAACATACCAAGAATTGGTTCCAGCGTTGATGGAGTCTGGATTTTACTCCTTTGGCTCAAACCAAGCAGGAAAAACAGGTGTTTCAGAAAGAATATTTTAAATGGAGCAGGAGGAGCAGTTGCTGGAACATGAAGAACGAAAGAGTGTTCTATTTTGGACCGTCTGCCATCTGGAGAGATGGAAACAGACTGTCACTGGCATGAGGGAGAAGAGTGTCGTTGTCATGTTCACCTCCTACCTTAGGGACTATTTAAATTCCAGAAGGCTGGAGGGCTAGAGAAGCATCAGAGCAGGGGCTTTTAGATTGGAGAACCATTAACTTTCAAGTGGCATTTGAAGCAGGGGAGGGGCAGATGACCTTATCCAGGCAGAGTACCTATGAGAAAAGATGAACAAGACAGCTCTGTGAAGCTCTGTTAAGGAACCATGCAGGAGATGGAGACGGGCTGGCCAAAGAGGTCTAAGAAACACCAGGGCAGAGTTAAAACGTGAAAGCCAAAGGAAGAATGTTTTTTTAAAAAAACAGGAGATAGTTTTATAGTTCAGTTTTCTCTAAGAGCTCCCAGGCAACTCTTACCATAGAAAAAAAGAAAGACACCTACCTTGATCCAGGGCCATGGGAGAAGGAAGATGAGGATGTCAACAGAAGTTCTTAAAAATGAGTCATATGGGGGCGCCTGGGTGGCTCAGTTGGTTAAGAGACTGCCTTCGGCTCAGGTCATGATCCTGGAGACCCGGGATCGAGTCCCACATCGGGCTCCCTGCTCGGCGGGAAGCCTGCTTCTCCCTCTCTCATTTCCCCTGCTTGTGTTCCCTCTCTGGCTGTGTTTCTCTCTGTCAAATAAATAAAATCTTTAAAAAAAAAAAATGAGTCATATGGTCTGGGCTTGATTTTAAAAGCCCATGGAGGTAGATGTGCAAGTAACAGATTTTGAGGGCCAGATGACCCCAGTGCTATTGAGGAAGCTGTGCAGAAGGTACAAGACTGGGAGAGGCTGGGTAGATGAGAAGTGGCATTCAGAAAGTAAAATGATCAAAGATAAGGTTTTAGTAATGGAGCCCTGCAACGGGAGAATATGCCTCCAGGCATCATAGTGTTGGCACTGGTAGTGGATGGATGGTAATGGATTCAAGGTGAAGGTCACTGAAGCCAAGTATTTCAAGGACCGAAGAAACCAGACTAAGGATGGGCCGGCAATCTGAGTAGATGTAATTCTTGTAACTTGAATCCTCCCAACCCTGGGGAAGTGGAGAAACCCTTTGCAGGAGCAACCGTGATTCTGCAAGGTGCCTTCTCCCTGGTCTCACTTTTTCTCGAACTTATTTTCTGCTGACTTCTATTTCTCAGTGTTCTGCGCCCCATGACAGTTTGCATCACTGCTTTGTCTCAGATCTTGCACAGCTGATAACGGATGGTTCTCAGTCTCTCTGTCTGCAGCCGCCCAAAGGTCAGACTTTCAAGTCAGCCTCCATCGAGCGCATTTCTATAGCTTGATCTATTGATGTTCTTCTGAGCTAGTGCATGGATCTGTGCCATGTTAGAATCCAAGGAGGTTTGCTCTCATCCAAAAAGCATTCTGCACAAGGCTCGCTCCAGCTGCCTGCGGCTGGCTGCTCAGGGAGTTGCCTCCTCTCAGTGGAGTGAGAGAGGTGAACTTAAAAGTCCTGGCTTTTTGGTAGGACACGAACAACTTAAAGGGTAGAGTCTCAGCCATGAGGCAAAAGAAATTTGTACTTACCCCTTTCGCAGTGCAGTCCATCCTTTCCTTGCCTGGCTACAACTGTTTACAGTTTGCTATTTCACTGGTGCCTTTCCACCTGAGTGTAGGCTCACTAAGCAATTTCTAAAGATCATAAATATAGAAAATAAGTATTCATAACCAGGACAGGGGTAGCAGCTCCAGTAACACAAGAAGGATTCAAGGGCAAGATTTAGATCCACACTGTCTAATACTGAAGCCATAGCTGCATGGGGGCTATTTAAATTAAAACTAATTAGAATGAAACTAAATTAAAACTTCCATTCATTAATTACACCATGCACATTTCAAGTATGGTAGCCACATATGGCTAGTGGCTACCATATTGAACAGCGTTCCCATCATCACAGAAAATTCTAGTTTGCTGCATTGATCTAGACCCTCAGAGGGCTCTAAAAAGAGGTCATGGCCCGGGGCGCCTGGGTGGCTCAGTTGTTTGGGTGACTGCCTTCAGCTCAGGTCATGATCCCGGAGATCTGGGATTGAGCCCCACATCAGGCTCCCTGCTTGGCAGGAAGCCTGCTTCTCCCTCTGTCACTCTCCCTGCTTGTGTTCCCTCTCTGGCTGTGTTTCTCTCTGTGAAATAAATAAAATCTTAAAAAAAAAAAAAAAAAAGAGGTCATGGCCCACGTATGGTTTCAGAGGGACTATTAATGTAAGCATTTCAAAGGGACCTATGACTGGGCCGGCTTGCTGCTCAGATCCTGACCTCCTGAACAAGGCTTCCCAAACTCCATTGCATCCTGCTTACTGGGGTAGCATCTGGGAAGTGATATAACCCCAGGGTTCTCAAATCCCAGTGGCTATTAGAATCACCCAGGGAGCTGGGAAGTAGGTAGATTTTTCCCATCCCAGGGACTAACAGGACCAAACCTGAGAATCTGTATTTGCACAAGCTTCCAGAGGATGATCATGCTGGTCTCGAACCACAACTTCAGCACCACTACATTAGTTTACAGGAGGGCTCCTGTGTGAAGAAAGGAGCCGGTACAGGAAACCAAGTATTCTCTTCTCTGATGCTGGTCCTCCCTTGTTCCCATGATGCAGGAATGCAGTGTTTTTGCATTTTACTGTGGAGATGCAAAGTTATTTTGCATTGGCTTTACAGCTTTAGGAACTTGGGTCTCTTTTGGTATACGTTGCAACATGAAGATAATCAGTTTTAGCTCATAACAGCCGAAGTAGGATCTCTGCCAGCTTACTTCACTAAGTGAGGTCCATCTAAGGGCCAGAAACACACCCCTGTTTTCCTATGATGATGACAATGAGTGGCATGTGAACCCACTCGTGTTGTGTAGTTGCATGCTGATAGCACATCTGGATATATCACTTCAATGCAGATGGGGGCTTAGATAGAAGACGGATGTTTGATGAGACAAAGTATCGGGATCTGAACAAATCTGTATTCTTTGGTGGAAGGCTAGAGCAGCCTGGGAAAAACAAATCCATTTCCAAATTTCACTCTATAAAAAGTTTCATATTTTCTTAGATCAGACAAAATATATTGAGTGCCAAAATGCTGCAGCGATATGGGTGCATCACTCAGCTGGGTTGGAATCTGTATGCATTGTCCCCCTGGGCCAGTTTTGATTATGTTCTTTTTCCTTTTATTGCAGTCAGCAAATCTGAATTTGCTATTGTGGGGAGAGCAGGAAGAGGAGGGGGAAAAATATGAAGGTTTTTAACCTTCAGAAAGTTCAGAGGTTCAGTCTGAATAAGCACAAAAACTTTCAGCATGCCTCTGAATTCCTTGAATTTGCAGAACTACTCAAAATCCCAAGAGAACTACCTTGCACACAGAATCCGGGCCCTGCTTTGTAGCTAAAAGGAAGAGCAGAAATTATGAGAGAGGAGCAGAATTAGAGAATGGGGAAGAGGAATCGATGTACAAAAAGGAGTTTGGTCCCACTCCAGGCTAAGTTTTAGCCTATTGTTCAGTTTCTTCAATTCCAAGCCATCTGCTTCCCACGGCTCTCAGATAACGTCTCCTCTGCCAGGACACCCTGTTCCTGCTTAATTGAAAATAGTTTCCAAGAATAGTTGTCCAAAGCAGTTTCCAGTGGTGGGAATGTTTTGAAAGTCACAATAGTAGTTGAAGCTTGGGGATGCAGATGTCTACGCACGAGCCAGATGTTCAAAGGCATCACATGGTCTACGACCGCCTTCACATTTCCGAAGCTAGGAGTTCTCTCATTGGCCTCTGCAACTTAGAAATGGCTCCTTACTGGCATCCCCTCTCCATTAGGGACCTGTAATACTGCAAGTGTGAAGGGAAACAATCCCTTCTATTCAGGTTTAGAGCAATGTGTTTCCCAGGCTTAATTATACCACAGGTATATAAATTACAGAAACATGTTAATGCTCCCATGATTAAAATTATAGAGTGCCTAATTGAAAAAGCATAAACGGAATTGAAGAATTCCTAATTATAGTTTGCTTTGAGGTGTTAATTTCCTCCATAACGAATGCATAATTTCTTGGAACCTAAAAAGGTGGCCTGTTGCATCAGCACATAGGATGCAGGCAGATGGGATCAGGTTGTCATCTTTCAGTTTAGGAAGTTGACAAGGAAGGTTTGGTTTGGTGGGAGAACCTTGGAAGGGAGCTTGGGAAGGAGGCAGAACTGGTAAAGATGCCAAGTTAAGGTTCTGCCTAGTGGGCATCAGGACAAAGGACAGATGAGGACCCTTAGAAAACTTTCTCCACCTGCCTTCTTCTCTCTCCAGAGTCTCAGCCTTTATCCCAATTAGTTTTGGTAGTATTTGTGACTGTGTCCTGGACTGTGTCCGGCCCTATCCCCTGACCTACTGAATCAGGAACTCTGAGGGTAGAGCCTAGCCATCTGGGTTTTAACAAGACCTCCAAGGGATTCTGATGCATGCTGAACTTTGAGAAGCACAGTTCTGAGGACTGAGTCTCACATCTGGCTGAGCTTTGTTGAATTCCTCCTACTCTGGATCAGAACCCATGATTAGCAACTTCCCAAGCATCATTTCATTTTATACTCATAACATCACACAGAAGCAGGAAAAATGCATCCCATTTCTCAGATGAGAAAACAAAGATCTAGAGAAGCTGGCTTGTCTGGCTCATGGCCTCTTTGAGAGATGTAGGCTTTGTCTGTAGGTTCAGATGGAGACTCAGTTGCACTATGTTGTCCTTTTTTTTCCATTGTTGTCACCTCGTTTCATCAAGTACTTTGCTAATAAATAGGTTTTCTGAGCATTGTGAAGCTAGAGGCTGAGCCACTCCTGAGGATGAATTCCAAGTGAGCCATGGCTTTGCTAATGCTGAGTCTGACTATAGGACAAGAGAGAGGCCCCTGGGTATCTATAGTAATTGCTATTAATGGCATAGATTTTAGTATGTATCCTTCCTGAATAGTAACATGAATTCTAAGCATAAAAGACCAGAGCTCAAAAAGAAACTCTGAGTTTTAGAAGAAATTCCCCTTCTATAGTGACCCAAGCAGCCCTAAGCCCCCCATTAGAGATTTGAGGGGCAAAGGAAGCTGTTCTAAGATGCACCATATCTCCATCTCCTCTGTCCGGACACCTTGGTTTTCTCGGGTTTCTGTTTCCTAGTCTAAGCACATCAGGGTACATGTATATTCTCTCTCTCTCTCTCTCTCTCTCTCTCTCTCTCTCTCTCTCTCTCAGGCTCTGTGTGTAGGAGGTGGTAGCTTTTAGCCAGTCCATAGCCATCTGAGACAATAAACTTAGGTTCTTGATCTATAGCATTCAACCAAATTTTTACATAAGATTTAGACATTCCTATGTTGTTGAAAATTTGGGTCATATCCAGTTATTTGTTGTTATAAATGACCCAGAAATATACATTCTTTTTTTGTGTGTGTGGTATTGAATCTTTAAATAGGAAAAATTCCCAAGGAGTGGAATTACTGAAATGAATAAAATCTAACTAAAATGTATTGAGTGCCTACTCTAATAAGGCAGGCACAGACAGCCAATTCATATACATTAACTTTTTTCATTCTTTAATTAAAAAGAATCTCAAAGTAACAAGTATGCATAGTTAGGAAATCAGATAGTCAAAGACTTTTCCCTCCCCCACCTTTCCACACCCAGTCCTGTGCCCCAAAGGCAACAGCATTGTAATTCTCTATTTTTTCTGGGAATTGGCATTGTCACTATAGTGCTGTTTTACAATCATTGACTGTAGACATTGTCTATTGATTTCCTGTTATTAAAGATGAGAATTTGGCTGTTTTATTTTCTTTTATTTTTTAAAGATTTTATTTATTTGACAGAGAGAAACACAGCTAGAGAGGGAACACAAGCAGGGGGAGTGAGAGAGGGAGAAGCAGGCCTCCTGCTGAGCAGGGAGCCCGATGTGGGGCTCCATCCCGGGTCTCCAGGATCATGACCTGAGCTGAAGGCAGTCGCTTAACCAACTGAGCCCCCCAGGCACCCGAATTTGGCTCTTTTAAATCATCCACTACTTCCCTTCCAGCTTCCGAATGTAGTTATACCACAGTTTCTAGTTAAATAAATACACAATGGCTAATTTTATAATTCTATAAAAGCAGGGCACTTCAGTGCCAAGTGGCATATACTATTTTTGTTACAGTATTGTATAATTAACTCCAAGCTTACTATGTGCTAGATACTATTTTCACTTCTTTACATATATTAACTCAGTTAATTCTCATCCACACCTTTTAAGGTAAGAATAGCATGACCCCTATTTTAGGATGTGCAAGCTGAAGCACCGAGAGATTAGGTAACTTGCCCAAGTTCACACAGCTAGTGTGTTGCTGATCTGGGATGTGAACCTAACAGTCTGGTTCCGTAGTCTGAACTCTTAACTACTGTGCTGTATTACCTGTCATGACTCTTCCTGTCTTGTATAGTTCTTTCTTTAATTCATCCTAGAGTATACAATTATTCTATTTTAGTCAAGCAATGTTTCCTTTATGCTATTCATCATCTTTCCTCTCACTGAGCTCTATCATTTCAGGTTTACTCTTACATATTCTTTTTTCTTTCATTTTTTTATCTCTCTCTTTTTATTTTTTTGGTCTTTACATTCTGTTTTCTAGAAAAATAACTCTTGTATAGCAGTTGTTGAACAACTCCATTTTTTTTTCTTTTAAGAGCTATTTATGGTTCTCTGAATTTATTTTCTTCATATCATCACTTCTTTATAGAAGCAATTATTTCTCAAACTTTCCTGAGGATATTATTTTGGTTAGGGGAGAGAGAGAGGCTTTGCTGATTGCTGTATTGTCTCCATTTCCTCTGGAATCATTTTTTGTCATTTGAATTGACTACTCTCTTTTATATTGGTACATTTCTCACCTAACCAAAAGGTTTGTAGTCCATATTTAAAAGTAAGGTATTGTAATCATAAAGAGAAATTAAGAACACAATGTCATTTGCAAAGCATAAAATACCTAGGAATAAATTTAGCCAAGGAGGTGAAAGGCCTGTATGCTGAAAATGATGGCATTGATAGAGGAAATTGAAGAAGACACAAAGAAATGGAAAGATATTCCATGCACATAGTTGGAAGCATTAACATTGTTAAAATGTCCATACTACCCAAAACATTCCCCAAATTCAGTGCAATCCTTATCAAAATTCCAAGGATATTTTTCATAGAAATAGAAGAAATATTCTAAAATGCAAATGGAAACATAACAGACTCTGAATAGCTAAAGCAGTCTTGAGAGAGAAAACTAAATCTGGAGGCATCACACTTCCTGATTTTAAAGCATATTACAAAGCTGTAGTAATAAAAATAGTCAGGTATTGGCATAAGAACAGATGCATAGATCAGGGGAACAGAACAGAGATCCTAGAAATAAACCCACAATTATATGGTCAGTTAATTTATGACAAAGAAGGCAAGAATATGCAATGGGGACAGAACAGTCTCTTGAATGAATGGTGTTGGGAAAAATGGACAGCCACATGCAAACAAATGGTACTAGATTACTGTCTTACACTACATACAAAAACTAACTCAAAATGGTCTAAAGACTAGAATATAAGACCTGAAGCCATAAAACTCATAGAAGAAAATATAGGTGACAAACTTCTTGAAATTGGTCTTGGTTATGATTTTTTTGGATTTGACTCTAAAAGCAAAGGCAATAAAGGCAAAAATAAACAAGTAGGACTCCATCAAACTAAAAGCTTTTGCACAGCAAAGGAAACTGTCAACAAAATGAAATAGTATGCTACTGAATGGGAGAAAATATTTGTAAATCATATATCCAACATGGGGTCAATATCTGTAATACATAAAGAACTTCTACAAATAAATAGCAAAGATTAAAAAGTAGGCAGAAGCCCTGAACAGAAATTTTTCCAAAGAAGACATACAGATGGCCAACAGGCACATGAAGAGATGCTCAACATCATTAATCATCAGGGAAATGCAAATCAAAACCACAAAGTCATACTACCTCATGCCTGTTAAAGTGGCTATTATCCAAAAAGACAAGAAATAACAAGTATTAGCAAAAATATGGAGAAAAAGAGGCCCTTGTGCACTGTTGGTGGGAATGTAAATTGATCCAGTTACTTTAGAAAACAGTATGATTATTCCTCCAAAAATTAAAAATAGAACTGCCATTTGATTTAGCAAGTCTGCTATATTTATCCAAAGAAAATAAAACACTAATATAAAAATATATATGCACCGCTATGTTCATTGCAGCATTATTTACAATTGCCAAGATACAGAAACAACCTAAATGTCCATCAATGGATGAATGGATAAAGATGTGGTGTATATATGCAATAGAATACTACTTGCCCCTGAAAAAGAATGAAATCTTGCCGTTGACATTAAGGATGGACTTTGAGGGAATTATGGTAAGTGAAATAAGTCAGACAGAGAAAGGCAAATATTGTATGATTTCACTTACCTATAAAACAAAACCAAACTCAGAGATGCAGAGAACAGAATCATGGTTACCCAAAGGGTAGGAGACAAAGTGAATGAAGGGGGTCAAGAAATACAGTCTCCAAGCTACAAAATAAGAAGTCCTGGAGATGTAATATACAGCATGGTGACTATAGTCAATAATATGGTAGCGTACACTTAAAAGTTACCAAGATTGCAAATCATAAAAATTCCCATCATAAGAAAGGGAAAAATGCATCGCTTTGTATAGTGATGGATGGTAACGAGAATTGTTGTGATGATGATTTCACAGTGTATACAAGTACCAAATCATTATGTTACATGCCTGAAACTAGTATGTTATATGTTGATGATACACAATAAAAAAAAAATTAATTCCAACAGCATGTGCTATCTGTGGCAAGGGCATCTGTTTGAAGACTTGCTGTGCACGGGGTTTCCTGCTGTGTGCACCTCTCAGATGGTGTCTGTGTCAGGAGACTTTTCTTGGGAATGTCTTACTCCATTGACTATGTAATTGATTTTCCAAACTGGAACACTTTGAGAATTAAGGGGGTCAAATAAATACCATAAGACTATAAGCATTAACCTGGACTCTTATGGGCCAACTGGGAGGTATGGTCACCCTGTCTATAATCTGCTTGAGATACTGCAGTTTCTTGCAGTAATGATACAAAATTAAATGACACGTTATTAGTTATATCAATCTGTGTTAGCCTTTTGCTTCTCATCATAGCTTCCAGCAGCCTTCAGTTTTATTCTTCTATTCTCAGTGCCTGTTCCATGTTTTTTTTCTGAAGTGAAAAGGCCCAAAACTTAATTACCTTTGGAAACTCAAACATCTCATAGTATTATAGGATTTGAGGTAAATTGCTAATAGAAATGAAGAGTAGTTGTTTATAATATTTAGGATACTTTTTATGTTACAGTGTATCATTTAATTTACACATGTTGAGAGCAATTAATTTTCAGGGTGTTTTTGTTTCTTTTCTTTTTTTCAGAAGAGTTGGAATGTTATATTTTGAAAAACATTGGCTGTTAATTGGGAAACCTATCCATATTTTTTTCTTTTCTCCAGTTTTATTGAGAAATAATTGACATATATCACTATATACGTTTCACGTGTACAGTGTGGTGCCTTGGTTTACATCTGTTGTGAAATGATCAAAACTATAGGATCAGCAAACATCCATCTTCTCAAAGGTACCATAAAAAGAAAAGAAAAAAATTCTCCTTGGGTGAGATCTCTTAGGATCTGCTCTCCTTGTATCTTTCCTCTGTGTCACACAGCAGTGTTAGCTGTGGTCCTCATGCTGTCCATTACACCATTACATCCCTGAAAGTTTGTAACTTTTGACCACCTTTCTCCAGTACCCCCTCTTTCTTACCCCCCTGCCTCTGATAACCATACTTCTGATCTCATTTTCTATGAGTTCTGTGTCTGGTTGTTTTTTTTATTAGATTCCATATATAAGTGAAATTGTATAGTATTTGTCTTTCTTTGTCTTGCTTACCCCATTGAGCATCATCCTTCCAGTGTCTATCCATGTTGTCATAAATGATAGGATTTCCTTATTTTTTATGGCTGAATAATATCCCATTGTATGTATAGACCACGATTTCTTTATCCATTCATCTGCTTGTGGCCACTTAGGTTGTTTCCACATCATGGCTACCATAAATAATGCCGTGAACATGGGGATGCAGAGATCTTTCTGAGTTAGTGTTTACATTTCCTTTGAAAATCTGTCAAGATTAATACAGAATTGTCCAACTCCCAGTTAAAAAGGCAAAATGGGGAGCGCCTGGGTGGCTCAGAGGTTAAGCCTCTGCCTTCGGCTCAGGTCCTGATCTTGACGTCCTGGGATTGAGTCCCACATCTGGCTCTCTGCTCAGTGGGGAGCCTGCTTCCTCCTCTCTCTCTGCATGCCTCTCTGCCTGTTTGTGATCTCTCTCTCTCTGTGTCAAATAAAAAAATAAAATCTTTAAAAGAAAAAAAGGCAAAACAGGGAAGTTGTGCTATATTCCCATCTGATTAAATGAGTAAATAAGAAATGTTCACAACATAATGTTAAGTAAAAAAATATATAAGTTACATATAATGCAATTTTAATTCTGTATTCAAAGTGTATATAAAGAAGGATTAAAGACTAGAAGAAACCTAAAAAAGATAAAATACAAAAATAAAAGTTAAGATGTAGAAGTTGACTGGAAGTCCTGGTTTGGGGGGAGTGAAGGCATTCAGATTCTCCACAGATGGAACTTTTTCTGTTCTGCCTTGAGGGTAAGAATAGAAGGTAGACAGGGGCCCATGTTCAAGACTTTGATGGCTTCATATACAGACTTTTGATCAACACCCCTCTTTTCAGTCCCACATTTCACTTCCACACTCCCCCTACCATTATTTTAGTGGAATTTCAGTAGAAAAGAAAGATAAATGGAGTGCATTAAATCTTCCACTTTTAACTAGAATTTCACTTACATTATTATCTCACCCAGTATTCACAATAATCATTTATTATCCTTGGATTTTTTTAAACTTCATTTAAATATTTGCAAGAAGTTCACACAGTGAGTGAGTTTCAAAGCCAAAATTCAAATTTAATGCAGAGTTTAGAATTTATGCTCTTTGTACTCCCAGGTCATAAAAGTGTTTGTGAGTCTTGAAATCCATTGTCAAATTATTTCCCCAACTGATGAATCAACTTAACACTGCTGCCAGAATTATATAATCCTACCAGTTTCACCACAACTTCACTAAAATGGCATGTTATAATTTATATTTACTTTGATAATTTAATGGGTTTTAATTAATTAATTAATTTATTTATTTATTTACTTATTTATTTTTATTACATTATTTTATTTTTTCAGTGTTCCAAGAGTCATTGTAATTTAATGGGTTTTTAAATGGAAGCATAGTATCACTTTGATTTGCATTTCTTGGATTAATAGCAAGGCATATTTTTTCCTGTATATTTTTATCCTATTGACATTCCTTTTTGTAAGTTGTCTTTTTAACATCTTTTTCCTATGGTAGTGGTTCTCAACCAAATTTGGTTTGCTCCCCAGAGACAATGATGGGAGATGTTTTTGGTTTTTAAAACTTGGAGGTGGGGCCTGCTGCTATAATCTAGTTAGTGAGTAGAGGCCAAGGATCTTGTTAAATATATTGCAATGTATAGGATAGTCCTCCACAACAGAGATCATTAACCAAAATGTCAGAAGTGCCAATGTTGAGAAACATTGACTTAAGAAGATCTTGACAGCCTCTTCATTTTTAAAATTTTTTTTGGAAATTTATGATTAGTTCAAATATTCCCAACCTTTTTGGAGTCAAGACCCCTTTACATTATTTAAAAAATAAAACATGTCCCAATAGCTTTTTTTTTATGTGGGTTTTGTCTATTGCTATTTATTGTATTAGAAATTAAAGCTACATTTTAAGAACATTATAAGTCACTTTAAAAAGTAACAAAATCATTACATATTAATGTAAATAATAGATTTCTATTTTCCAGAGAAATAAAACTAGGGAGAAGAGACACATTGTTTCACATTTTTACAAACATTTTTAATGTCTGGCTTAATAGAAGATAATTGAATTCTGCCATCTGTCTCTGCACTTAATCTGTTGTCATGAATTGGTTTGGTTGAAATATGTAAAGGAAATCTAGTCTCACACAGGTATGTAATGGAAAAAGGGGGAGTAGGTTCAATAACCTTTAAAAGTAATTATGGATAATCTTTGGTATTATACCAAAATTCAGAGACTAGGAGTTTCCTCAAGTTTAGTTGCAATGAAGCTGTGTCAGTGAAGTTTTTTGTTGTGTTGTATCAAAATATATCAATTATATGTTGCATTTGGAAGGGATATTTTGTCCTTGATAGTTTCTCCTTGATTTTGTAACATTATGCATTCGTCCTTTGAAAAATTTCACCAGATTATAAAAATCTTCCAAATGTTGACATATCTCTTTACACAATATCAAAATAATCACATTTGCTAATATCACCACTGATCTCATCAGTAAGTTTAAAAGTATTGGGAATCTGTCAAGTTCACAGTGACAGATAACAAGTTTTCCAAATTCTAATTTTCATTTGAAAACTCAATTATGAACAAATACTGTCAGCTTTCCTTAAGTGACAGATCAATTTCATTTATTTTGGAGAAAATGTTTGCCAAATATCCAAATGTGAATAGCCACACTTTGTCAGTCACTCATTTAAGGAAAAAAAAAAAGTGCTTCATTTAAAATGTGGCTGATTGGGGCACCTGGGTGGCTCAGTTGGTTAAGCGACTGCCTTCGGCTTAGGTAATGATCCCGGAGACCCAGGATCGAGTCCCACATCGGGCTCCCAGCTCGGCAGGAAACCTGCTTCTCCCTCTCTCATTCCCCCTGCTTGTGTTCTCTCTCTGGCTGTGTTTCTCTCTGTCAAATAAATAAAATCTTTAAAAAGAAATTAAAAAATTAAAAAAATAAAATGTGGCTGCTTTACCATGCAACTTGGTCACAGAAATGTTTTTCCTTAAGAACACATAGAACTTCAGAAAGCAGGAGAAATGATTTATAAAACTCCCCATTGTGTCACATGAACAACAACAAAAAAAGACATGCACTCAAAATAAAGTGGGAGGTGCCTGGGTAGTACAGTCAGTTAAGCATCTGACTTGATTTCGACTCAGGTCATGATCTCAGGGTCCTGAAATCAAGCCCCTCATCAACCTCCATTTGGGGCCTGGAGTCTGCTTAAGACTCACTCTCTCACTCTTCACCCCGTGTGTTCTCTCTCTAATATAAATAAATAAATCTTAAAAGAAAAAAAAGACATTCACTCAAGGGTTGGAATTAACACTTCGTACTGCTTCATCAAGGACATTCTTAAGTAAAACTGGCATTTTGGGGTTTTATAAAATGAGTTTTTAGATAGTGGTGAAGAATACAATGACAGAACAATTGGAAACCATGATGTTGATCCGTGCTAAGTTACCAGCCATTTCACCCACTATGGTGTCTGCACTGAGTGCAAATATCAAACACAGTGGGGGGAAAAGGCACATAGAATCTTAGTGTACTGTTAAAATCACTTTGGTGTTATAGAATCACAGAAGGGGTCTTGGGGACCCCCAGAGCTTCAAAGAAGACACTTTAGGACTGCTAGATTAAGTGATTATATGGGATTCAAGGATCTCTTTGACTCCTATAACAAAATCAGGGCAAGGTTTCTGCAGGAGGGTCTCTGAAATTTGGTATATATAAGAAGACTTCAATGAGCTTGTTGAAGGTTCATATTTCCAAGCCTCACATCCAGAGATGAGTAGTGGGCTCTGAAATTCACAGGCAATTCTCTTGTTGGATGTAAAGCCAGCACCTCTCTATATGTAGCTGATTTTCAGTTCACTGCGCTTCTACAGATAATTTCATCAATGGCTTACTGTTCCCCATGGGAAAAATGTTTTAATAATTGGTGCTATCATTCTTCTATAGCATTTATTTGTCCTACTGGTACCAACATACCAGTTATTATTAATTTAATGGTTAATTAATAATCATCCCATTTACCTTTTGTAGAACTTAGAAGGGCTTTTTGAGGATAATTGACTTCAGATAGTCCTATAAAAATGTACACAGAGAATTTTTATGTGACACTTTCCTTAAGCAAATGTCTTTGTTGCAAGTAGAGACATCCAAGGCACCCCCCTGATCAGTGTTAAAAACAGCCATTATAGCATATTCTTCTATAAAGCATCACTATGGGTTTTAATCATGAAGTTTGGGGGCTGATCTCTGTTGAAGCTGGCCTTGTTCAACTTTATTTTTTTTTCCTTTGCTCCTCTTACAATATAAGGTGACTTTAGAAAATAACAATGACATTTCAACTGAGAACTTGGCAGGAGGGTAAAGGGGCTGCTTCCCAGGACATCTGAAGAAGAAGACAATGCTGGGAGGCCTGGCGTGAGGGAAACAGCCTGGCTCTCCACTGGGGGACATAAAGTGCTTCCAAATGCTTAGTAGAAAAACAAAACAAACCAGGAAGATTTTCAGTTCCCTAAAGTGTTCTATTTCACTTTCTTGCTTTTCAGAAATTAATGCATAGATGAATTACCTGCAGTCTTTAAAAGAACTGTTTCTGATTCAGTAGATATGGCATGGGGCCCAAGGTTCTTCATTTCCAGCACCTTCCTAGATGATAAGGATGCTGCTGGGTCATGGACCACTAAGTAGCAAGGCCCTTCAGCATTCTGCTTCTCCTTGTTAATTGGCACTATTGGCTCTAAACACTCTTTATTACTTAAGTCTGCATGAGCAGTTTTAAAGTTTTGTTGTTGTTGTTGTTGTTTTTTAAGATTTATTTATTTAAAGAGAGAGTGCCTGGTCAGGAGGAGGGTTAGAGGGAGAGGAACTCAAGCAGACTTCCTGCTGAGCATGGAGCCTGATGCGGGGCTGAATCTCATGACCCTGAGATCATGACTTGAGCCAAAATCAAGAGTTGGATGCTTAACCAACTGAGCCACCGAGGTGTCCCTTAAAGTTATTATTTAAATGAGCTATTAATGTTAGCCAATAGAGCTGTTGTAAGTGGTTATCATAAACTGAGTAAACTTTCCTTCCTTCATTACTGTATCCTTGATTGGAGTGATATTTTCCAACATGAACTTGGTTGGAAAAAGCACTCTGAGATTTGGTAGAGGTGGAGTAGATTTACTAAATATTCAGAAGTCTCAACATTACTCAGCAAACTACAAGTGTATTAGGCATGGATTATGCCATGTCACCCTAAGCACAGAAATCCATCTGTCAGTTAAAAATATGATATTATGGTTAGTTATAACATATTACATTAAATAATCATTTTTAGAATACTCTCATGTCTCTAATTATCTTTGATCTCTATCACAACACTGAGGTAGTTAATACAACTACATTTTAATAAAGATTAATTTAAACTCATCACAAAAAATGATATATGCTTATATAGAAATTATGGAAAAATAAAGAGTAAAAACTATTATTCATCATAAATATTAACATTTGGGATGGGATTTCTTTTCCATTTTTCTTTACCAAATTAATTGTGATACTTTCTTACAATTTTGCATACTACTTTTGCCATATATCATAACACCAGTCATCATTTTAATGATATCTATTGGGTATTTATTTTTGATTGATTATTCCTGTGGAACTGCTGACTTGTGATATTGCTTACATGTGTGCTTGTGTATGTGTTTGTATGCCTCCCACTATATTCTTGGTTTACCATTAAAACTGCCTCTGTTGATCACTGTGTGTACCACCCATTTTAATTATAGCATAATGAAACAGTTTAATATCTAGTCTTACTAATGATTCTTGTTGTTCCAACTGTCCTTAGCTATTTTCACCTACGTATGTTTCCCTCTGAATTTTAAAATCACTTTATCATGTTCCCTAAATAATCTCCAGTGGAATTGACTTAAATTGTATTAAGACTCTTACTTAATCTGAAATGCTTACATTACCATGAGCTTTTGAACATTGAAAGAGGGCAAATGTATCCAATTCAAGTCTTACTCTTTCTCAGGAAAATTACATAGATTCCTTCATATAGATGACATCCGTAACTACTTTGTTATAATGGTTCCTTCCTAATATTTTCTGTGATATTTTATGCTGTTTTCCTCATGTGTTTGTTCACTGGGTTTTACTAGTATTTAGGAAAACCCTGTGTGTGTGTGTGTGTGTGTTACCCATCCCATTTGTTGAAATCTCTTGTGAATGTCTTTAACTTTTATTATCTTGGTTAAGTAGTACACTAATCATGTTATCTGTGAATAATGATAATTTTATATCCCCTTTCCAGTTGCTATAGCTTTTATTTTGGTTTTATACTTTGGTTGCATTGTAGAGATTTCTGGGCAATGTTGCCAAGTGATGTTGATGGTTGACCTTTTTGCATTACCCCCAATTGAAGAGATTAGCCCTCTAGGAAATTTCTTCTTTTTAAAAAAGAATTTATGTATGTATTTGAGGGAGAGAGAGAGCAAGCACAGAGGGAAAGTGAGATGGAGAAGCAGACTTCCTGATAAGCAGGGAACCCCATGTGGGGCTCAATCCCAGGACCCCAAGATCATGACCCAAGCTTAAGGTAGCCACTTAGCAGACTGAGCCACTCAGGTGCCACTAGGAAATTTCTTCTATGTATAATGTTAGTTGTATGTTTAAAATAGATATTTTAAAAACATGATAAGAAAAATTACCTGTGTTTTACCACTTATATTTGTGACTCTTTTTTAAAATTTAATTTAATTTTTTCAGTGTTGCAAGATTCATTGTTTATGCAGCATACCCAGTGCTCCATGCAATACATGCCCTCCTTAATACCCAGCACCAGGCTCACCAGCCTCCCACCCCCTTCCCTTTCAAAACCCTCAGTTAGTTTCTCAGAGTCCACAGTCTCTCATGCTTCATCTCCCCCTCACATTTCCATCAATTCACTTTTCCTTTCCTTCTCCTAATGTCCTCCATGTTACTCCTTATGTTCCGCAAATAAGTGAAACCATATAATTGACTTTCTTATTTGACTTATTTCACTCAGCCTAATCTCCCCCAGTCCTGTCCATATTGATACAAAAGTTGGGTATTCATCCTTTATGACGACTGACTAATATTCCATTGTATATATGGACCATATCTTCTTTATTCATTCTTCTGTTGAAGGGCATCTTGGCTCTTTCCACAATCTGGCAATTGTGGCCATTGCTGCTATGAACATTGGGGTACATATGGCCCTTCTTTTCACTACATCTGTAACTTTGGCGTAAATACCCACTAGTGCAATTTCAGGGTCATATGGTAGCTCTATTTTTAATTTTTTAAGGAATCTCCACATTATTTTCCAAAGCAGCTGCACCAACTTATATTCCCACAAACAGTGTGAGGGGGTTCCCCTTTCTCCACATTCTCTCCAACACTTGTTGTTTCCTGTCCTATTAATTTTAGCCATTCTAACTGGTGTAAGGTGGTATATCAATGTGGTTTTGATTTTAATTTCCCTGATGGCTGGTGATGATGAACATTTTTTTTTTTATGTGTCTGTTAGCCATTTTTGTGTCCTCTTTGGAGAAGTGTCTGCTCATGTCTTTTGCCCATTTTTGACATGATTACCTGTTTTTTGGGGTGTTAAGTTTGAACAGTTCTTTATAGATCTTGGATATCAGCCCTTTCTCTGTAGTATCATTTGCTAATACCTTCTCCTATTCTGTGGGTTGCCTCTTTGTTATGTTGACTGTTTCCTTTGCCCTCCAAAAACTTTTTATCTTGATGAAGTCCCAAAAGTATGTTTTTGATTTTGTTTCCTTTGCCTTTGGAGACATGTCTTGAAAGAAGTTGCTGTGGCGGATGTCGAAGATTTACTGCCTATGTTGGAGAACCATCTTTCATGTCAACAGGCCTCAAAAGAAAGCTCAGATAGTGATTCTCATATCAGATAAATTAGATTTTAAGCTAAAGCCTGTAGTCAGAGATACAGAAGGACACTAGACCATTCTTAAAGGGTCTATCCACCAAGAAGATCTAACAATTATAAACATAAATGTCCCCAACATGGGAGCAACCAACTACACAAGCCAGCTGTTAATCAAAATAAAGAGTCATACTGATATGAATACATTAATTGTAGGGGATCTTAACACGCCACTGTCAGCAATAGACAGATCATCTAAGCAGAAAATCAAAAAAGAAACAAGAGCTTTGAATGACACACTGGACCAGATGGACCTCAGAGATATATTCAGAACATTCCACCAGAAAACAATAAAATACTCATTCTTCTCAGGTGTACTTAGAGCTTTCTCCAGAATAGATCACATACTGGGTCCCAAATCAGGGCTCAGCCAATACCAAAGGATTGAGATTATTCCCTGCATATCCTCAGACCACAATGCTTTGAAACTGGAACCCAACCACAAGAAAAAGTTTGGAAGGAATTCCATCACTTGGAAACTAAAGACTATCCTGCTCAAAAATATTTGGATCAACCAGGAAATCAAAGAAGAACTTAAACAATTCATGGAAACCAATGAGAATGAAGACACATCGGTCCAAAACCTATGGGATACAGCAAATGCGGTCCTAAGGGGGAAATACATAGCCATCCAAGCCTCACTCAAAAAAAAAAAAAAAGGAAAAATCCTAAATATACTGACTCTCTTTACACCTTAAAGAACTGGAAAATCAACAACAAATTAAGCCAGACCCCCCACACACACACAAGAAGAGAAATAATTAAGACTAGGGCAGAGATAAAGGAGTTAGAAACTATAGATACAGTAGAATACATCAACAAAACTAGAACCTGGTTCTTTGAAAGAATTAATGCAGTTAATAAACCACTGGCCAAACTAATCCAAAAGAAGAGAGAGGACCCAAATTAATAAAATTATGAGTGAAAGGGGAGATATCATGACTAACACCAAGGAAATAGAAACAATCATCAGATATTATTATCAACAGTTAAATGCCAGTAAGTTAAGCAACCTAGAAGAAATGGATGCATTCCTGGAAACCTATATAAACTTCCAAGACTGAAACAGAAATTGACAACCTGAATAGACCAATATCTAGTAACGAGATTGAAGCAGTGATCAAAATCCTCCCAAAAAACAAGAGTCCAGGACCTGACAGATTCCTTGAGTAATTCTACCAAACATTCAAAAAAGAAATAATACCTATTCTCCTGAAGTTGTTTCAAAAAATAGAAACAGAAGGAAACTTCCAGACTCTTTCTATGAAGCCAGCATTACCTTGATCCCCAGAACAGGCAAAGACCCTATCAAAACAGAGAATTCCAGACCAATATCCCTGATGAATATGGATGCAAGATTCCCAACAAGATCCTAGCTAATAGGATCCAACAGTACATTAAAAAGATAATCCACCATGACCAGGTGGGATTTATTCCTCAGATGTAAGGGTGGTTCAACATTCACAAATCAATCAATGTGCTAGAACAAATCAGTAAGAGAAGAAAGAAGAACCACATGGTCCTCTCAATTGATGCAGAAAAAGCATTTGACAAAATACAGCATTTTATCCTGATTAAAACTTTTCACAGTATAGGGATAAAGGGACATTCCTCAACTTCATAAAATCTATCTATGAAAAACTCACAGTGACTATCATTCCCAAAGGGGAAAAGCTGACAGCCTTCCCATCGAGATCAGGAACAGGACAAGGATGCCCACTGTCACCACTGTTGTTCAACATGGTACTAGAAGTCCTAGCAACAGCAATCAGACAACAAAAAGAAATAAAAGGTATTCAGATTGGCAAAGAAGAAGTCAAACTCTCACTCTTTGCAGATGACATGATACTTTATGTGGAAAACCCAAGAGACTCCACCCCCAAATTACTAGAACTCATATAGCAATTGTAATGTAGCAGGATGCAAAATCAGTGCACAGAAATCAGTTGCTTTCTTATACACTAACAATGAAACTATAGAAAGGGAAATTAGAGAATTGATTCCATTTACTGTAGCACCAAGAACCATAGGATACCTTGGAATAAACCTAACCAAAGAGGTAAAGGATCTGTACTCAAGGAACTACAGAACTCTCATGAAAGAAATTGAAGAAGACATAAAAATATGGAAAATCATTCCATCCTGAAGTATTAGAAGAATGAACATTGTTAAAATGTCTATACTTCCAAGAGAAATCTATACTTTCAATGCCATCCTGATAAAAATTCCACTGACATTTTTCAGTTTGCTGGAACAAACAATCCTAAAACTTGGGTGGAACCAGAAAAGACCCTGAATCACTAAGGAAATGTTGAAAAAGAAAAAAGCTGGGGTCCTCATGTTGCCTGATTTCAAGCTTTACTACAAAGCTGTGATCACCAAGACAGGGGCACAAAAACAGGCACATGGACCAATGGAACAGAGCAGAGAGTCCAGATATGGACACTCAACTCTCTGCTCAAATAATCTTCGACAAAGCGGGGAAAAATATGCAGTGGAAAAAACACAGTCTCTTCAATAAATGGTGCGGGGGAAATTGTTCAGTATGTATAGAAGAATGAAACTTGACCATTCTCTTACACCATACACAAAGATAAACTCATAATGGATGAAAGACCTCAACGTGAGACAGGAATCTATCAAAATTCTAGAGGAGAGCATAAGCAGTAACCTCTTCCACATCGGCCACAGCAACTTCTTTCAAGACATTGATTCTTGGGGCACCTGGGTGGCTCAGAGGGTTAAGCCTCTGCCTTCAGCTCAGGTCATGATCTCAGGGTCCTGGAATAGAATCCCACATCAGGCTCTCTGCTCCATGGGGAGTCAGCTTACCCCTCTTTCTCTGCCTGCCTCTCTGCCTATTTGTGATCTCTCTGTCTGTCAAATAAATAAATAAAAATTTTTAAAAAAGACATGTGATTCTTTTTATATCAGAAATTAACGTTAAATTTTACCATGATTTTTGGTATCTATTTACATGATCATATTGGTTTTTATTTGTGTGATTTTCCTAGATTTTCTATTACTAAATGTATTTTGTATACCTGAGCTGAATAACCTGTTTATGGGAAACAGGTTTAATAATATATTAGAAGAATAATTTGCAATAGTTTGAGATGCTTTCCCTCTTTTTCTGTCTATGTAATTGTTTATATAGCATGGGAATTATCAGTTGTTGAAAGATTGAAAAAAAATCATTGGAAAAGCCATCTGGCTCCAGTGTTGTTTATTCTAATTTTCTTTTTATGGAATGCTTAATTAATTTATTGTCATTCTTTTTTGTTTAATAACAAAGGCTTTTCAGATTCTGAAAACAGGTTTGGTCCTATCCCATAAGCATTAAACATCATTGTTCTCATCATAATGGTTTCTAAAGAGTGTGAAATTGTGGTTTTGATTTCCTATTTGATATTAGAGTTATTTAGGAAAGTTTTTATTTTCCCCAGCTGGAAGTTTTTATTTGTTTAGAATTTTGCTTTAATAACTTCTAGCTCTATCTCATTATGCAGGGAAAATATAGTGCATACCTCTAGTGTACAGTGGCATTACTGATCTTTGTGTATACCCCTTACCATTTTTATCCTGCATATCAAATATCTCAAATATTAAAGTATTTTTTCTGCCTGTGTCATATTTTCTGGGAGTAGCTTTTTAAATTATTTTTTATTATATTCTGACATTTCAGAGTGATAATAGACACATCTTTATCTTTGAGAGTCGTTCTGTTGTTAAAGATTAAAAAGATTTTTCTACTCAAGATCTTTTTCTTTTTGTAAATTTCAAACCTACAGGATATTGCAAGGATAACACAATAAACATCTATATCCTTCCCTGAGACTCACCAGTTGTAAACATTTTGTCATATTTTCTTATATCTCAAATGGTTGCTAGGTATCTCCTAAGAAAAAAAGGTCAGTCTTCTCTATAGCCACAATATAATTATCAAATACAGGAAACTTAGAATTGATATAAAAATTGCATCTAATATATAGCTCATATTCCAGTTTCCCCATTTGTCCTTTAGATTGTCCCTTGAAGCTTTATACACTCCAATCCAGGATCCAGTAGCATTGCATTTGATTGCCAGGGCATCCTGAAAATTTTAATCAATACATTACATTTTGAACCAATGGGCTATAATATGGTTTATCATACATGGTGAGGTCTTAAGTTTGGTGTTATTTATCATAATTATACATTTTTCCCAACACTATTTATTGATAATTTTTTTTCTTTTCCCTTGATTTGTGTCGCTTCTGCTTCTGTATGTAAAATTTGTACACATGTGCAGGCTGTGTTTATCCGTTTTCTTGTAATCATACTCCAGTACCCATGGTTTAATTACTTTAACATCATTATATACTTTAATACTCAGTAGTGGTTTTTCACCCTTTTTGTTTAAAAGAAGTTCTTAACTATATTTCTCATTTTAAACAAACCAAAAAACAAAGAGAGAACCTCCCAGTGAAATTGTTAGAATTTTTCAATTGAGGCATACACATCTTCAGGCCTCCCAAATGTCACCTAACTAGCCTCATATTTTATGAATAAAAAAACCTCAATTTGCCCAGAATGGACATTTTTACAGTGTGTGATGCTTTTATCCAGGACTTAAGCATTTCTCTCCCTTTATTTGTCTCCTGCTCTACCAAGTCCTATGCTAGGGACTGGAGATGCTCTTTTATTTCACTCAGTAGAGAGCTTTATTTTTCCTTCCCATGTCAGTCCTGTACATTTCTTATTTGTGTGATCCTTAGCTGTTTTTAAAGGACTTTATTCTAAAAGGACTTTTTATTACATCTTCTAGCTTGTGTTTCATGCTGTACAGTTTATTTATCTCTATCTTCTATCAAAGCACTTTGCTGAATTCTTTCATTAATTTTAGGGGCCTTTCAGTTGATTCTCTTCGATATATTAGGTCACCGTCATATTAT
Organism: Spilogale gracilis; assembly: GCA_004023965.1. Lineage (NCBI taxonomy): Eukaryota > Metazoa > Chordata > Mammalia > Carnivora > Mephitidae > Spilogale > Spilogale gracilis. Next base: position 151,434 of record PITA01001298.1, read on the forward strand.
CTATAAATGATGATAAATTGCCTTCCTTTCTAAAATGTGTATCTTGTCTGTTTTGGGTCTTACTGCATTGGCCAGACTTTTCACATTTTAGATGCAAGTTCTGGTGGTAAAGTGACTCATTCGGCATGTCAGACAGAGCGGAGGAGTGGTGCAGCCAGAACCAAAACCCTGGCCTTGCATTTTAGTTTAGTGCTGCTTTAGAAAGTTTACCAGATCAAGGTCATCTATCCATAAAACCAGCTAACCGACCTCTTTCTATCCAGTTGCTTTTTCCCAGAGGAAGGTTGACATTTTTATTGCTTACAGTACTCCTTCAAAATGTTTATGTATATGCAAGCATGTGCATAGACACACACACACACACACACACACACACACACACCATGTGTGTGATGATGATAGGTGATATGTAAAAAAAAAAATTAAGCAGAGAGGTGTAACAGGTTATATTAAGATTGGGGTTGTGTTTTAAACAAAATGGCAAAATGGTCAGGTCAGACTTCACTGGCAGAATTGAAGAAGCAAGCCTTCCAAAGGTTGGGTATATCTGAGGGAAGAGCATAGAGCATTCTGGGCATAGAAGGTAGCAAGTGCAAAGTCCTTGAGATGGGAGCATACTTAGGGTGTTCAAGGAATGGCAAAGAGGCCATGTGAAGAGATGAGATCAGAGACTTTGTTTGCTTTTGTTTTTAAGATTTTATTTAAAAAAAAAAAGATTTTATTTTTTTATTTGAGAGTAAGAACACAAGATGGGTGAGGGTTAGAGGGAGAAGCAGGGTCCCCACTAAGGAAGGAGCCCAAGGTAGGACTTGATCTTGGGACTCCAGGATCATGACCTGAGCCAAAGGCAGTCACTTAACCAACTGAGCCACCCAGGGGCCCTGAGATCAGAGAGTTGATAAGAGAGGGTATTGGAGACTTGCAAAGATGTTGCCTTTTACTCTAAGTAGGCAGGTTTTTAGTACAGCAGTGTCATAATCAAGATCTTTCTTTTTTTGTAAATTTCAAACCTACAGGATATTGCAAGGATAACACAATAAACATCTATATCCTTCCCTGAGACTCACCAGTTGTAAACATTTTGTCATATTTTCTTATATCTCAAATGGTTGCTAGGTATCTCCTAAGGAAAAAAAGGTCAGTCTTCTCTATAGCCACAATATAATTATCAAATTCAGGAAACTTAGAATTGATATAAAAATTGCATCTAATATATAGCTCATATTCCAGTTTCCCCATTTGTTTTTGAAAGGTCACCCTAGCTACTGCTCGGGGAATAGATTGTAGGGAGCAAGAGTGAAAGCAGGGAGATCATTTGGGAGGCTATTGCACTAGTTCAATTGAGACATGATGGGGGTCTGGCCAAGATGGTATCTGTAGAGGTGTCAGAAGTGATCAGATTCTAGATATATATTACAATTAAAGCCATGGTAGTTCTTAGGCATGGCATTCTGAAGAAGAGAGGACCCATAATAAGAGGAGGTACATGAGGATCATAACCAGGTCTTCTGCATTTCGATTTAAAATATATCTCATTGCAAGTAAGTGCATGCTCAGTTAAAGCTAGTTATACTTCTTTTAAATATTGGAGAAGAGGTTATAGAGCTCTGGTCATCATCAGATGGTTCCCTGGCTTTTTCTTAAAAGGTTTATGTTGCTTTCATCGGATAATAAGTCAAACTTAATTTGAAAATTGTTACAGCCCCTTCACACAACATATTTCTTTCTCTAAAACTTCTATTCAACATCCACTTTTGCTAAATTGACCAAGTGCAATTCAATCGCAGGAAGGTCCAAATGGAAAACAAAGCAGATCTTGGCTGTCTAATTTGGTAACACTGTAGTAATGATACATACAGCAACTGTGTTGGCTCCAGCCAGCTTTTATAGAGCTACTCTATGGAAGGGGCTTTCTAGACACATTTTCTCATTTAGTCCGCACACTACCCTATATGTGTCCTTCTCAGAACCAACCTCTCTTTGAGTTCCTCGTTTGCCCTCACGTCATTGGATTATGCTGAACAGTAAATACCTGTCTTCCCATCTTGGTCCTGAGCTCCCATCAACCAGGGATCATGTGGTTTTCAGATCTGCACCTGTCACACTAGAGTCACTGATGAATAAATGAATAAGCACATGGAAGATGGACGGGGCAATAGGTCACAAAGCTAGTTAGAGGCCAAGCAAAGAGGCACATGACAAACTGCCAGTGTATACCTCTTCCTGTTTCCTTGCCTTCTCTAAGGGCTATTGTGCTAGGCAAACGGTAGTGGGGGAAAAACCAGGAATTCCCAAAAGCCTTGGAATAAAGGTTGACTGACTAAGATATATCATTGTAAATTTCAGCTTCTTAGTTCCAAGTGACCTTTAATGTGGCGAATGTAATTGCAAAGCTAGATTCTGTTGGGGATTATGAAGCTCACATTTGTTTCTTAGCCTAGCTTGTACAGTATTGCCAAGGTTTATCATAGCATTTTTGTATTAAAATGTGTGCATAGTTGAATGCTAAAGCACAGACTTTTGAGGAGAAAGAACATCCAAGATTGTTCAGTCCATTTCCCTCATTTCTTTAACAGCTTTATTGAGGTATAATTTACATACCATAAAATTCACCCCTTTAAAGTGTACAATTCAGTGATTTTCAGTAAATGCATAGGGTTGTGCAACCATCACCACAATCGCATTTTAAAACACTGTCACACCATAAAATACCCTTTGCTTACGGGCAGTTGATTCCTGTTCCCACCTCCAATCCCAGGAAATCGCTTATCTGATTTCCGTCTCTATAAATTTGCCTTTTCTTGACATTTCAGATGAGTGGAATCATATAATGTATAGTCTTTTGCATCTAGCTTCTCCATTTAGTAGTTTTTTTTAGCATAATCCATCTTGTAAAACAGATCAGTAATTTGTTTCTTTCATTGCTGAATTATATTTTATTATGTGGATATGCCACATGTTGATAGACATTTAGATTGTTTTTAATATTTTGGCAATTATGAATAATACTGCTATTAGCAGCATTTATATACATACAAGTCTTTGTGTAGACCTATGTTATCATTTCTTTTGGGTAGATACCTAGTGGAATGGCTAGGTGAATAGTAGTTGCATGTTTACCTTTTCAAGGAGCTTCCAGACTATTTTCCAAAGTGACTATACCATTTCTTTTAACCTGTCCAACAACAGTGTATAATGGTTCCAGTTTTTCCGTGCCTTTGTCAACACTTGCTGTTGTCTATTTACTGGTAGCCATTCTAGTGGGTGAGTTGGTTGTTTCTCATTGTGGTTTTAATTTACATTTCCCTAATGACTAATGAGCTCATCTTTTCATGAGCTTTTTAGCCACTTGTATTTCATCTTTAGTGAAATGTCTAGTCACATCTTTTGCCAATTTCTTAATTAGATTGTTTGTCCTCTTGTTACTAAGTTGTGATGGAGCCTTATGTATGTGGGAGAAAAGTCTTATCATACATATGTTTTGCAAATATTTTCTGTCATCATGTAGCTTGTCTTTTCATTGTTTTAATAGTTTCTTCTGAAGCCCAATTAAAAAAATACCTAATGACATCCAACTCATCTCCTTTCCCCTTTTAGTGGATCCTGTTTCTGGTGTTGTATCTTATACTTTTTCCTTAATCCAATGTCATGAAGATCTTCTACTTTGTTTTTTACCAGAAGTTTTATAGTTTTAACACTAACATTTGGGATCTGATCTATTTTCTGTTAGTTCTTGTATATGGTATGAATTTAAATTTATATTTTTGCATGTGGTTATTCAGTTGGCCTGGATCATTTGCTAAAAAGATTATTCTTTGATCATTGAATTTTCTTGGATTCTTTGTCAAGAATCAATTGATCATAAAGGTAGTGGTTTATTTTCTAGACTCTCAGTTCTATTCCATTGATCTGTAAGTCTATCTTATGCCAACACCACACTGTATTGATTTTCATGTTATAAAATCAGGAACTGTAAATCCTCCAACTTTATTCTTATTTGTAAAAATTGTTTTGTTTATTATGGATCTTTGCATTTCCAGTTACATTTAAGTATCAGCCTGTTAGTGTTTGCAGTAAGTCTCCTGAGATTCTGATAGATATTGCATCAAGTCTATAGACAAACTTCCTGAGAATTTCCATATTAATAATATTGTCTGTTCCAGTCTGTGAACATGAAATGTCTCGCCATTCATTTATATCTTCAATTTTTTCAACAATGTTTTGTACTATTCAGTGTACAAGTATTTCCCTTATTTTGTTTAGACTTATTTCTAAGTATTCCTTTTGGTACTATTGTGAATAGAATTGTTCACTTAATTTCATTTCAGATTGTTCTTTGCTGATGACAAGCATACAATAGATTTTTGTTTCTTGGTTGTGTATTTTGTGACCTCGTTGAAATTGTTTATTCTAGTTGGGATGTGTGTATCTGTGTCTGTTTCTGTGTCTATGTATAGGATCCTGTCATCTGCAAATAAAACCTTAACTCCTTTCCTTCTAATGCCTTTGATTAATTAACTAGACTCACTGGCTAGAATCTCCAGCATAACAATTTATTGCACTGCCTAGAATCTGTGATACAATGATGAGTAGACCTCTTTGTCTTATTACTGCTTTTATGGGGAAAGCATTCAGTCTATTACCCTTGAGTATGGTTTTCACTTTACATGTTTCATAAGTGAACTTTACTAAATTTAGAAAGCTTCTCTCTTTCTAATTTGTTAGTACTTTTTATCATAAATATGCATTTGATTTTGTCAGTATTTTTCTGAATCTATTGAAATTATCCTGTGTTTTTTTCCATTTATTTTAAATATATGTTGTATTACATTAGTTGAATTTTGAATATTAAATCAGTTTTACATTTCTGGGATAAAATTCAGTTATGATGTACAATCTTTTTTATATGTCACTATATTTAGTTTACTAATATTTGGTTAAATAGTTGGGGGTCATTATTCATGAAGGATTAGATTGCAGTCTTATTTTAATGTAATGTATTTCTCTGGTTTTGATATCAGGGTTTCATAGAATGGTGAATTGTTTCCTCTGCTATTTTCTGAAAAGGTTTATGAAAATCAGATTTATTTATTCTTTAAATATTTGGTAGACTTCACCAGTGAAGCCATATGGTCTGGGCTTTTTTGAGGGAAGAATTTTAATTACTAATTCAGGTACTGGTTATGAGTACATTGATATTTTCTACTTTTTTCATGACTCAGTTTTGGTAAATTTTGTGTTTCTAGGTATTTTTCATTTCATCTAAGTCGTCTATGTTTTTCGGCATAAAAATTTTTTATGGAATTTCTTTATTCTTTTTAAAATATCTGTGGGGTCAGTGGATGTCCCCTTTTACATTCTTGATTTTGATAATTTATATCATCTCTCTATTTCTCTTGACCAGTGGAGAGAAGAAGTCGCTGACAGTGTTGATCTTTTCAAAAAACCAACTTTTGTTTCACTGGTTTTTCAGTCTTATTTTTATGTTGTCTATTACATTGATTTCTACTCTAATCTTTATTCTTTTCTTCTTTCTGCCTGCTTGGAGTTTAATTTGCTTTCATTTATCTACTGTCTTAAGATGGAAACATAGGTTATTAATTTGAGATCTTTTTTTTCTCTCTCTAATATAGATGTTTAAAACTATGCATTTTCTCCAGCCACTCCTAAAGTTGTTAGTGTGGACAGTATTCTTCAATTTATTCATGACTCTTTGGAGAGAGATCGTGCTGAGCCCCTCATTCTACTGTTCAAGCAGACCCATGCCATAATTTTTAAATATGAGGAAATTGGGGAATGTAGAGATTACTTTAGGTTGAGTTTGCCTGGAAGCAAACTCATAGACCAAGGATTTAAAAGCAAATGATTTGTTAAAGTGTTGCTCTCAGTAGAAACTAATTTGAGACAAAGGGAAGCTAGAAAGAGAAGGTAAAGAAACCAAACAAGGGTACAATCCTGTGGGGTTCTGTGGACAGTGAATTACACCTTCAGTGGATCCCCCTTGATGTAAAGGAGCAGGACTTTTTTTTCACTTCTGCCCAAGACAGATACTGGGAATGCTAGCCTAAGGTGGAGTACAGGTGAAGGCTGGGGAAGAGGAGGACTTAAAATTTCTAGCCCTCTTTATGAGAAAGAGAGGCACCAGTAGTTTTAAAACAACTCTGAAGAGGTCCACGAGGCCCCCATTAACATCAGAGCACAGAAAATCAGGCTCATGGACACACAGAACCAGAAAGAGTGATTAAGAAATGTAATAACTTTTCTCTTGTGAGATTAAATTACTTGCCCAAGATCACACAGCTATGTATTTACTAGCAGATCTTGCACTAGAAACCAGGTTTATAAATGCTAATATTGTATTTTAATCGGATTTATTAGAAATCTAAAAATGTGTTATATGAGCCCTTGTTTTATTAAACATATTTTTTTACTGTTTATTAACATTTTTTTATGACTAAAGGCTTTACTATCCTTATATGAATGGACTCTAATGCCAGTTGATAACTGTTTAGGATGTTTCCCTATAGTTGTTCTGGTCATCAGAAGGCCCTGTGGTGATCTAGGAAAATATAGAAACTCAGCAGCTTCCTACTATTTCATGAAATTGTATTAACCTAAGAAAGTACAGAGACTGCATAATAGAGAACAAAGTTAACCTCGGTGGGGAATGCATTTACCTTGTTCCTATAGATCACTGTCAGGGCTATGAACAACCAAGGTCTACATGTTCCTATAGATCACTCCGTCAAGTGTCCTTTGGAAGAAAAGGTATTAGGAGACCATATAATCATTAGTCAGTGTGATTTTGAATTAAAACCTTATGCCTTTGCCTCTTTTCAGTGTGCTAATATTAAGGGCTTCTTAGTTGATCTACGTTAGTTGATCTAAACGTATCTTAGTTGATACGTTTGCTAAGTCACCAGACCTTCTGGAATAAAGAAATTTGCTAATGGGGAGTCTTTTGTGTATAATATTAAAATTGTATTTGCAAAACAATTAAGTTATCTGTAAGATCAGTATCTATAAAAGAAAGGCTTTCCCCTCATTGATTTCCAGTATTAAATCAGAGATCTGTTCCCACAAAAGAAAAAAATGGTGGATGATTTACCAATATTTCTTTTTTTTTTTTAATTTTATTTATTTATCCGACAGAGAGAAACACAGCTAGAGAGGGAACACAAGCAGGGGGAGTGAGAGGGAGAAGCAGGCTTCCCGCCGAGCAGGAAGCCCGACATGGGGCCCGATCTGGGTCTCCGGGATCATGACCTGAGCCGAAGGCAGTCGCCCAACCAACTGAGCCACCCAGGCGCCCCTGATTTACCAATATTTCATTGATGATTACATCAGAGTGGTGGGGTTATAGGGATCCTTTTCTCTCTTTTCTCTACTTTTCAAATTTTTATAAGATGTTATTGTATTTTCCTTGACATAAATTTTTTTTCAAAAAGGATTATTTGTTGCATTACAATACAGATGATGATTCAACTTCTGGAATGTTAATAAACAGTGTGGTATTATGGTTAAGACGTGAGCTCAGGAATCAAATTATCTATTCAAATCCTAACGTTGGCATTCAAATAGTGATGTCACTCTGGGTAAATTTCTGGGCCTCTCTGTACTTTATATCTTTTATTCTGTCAGAATAAAATAATAGTATCTACCTCTTAGAGTTATTATGAAGGTCAAATTAGATCATGTGTTGAATGAGTTTAACATGGTGTCTAGCAGATAGTGCTCATTCAACATTTTTGGTGGGTGAAGTAATTGCTACAGTATACAGCAGTGGGAGCTGTGATAGGAGTATGGACAGTGAGCTCTGGGAACAGAGGAAGGAGAACCTAGCTCTGGTTTGCAGGAAAGACTCCTTGGAAGAAGTAACATTTGATGTGGGTCTGGATTGGATGAGGAATCCTCAAGATGGGGAAAAAAGAAAAAAGCATCTTGGGGAGATGGAACAGTATCTACAATAACATTGAAGCATGTAGTGAGAATTGACATGAACAGGGCACCTAGGTGGCTCATTTGGTTAGGCGTCTGATTCTTGATTTCAGCTCAGGTCATGATCTCATGGTTGTGGGACTGAGCCCCATGGCAGGCTCTGCTCTTAGCATAGAGACTGTCTGAGATTCTTCCTCCCTCTTCCTCTGCCTTCTGCTCACATGCTCTCTCTCCCCTTATCTAAATAAATAAATAAAAGGAAAAATAGAAAAAAAATTCACATAAACATTTGAAATTCACTTTCTAAATTTTGCCAAATTTGTTTATTTAATAAGTACTTAGTGAACAGCTGTTACATGTTTCACAGATATTAGAAGTTGGGGATGTAGCAGTGAACTAGACAACAAGACCTCAGATGGTAAGCTAGTAAAAGAAATAACCAGATAAGACATATTTCAATTGTGATGAAAGCTGTAAAAGAAATAAATCAACAGATGTGATAGATAGTAATTCAAGCAAACTAGTAATTATGAATGAATGTTATGATGGGTTGGAATGACCCAGAGCAATGAGTTTCAACAAAGTAAAAATGTTGGAGGGGGATGTCCTTGCTAGGGAAGGTAGAAATATCAGAATCACCTAGATTTGTGATTTTATAGCTGCACATTAAGACCATCTGGAGATGCCTTTTTAAAAAATGTACTGATGCTGGAGCCTCACCCCTAGAGATTCTGATTTGGTCTGAGGCGGGGCCAAGGAATAGCATTTTTAAAAATTCTTCTGGGCAATTAGAATGTGCAGCCAGAGTTGAGAACCACTGTTCTTGAGCAACACACTCCTGATTTTGAAATGACTATTCTCTGCCCTCACTTGAAAAATCAGTGACAGCGTCATCAAAATACTGGTTAACTGAATTCATTAAAAGGATAGTGGTTGATCAAGTGGAATTCATTCAACATACACAAATCAATAAATGTGATACGTACATCACATTAATAGAAGGAAAGGTAAAAATCATATGATCATCTAAGTAGATGTAGGAAAAGCATTTGACAAAATGCAGTGACCATTCATGATTTTTTAAAAGATGTCAGCATTAAGGAGGGCACGTATTGCATGGAGCACTGGGTGTGGTGCATAAACAATGAATCTTGGAACACTGAAGAAATAAAATAAATTATTATTAAAGAAATGAAAAAATTAAGTCAGATGTATAACAAAAAATAAATAATAATAATAAAAATATGTCAGCAAATTAGGTATAAAAGGAACATACCTCAACATGCTTACTTGACAAGCCCATCACTAACGTACTCAGTAATGAAAGTTGAAAGGTTTTCCCCTAAAATAAAAAAACAAGACTACAGTGCCCACCCTCACAACTCCTATTCAACATAGTACTAGAGTCCTAGGCAGAACAGTCAGATAATAAAAAGAAAGAAAAGGTATCCGAATTAGAAAAAGAAGTAAAATTATCTGTTTGCAGATGACATGATCTTATATGTGAGATATAATATTATATGTGACATATATATAACATATATAACATATATAGTAATCTTATAATAAAATAATTATAATAAAGCATAAATAAAAATTCAATAAAGCTGCAGATGTAAATCAAAATATAAAAATTAGTTCCATTTTTATGTACTAACAATTATCTGAAAAGTAAAGGATATAATACCATTTACAATAGCATTCAAAGAATAAAATACTTAGAAATAAATTTAAGGAGATGAAAGATCACTACTCTGAAAATTCTAAAACATTGATGAAAGAAATTGAAGAAGATGCAAATAAATGGAATACAACCTGTGTTTATGGGTCAGAAGAATATTGTTAAAATATCCATACTGCCCAAGGCCATCTATAGATTCAGTGTAATCTTTATCAAGATTCCAATGGCATTTTTACAGAAATAGAAAAAAAAATCTGAAATTCATATGGAACCACAGAAGATTCTAAATAGACAAAGCTAGCCTAAAAAGGGAGAACAAAGTTGTAAGCTCATACATGTCCTGATTCAAAACTATATTACAAAGTTATAGTAATCAAAATAGTATGGCAATGGCATAAAAACAAACACATGGACCAGTAGAACAGAATTGAGAGGCCAGAAGTAAGTACCTACACACACACACACACACACACACACACACACACACACACACACCTATATGTCAAAATCCTATTTGACAAGGAAGCCAGGGATATTTGATGGGGAAAAGATAATGTCTTTAATAAATGGCATCGGAAAAACTGGATATTCACATGCAAGTAGATGAAACTGGACACCTGTCTTGTACCACTCACAAAAATTAACTTGAAATGGATTAAAGACTTAATTTAAGACCTGAAACATAAAAGTCCTAGAAGAAAACATAGGGAAGAAATTTGTTGAATTGGTATTGGCAAAGATTTAATGGAAATGACAGCAAAAGTACTTGCAAAAAAAGCAAAAATAAACAAGGGCTATATAAAAATAAAAAAAACAACTTTTCACTGCAAAAGAAATGATCAACAATTTGAAAAGGAAGACTAAAAAATGAGAAATAACATTTGTAAGCCACATATCTGATAAGGGACTAATATTCAAAATATAAATGGAAATCCTACAACTCACTAGCAAAAAATAAAATAAAGGTAGAGAAAGGACATGAATAGACAGTTTACAAAAAAAAAAAGACATTCAGTTGGCCAACAGGTACATGAAAAGGTGCTTAACATAGCTAGTCATTAGGGAAATCAAATCAAAACCACGAGGGGGCACCTGGGTGGGTCAGTCGTTGGGCATCTGCCTTCGGCTCAGGTCATGATCCCAGGGTCCTGGGATTGAGCCCCATGTTGGGCTCCCTGCTCTATGGGAGGCCTGCTTCTCCCTCTCTCACTCCTCCTGCTTGTGTTCCCTCTCTGGCTGTGTTCTCTCTGTCAAATAAATAAAATCTTTATTTAAAAAAAACAAAAAACAAAAAATGAGGGCACCTGGGTGGTTCAGTTCTTTAAACCACTGCCTTTGGCTCAGGTCATGATTCTGGATTCCTGGGATGGAGTCCAGTATTGGGCTCCCAGCTGCACGGGGAGTCTGCTTCTCCCTCTGACCTTCTCCTCTCTCATGCTCTTTCTCACTCTCTCAAATAAATAAGTAAAATCTTAAAAAGAAAACCACACAATGAGATTTCACTTCATACCTATTAAAATGCCTGTTATCAAAAACACAAAAGATAACAAGTGTTGGCAAGGACATGAAGAAAAGGGGACTCCTTGTACACTGTTGGCAGAAATGTAAAGTGGAACCACCATTACGGGAAACAGTGTGGGATTTCTCAAAAAAAAAAAAAAATTGAATTACACTATGATTAAGCAATCTCACTTCTGGTTACATATCCACTTCTGGAATGAAATCAGTGTCTCAAAAAGATATCTGCACTACCAGCTTCATGCATTGTTGAAGTTTTGTGGCTTTTTAAGAACTCCACATTCCAGGGCACCTGGGTGGCTCAGTGGGTTAAAGCCTCTGCCTTCGGCTCAGGTCATGATCTCAGGGTCCTGGGCTCTCTGCTCAGGGGGGAGCCTGTTTCCTCCTCTCTCTCTGCCTGCCTCTCTGCCTACTTGTGATCTCTCTCTCTATCAAATAAATAAATAAAAATGCTTTAAAAAAAAGAAATAAAAGAACTCCATATTCCACTTATAAGAAACTAAAAGGGCAAAAGGCATGTAAAATCTTAACAGTATTCTAAACATAGTTTTGACCTTGCAGATCACCTAAATGGGTCTCAGAGACATTAGGTAGGCCTCCTGTCCCTACACTAGGCCACCGTGTCTTCCCCCGTCACATAGGGATGCCTGTCTCACTTTGCCCTATCTAATGGCTTTAAGACTGAATTATTTGGGAAGGAGCTAGAACAGGGCAGTAGAGAAACCGTTGACTTTTACGTTTAAATATTGAGGTTGGTTGTGGTATTGATGAGTTAATTCTGAAATGATTTTGTGTGTCTTGTATGAGAGAGTAAAAGAGTAAACAATGCTGATGTTGTAAATGAGGGTTTTTACTACAGGAAAAAGGAAAAATAGGCAGTAGGGTAGGTGAGGAAGAATCTTGTGTTAATGGATTTGAATTGACGGTATCAGTATGAACTAATGGTTATGAAATTTTGAAGCATATTTCTGGGAGAATATGGGCCTAAATGTACCCTTTATGAACCTGGGCAATCTTCACCTGTGAGCTACAGTATCCTCTCTGTCACCTGACTTCAGCATTCTGAATGGGTAACAGCCCCTCACCGGAGATCTCTCCTGGATACACAAAGGGGCACTATGGGATATGTTAGTGATTGATGAAACCCTTGGTCCATCACAGAGGAGCGTGAGTTCTCATACAGACTGTTGGCTCAAAAATCAAAGGGGGCTTGAGTCTCAGTGGCAGGGACTTGCTGCAGAGGAATTTCTGCGTGTCTTGCTCTTCAGGGTGTCTGAAGCAACTATTCTGTATGGGCTGGAGTCTTGGGACATGAGACTAGAATAGAGTGTTCTAGTCTCAAGAGATACAAACTAGAGGATTAAAGTTGCAGGCAAGCCTGAGTCTGAATAATTGGGGAGAGAAGGCTAGGGTTACTCACTGTAGCAAAGAGGATCAACAATGGGCCTTGAAGGTGAGCTGCAGGGAGGAAACCAAAGCCATGGAGGCGAACGAAGGGTCACCCTCCCCTGTACCTTTCCTGATAAAGTATAGCTGCAAGAAGAAACTCTCAGGAGAACTTACACAGAAAATATGGTCACAAATGCCCATCTTCTCATTGGGAGAAATAGAGCAGGTGTCCCAGGAGGGGGAAATATGTGAATAAATGCTGTATGTTGTGAGGTGAGCTTCTTAAGTTCTTCTTATACGATCAGGATTTTTCTACTAAAAAAGAAGAAGAAAATTCCCTTCTCTTCACAAATGCTCCTGAACAGTTTATTGCAATGACTTGCTTTGCACTTGGGATATGACTTTTGGGGTGTTCTTCTCATTTAGTATGATTTAATCATTATCAGCAGGCTGAAAAGAGCTTAGGCAGATATATTTCCAAGAGAATGAAGAAACAAAACAAAACGAAACTATCTTGTCCCCACCCACCCACCCTGCCCCCACTTCCTAAAGTATCTATATCAGGGGAAGGACAGTTGCATAGTTTGTGCATGCCATCTCTTCCTTCCTCCTCCTTCATCAGAGTTTCCTGATCTTGGAGAGAGGCTGGATCCACTGGCAAAACATTTATATGACCAAATGGTTTATAGTTTCTGGCCGCAGTTGCAGATTTGCCTCTCAATGGACAAGGTGCAGGTGCAATGGGCCTGGGGGTGTTGCTGGCTCTCCTTTGGCACATTCATCCCAGTTGTATGTGAATTGTATGTTGACAGCACACTTTAACATGCCCTTCCTCAAATATATTCTTTGCCAGATTTTGTGATTTCAGAAGAAGCTGGGTAGGAAAGATTTAAATAGTTCAAGCTGCCAAGTAAAAAATACTCAGAAGGCCCTTTGTATATTTTGTTAGCTTCTAGAAAAAGAAGGAAGGTAGAGAAAAAAAGAATACTGGACTATAAATGAGAAGTCTGGCTTTCTACTTTTGCTACAATTTGACAGTCATTGGGCACTCCACTGTCAGCTTCAGCATCTTCTGTAATCTAGCTACTGAGTGTGCTTGAATTGACAGTTGAGTTGTCAATAGTCAAATTGGTGTCAGGATCAGAGGCTGGCCTCTGGTGACATGTTTTGCCTTCCTCTCTAGCCTTTATGAAATCTCGTGCCAGTCATGGGCAGTGTTCAGGTCAGCATTGTCCCTCTTTTTAATCCATTCCATCATAGTAGGACCAAGGACAACAGAAAGTGATCTCAGGAATGAGATCCAGCCCCAATGAAGCTCCCAAGTCTTTGGGTTCTCAATTTAGGACAGAAGGAGTCAGGAGTAGCATGAGAGTTTTGGGCTTAGAAACAAAACATATACCCCAAAGATACAGATGTAGTGAAAGAAGGGCCCTGTGCACCTCAATGTTCATATCATCAATGTCCACAATAGCCAAACTGTGGAAGGAGTCAAGATGCCCCTCAACAGATGAATGGATAAAGAATATGTGGTCCATATATAGAGTGGAATATTACTCAGCCATCAGAAAGGATGAATTCCACCATTTGCATCAACATGGGTGGAACTGGGGGGGACTATGAAAAGTGAAATAAGTTAAGCAGAGAAAGACAATTATCATATGGTTTCACTCATCTGTGGAACATAAGGAATAGAGCAGAGGACCACAGGGGAAGGGAGGGAAAACTGGGGCACGTGAGTGGCTCAGTTGGCTAAGCAACTGCCTTCGGCTCAGGTCATGTTCCCGGAGACCCAGGATCAAGCCCCACATCGGGCTTCCTGCTCAGCTAGAAACCTGCTTCTCCCTCTCTCACTCCCCCTGCTTGTGTTCCCCTTCTCGCTGTGTTTCTCTCTGTCAAGTAAAGGAAGGAAGGAAGGAAGGAAGGAAGGAAGGAAGGAAGGAAGGAAGGAAGGAAGGAAGGAAGGAAGACTGAATGGGAAGAAATCAGAGAGGGAGACAAGCCATGAGTGACTCTGGACTCCAGGGAGACAAACTGAGGGTTACAGAAGGGAGGGGGTAGGAGGATGGGGTATCCGGATGATGGGTATTAAGGAGGGCATGTGTTGTGATGAGCACTGGGTGTTATATTCAACTAATGAATTGCTGAACACTACATCAGCAACTTATGATGTACTATATGCTGGCTAACTGAACATAAGAAGGAAAGAGAGAGAGAGAGAAGAGAGAGGAGGGAAGGAGGGAAGGAGGAAAGAAGGAAAGAAGGGAGGAAGGAAGGAAGTGGAAACAGAGGTCTTCTCACATGGACAGAGCTAACCCAAGAGTAGTTAGGGATAGATTGGGCCTCAGGGGAAAGCAGTGACTCACAGCTCTTCTCAACCCCCGTACCTAAGGATGAGGCTGTTCATGCTTCCGAACCTAGTCAGGACGACATGAGGGCTGGATCACCTGGATAACCCAGTTTTGTCTTGTAGGTGCTACTACAGTCTTCCAAAGGTGGACCCAAGAGACTGTTACTCCTTCACTTTTCATTGCCTTTTGCTCTTTCCCTCATAGGTTAGAGTTCCATGAAACATAAACCTTTAACAAGCAGTCCTTAACACTCTAGCCAGATTCAAAGTTTTACTTAAGACTGCTATTACATGTAAAGCATTGTGGGTCCTGAAAACTGTTAGAGGTACCCCTCCACTCTCAACTTGTAACCTCTAAGTTTGTATCTTGGGTCTTTGTGATGTCTTTCAGAGATTGAGCTTAGCTATCCTGATAAACAAACTGATTATAACATTGAGAAGGACTTCAGGGTTGAGGAGGAGGAAATGAGCACTGAAACCCTAATTTAATTTAGGTGTTTATTGACTTCAGTTTTATGAACATATATAGATGATGTCACACACATATATACACACTCTGATATCATACACATTTAGGTGTGTACACACCTAGGTGACATTCACCTGGATATCACACCCACTTGTTCCAAGAGCATATATATTCACTCAGTTTTTAGACACCCAAGTCCTAAAGATGCTCATTTGAACATTGCTCACTCTCAGATGTAGTCTGCCTTCCCAGAAAGGGGGGCTATGTTCACTCACATGCCACTCACATGTCCTCAGGTCCACTGAGTTCTCATTCAGATATGTTCATCAAATAGTATACATGCTTGCTGAGCCGTTGCTCACTGCAACTCAGATACCCCATTCTAAGTGTGGCAGACATTCATATGCTTATTTCTTTCCTATTTGCATTACTGATGATCCCCATGTTCAAGGAGATTCAGGAGAAGACTTGCCATGTTGGTTGGAGCATGTTTCTTTGGAGTCAATCCCTCTGTACCCTTATTTTTTATTTTTTTAAAGATTTTTATTTATTTAACAGAGAGCACAAGTAAGGGGACCAGCAGGCAGAGGGAGAGAGGGAGAAGCAGGCTCCCTGCTGAGCAGGGAACCCAATGTAGGGCTCAATCCCAGGACCTTGGGATCATGACCTGAGCTGAAGGCAGACACTTAACTAACTGAGCCACCCAAGTGCCCCTTTACTCTTTTATTCTTAATGGAAATCGTCCTGTGCCTCTGTCTTTGTCCAAGTTATGCTGCTTAGCTAAATGTCTCTAGATGGACAGCCTGATCAAAAGATGGTAGCCCTTACCACATTCCATCTTCATAAACAATGCGCTAGCTCACTATGCCATCTTTAAATGGTTGGTTTTGGATCACTGCTGCAATCACCTCATTAATTTACAAAAGTTCCCTGGGGGCACTCTTTGAGCAATTGATCTTTTGTCTTAGGTCATGAGTCACAGAGATCTATGCAATAAAGATCTTTCTAAAAGAGGAACATTCATTTGGGGAATCTGGGTGGCTCAATCATTTAAGCATCTGCCTTCAGCTGTGGTCATGATCCCAAGGTCCTGAGATCAAGCCCTGCATCAGGCTCTCTGCTCAATGGGGAGTCTTCTCCTCCTCCTTCTCCTCCTCCTCCTCTTCCTCCTCCTTCTCCTCCTTTTTCTTCTTCTCTCTCTCAAATAAATAAAATTTTAAAAAGAGCACTTCTCAAGAGAAGTACAAATTGTAGACATCCAGAGAGACAGTAAAATGCTATCCAAATGCACAAACTTTAAGATCAGGTTTTTATAAAAAGAGCCTACACATTTGGCATATAGCTGCTGTTCAATAAAGACTTGGTCATCTTTCTTCACACACTAGCAGCTTCTTGCTTCTAAGTTGAAAAGAATGGTACAAGATCATTAGACAGGAGTTTGGAGTATTTACTGTTTATCTTGATTAGGGCTTCTGCATCCAGTCATATTTGGTTTCATGCCTACTTTCAGTTTTAACTCAATTTAATTTGGTCCACTTGAATAAGCATTCACTGATCACTATATGGGTATCAGGCAACCTACTCAGCAGTATATGGTGGAGGGAGTGATGCAGAGATAACTAAACCATGACTCCCATTCTGTATGGTCACAGTCTAGCAAGAGAAAGAGTAGTTCTGTGTACGTGTTACTGTAATCCCAAGAAGATATCCATTAATGAATTATAGCGGAACTCAAGAGGAAAACTCATTCATATTGGGAGGGTCTGGATGGGCTTCATTGTGGAGATGAAAGACTCAGCCATTAGGAAACAGCTTCTACTAGCAGAAGTGGAGGGCATTGCATGTGGAGGAAATATAAACTGATGGTGGTGTGGAGTGGGATCCACAGGATGTTTATGCAGTAGCATGGGGTCTGGAGCAGCTGGAATGAGGGATTCATCCCAAGAGTTTCCAAAAGACAGGAATTCAGACACAAGTGTCCCCAGTGCCAGGATAAGGACTTTAGATTATAACATTCGGATAATGGAGAGCTTATGAGAGTGCTTGAAGAGGGACAGTGTTATATTTGGGAAGATCAATAAGTTGACTAGTTGATAAATAAGTTAGAGGAAAAGAAACCAGTTGAATACAAGTAAGAGGTGGGGAAGTACCCAATCTCAGCATTATCAGTGAAGGGAAGGAAAGGAGAAGGACAGGTAAAGATTGCTGATGTCAGTAGGGCTTTTTGATTATAGGTACAGAGTGATATATAAGGAGGCAGGAATTGAGGATGAGCCCCAGACTTGAGATGTTGTCATTTGATGGGCAATGCTACTCTTTTCTTTTCTTTTCTTTTAAATATTTTATTTATTTGACAGAGAGAAGCACAGCTAGAGAGGGAACACAAGCAGGGGGAGTGAGAAAGGGAGAAGCCGGCTTCCCGTGGAGCAAGAAGCCCGATGCAGGACTCGATCCCAGGACTCCAGGATCATGACCTGAGCTGAAGGCAGACACTTAATGACTGGGCTACAGGTGCCCCCAATGCTACCCTTTTCTAAGGAAAAAATGTAGGAGAAGGAGGCAGGTTTGTAGGGCTTAGAACCATGTTGCATTTTGGATATATCCAGTGTGAACTAACCTTGAGACATCTAAATGGAGATAGATTTCTACAAAGCAGTGGGTTTATTGATTCTAAGGCTTGTTGTAGACAGAAATGGTGATAAATAACAAGTTCATTCCTCCAGATAGTTGCTCATCTGCCTCTCTTTCCTGTCTAGTGTTTATCAGCTGGTTGTCAAGGAGGAGCGACTTCAGAAGTCACGAAGGGCAGCTGACATCATTGAGTGCTTTTCAGTGCCTGTGAGCTATAGGAATGCCTCCAGCCTTGATTCTCTACACTACTTTGCTGCTGAATTGAAGCCTGCCAACCTGCCTGTCACCCAGCCATTTACAGTGGGTGACAATAAGACATACAATGGATACTGGAACCCTCCTCTTTCCCCTCTGAAAAGCTACAGCATCTACTTCCAGGCACTCAGCAAAGCAAATGGAGTAAGTATGGCCGCATAGAGGTCATGTCTTTGCCTTGTTTGTTTTTTCCCATTCTCAAATGAAAAGGAGCATGGCTCTAGAACAGAGCTTGACAAACTAAGGCGTGGGGACAAAATCCAGCCCCATGCCTATAAATACATATGTGTGTGTGTGTGTGTGTGTGTGTGTGTGTGTGTCTATATGTGTGTGTATATATGTGTGTGGGTATAAACTCTTTTAATATAGCAATACCTGGTCATTTATATAGTCTAAGGCAGCTTTGATGCTACAACAGTATAGTTGAGTAGTTTTCTTTTTTTTGAGTAGTTTATTTTTTTTAAAGATTTTATTTATTTATTTGTCAAAGAGAGAGAGAGAGAGAGAACACAAGTAGGAGAATGGCAGGCAGAGGGAGAAGCAGGCTCCCACTGGGCAAGGAGCCCAATGTGGGGCTCCATTCCAGGACCCTGGGGTCATGGCCAAGCTGAAGGCAGATGGTTAACAGACTGAGACACCCAAGTGTCCCAAGTTGAGTAGTTTAGACAAAGACTTTATACCACATAAAGCCTAAAGTATTTACTATATGGCCCTTTACAGAAAAAATTTGCAGACCTTAGTATTCAAAGATAGAAGGTCTACAGTACCTGCGTGGCTCAGTGAGCTGAACGTCCAGCTCTTGATTTCAGCTCAGGTCATGATCTCAGGGTTGTGGGATTGAGCCCTCTCCCGGGTGTGCAGCCTGGGTGGGATTCTCTCTCTGCCTCTCCCTTTGTTCCTCCTACCCACATGCTCCCTACCACATGCCCACAGGCCCATGCACACTCTCAATATAAAAATAAATAAAAATAATAAAAGATAAAAAGGTCTTTCAAATTACCTCTGGGTAGATCACATGCTTATCTGAAGATTAATTACCTCACCTACAAAATAACACCTATTGATTTATTGTCTATGAATGTACTAAGCATGTTATAGTTAACCAGTGAATGTTAACTCTTTTG
The DNA here is from genome assembly GCA_004023965.1 of Spilogale gracilis. Taxonomy (NCBI): domain Eukaryota; kingdom Metazoa; phylum Chordata; class Mammalia; order Carnivora; family Mephitidae; genus Spilogale; species Spilogale gracilis. The sequence goes on from PITA01001298.1 coordinate 170,786, forward strand.
TTATTACCAACAGTCACATTAGAAAATGTTGTATCCTAAAGATAAAGTAACCTGTTTAGTGTCAAATATTTCTTTGGTCAAGATGGGATGCCAGTCATAACATCATAAAAGCACAGGGCTGGAAACACCAGGTACTTACCTATACATAAAACAATCAACCTTACAACATCACACTTAACTGGTATTAGTGTGTATTCTTGAATATGTCCAATGATACAGAACTCACTGCTTTACATGGTAAGTTAACTGATCTTTGGGGTGACTGTGGCTCTAAGAAGTCCTTTTATTGTGCTGCTTGAAATATGTCTCTTGGGACGCCTGGGTGGCTCAGTTGGTTAAACGACTGCCTTCGGCTCAGGTCATGATCCCGGAGACCCGGGATCGAGTCCCACATCGGGCTCCCTGCTCGCTGGGAAGCCTGCTTCTCCCTCTCTCACTCCCCCTGCTTGTGTTCCCTCTCTGGCTGTGTTTCTCTCTGTCAAATAAATAAAATCTTAAAAAAAAAAAAAAAAGAAAGAAATATGTCTCTTATTATAGCTCCTGCCCATTGCTGTTGGTCCAGACTCTTAGGTCCCAAGGGAACCAATGCAATCGCCTTCTCAGACAGCATTCTTTCAGTTCCATAAGATCTTCCTTACCATCCACCTCCTCTCTGTTTATACACACCCATCTGATCTTATTTCTGAAAGTTCAGCATCTTTAGTTCCTCTTGTGGCATAAGTATTTTCTATCTAGAATGCTTTTGTGGACATATCTCATGTTGCTGTATTTCATTCAACAAATAAATAATGAGCCCTGTAGTTCATATTAAGGTTATAACGTAGGTGCCCTCCAAGAGCTTTCATAACATAAGGGAATCTGGGATGTGCCATGTTTCACAGTATTTCTGGAGAAGTGAGAAGCTCACTGGAGAAGGGAATGCTGAGACAAAAGCAAGATCTGATGAAGTATGTGAAGAATAGCCTCTGTAGGCTCTGGTGGCCAAGATAGAGTTTAGTCTGTCAGTGGAAGTCATTACCTTACAAGAAACCTGGATTAAGGAACTAATTAACATTTTAAATGTCCACATAGCCATTTAAATTCCACATTGGTATTTCAGTTCTGCATTTATTACTTACTCAAGCAACATTCCTCACAGAGAGTTTTAAACTACAAAGAGAAGCCGCCAGACTGCCTTCCATCTGTCCATCTGGTCTTCCCTCTGCATGAAAACACTCTGATGTATTGAGGAGGAAGACATAAAGATGAGCAGAAAGCATCTGGGGAGCCATCTTGTCCCTGGTTCTCTGCATCCCAGACTGGCCAGTTTATTGGCAGAGCACAACTCTGAGAAGGTGTGACTTTTCTTGCTCTTGGCAATACATCAAGAAGTGCTTTTGGGTTTCCATGCTGTGAAGAAGAGTAGGAGCTGCACTCAATTCACTCTCTGTCACATTCTTACCAAGACTCTAATAAAAACCCAGCAAGAGACCAAGTCTGTAGAACCCAAGAAATTGACAAATAGACCTCAGGAGGAATTTGCCCAACGCAAGCATGGTTGGGACTTGAGCAGGACAGCAGGTGACACGGGAAGACTGTGGGACGTTTTGTTTCCCAACCTTCACACAGTGGACTATCTCCTCAAGACATGGGGTTTTGTCTTTAGGAAAAAAGTCACCCAACCCTGAAGATAACTCCTCTAGGAAGCAGTGTCTACTATTGCTTAGAGATGGTCAAGAATAGTTTGATTACTTATGCCTTTAGTCCCATACCATGTGTGCTCCTGTTCTACAACTAAGATTTACAGGAAGGGAATTAAGGAAATTGGGTACATGCTTAAGCCAGGGGTCTTTAATATATCGTTGGCCTCACAGGAACGGAGAGGAAAAATCTGTTGAGAGCTGGGCAACTCAGCGTGTTGTTTTCTTCTGGCAAGGGAAACACTACACACTATTTCAAATTACTGTATTTAGTATTAAGTTTTACTAAAAAGTAAGGTAAAGGGTCATAGGAGTAGAAAAGGCATTCTCAGTCTAACAGATCTCTGCCTGGCCCCTCTCAGATTTCTCCATCTTATAAAGGGCAACGGATAATACAGTTAAGCCTGGAGGATTTTTGAGGGAAAAAATGTTATAACCCACAAATTCTTTATCAGCCAAGTTGTTGTTCTTGGGCAAATACATCAGAAAGACGTTCTCAGTGTCCAGGGGCTCCCACATGCCCTGCTTCTAATAAATCATTCAAAGAGCAATTGACGAAGCAATGAATCAAAATAAAGAAATCTAGAATAGAGATATATGCAATGAAAAGACCACAGTGAGGATGGAAACTAATAAACACAGTGTTAATGCCAAATAATTGCTATAAATGTTATAAAAAGAGAAGGTTAATATAAAAATAATTACTTGAGAAAATATATAATGTAAAAAATTAACCATTGTAATCTGGGCCTATAATTTACTATTATGTTAACAAAAACTGAGAAGGAGTTGGAGGATTGGTGAGTGTAAGTAAAAATCTGCCGATTACTCCACTTTAGACAGGATGGAATAAATAACTTCTTTATTTTCGATACTGAGAGTTTTTGAAAAGTATAGTTTTTTAAATATAAAGGCAGCTTTCCAATCTGTCCTTTAAAAAACAAGAAAACAACAGTCTACAAAGAAAATGTGGAGAAGCAAAGGAAACTATAAGTAAACATGAAAATAGCAACAATAAAGGAAGCCCGAAGATAGGAAAGCAGCAACAATAAAGAAGCCAGAAGACAAAAGAACCACTCTTGACTTTTTTTTAAGTGTTGCTTTGTTCCCATCAAAAGAGGAAGTAGAAGAAAAAAACCAAAAGATGGGGCAAATTCATAATAAATTAAAACAATTTATTAAGGGGGGAAGGTATTGCATGGAGCACTGGGTGTGATACATAAACAATGTATTTTGGAACACTGAAAAAATAAAATAAAAAAAATTAAAGGAAAGTAAAAATGGCCATTTGCTGCAGGATGTTTGTGGGCAAGGTTGAATAATTTACTATCGATCAATTGTATTGCTCCCAAACTAATCTGCAAGTGAGAACAGGGTAAGAAAATTTTAGGGTCCAGGTATATTTATTCTGTGGATATTAAGAATTGTTCTCTTTTCTTTGTCAGCTTAGCAGAGTGGTTAAATATCCAGCCCTTACAATCAGACTACCTACAGAAAAAACCCTAGTACCTCTGACTTTAAGTAAGCTTTTTTTTTTTTTTTTTTAAAGATTTTATTTATTTGACAGAGAGAAACACAGCCAGAGAGGGAACACAAGCAGGGGGAGTGAGAGAGGGAGAAGCAGGTTTCCGGCCGAGCAGGGAGCCCGATGTGGGACTCGATTCTGGGTCTCCGGTTATCATGACCTGAGCCGAAGGCAGTCGCTTAACCGACTGAGCCACCCAGGTGCCCCTAAGTAAGCTTTAAAAAAGAATTAAATATGTTAAGTAAACATCTAAGAATCACATACTATACATCAACAAAAGGGCACCTCTTCTGAGTGCCCATAATAACAGTAAGTCAAACGGACAAAAACCCCCGACTTCATCCTGTTTACAGTATAGCAGTGGAGATTTTTTTTTAAAAGATTTTATTTATTTATTTGACATAGCGAAACACAGCCAGAGAGGGAACACAAGCAGAGGGACTGAGAGAGGGAGAAGCAAGCTTCCCGCCGAGCAGGAAGCCCGATATGGGGCTCGATCCTGGGTCTCCAGGATCATGACCTGAGCCGAAAGCAGTTGCTTAACCAACGGAGCCACCCAGGCACCCAGTAATGGAGATGTTTAAAGTAAATAAGTAAAATAATGTGTCAAATAATTAGTCATTAGATTTACGAATGTGGCGGTCACTCATTAACTGTTAATGTAAGATGTATGTTGACTGTTAATAGGATGAGGATAAGGACATTTTATAAATTCTGCAGTAATCTATATAAATGTGGAGTATTGTTATTCTGCCCTATAAACACTGTGGAGAGTCCAAGTACGATATGCCCAATGAGCCATTCGTGCTCAGAGTCCTTACAGGCATTTTCATGAAGTGTGAGTTGTTGACAGGCACTTTTATTGGGAATTCTGATCGGATTAGTAATTTACTCATTGATACTTTCCTTCCTTTTTTTTTATTATGTTAGTCACCATACAGTACATCATTAGTTTTTGATGTAGTGTTCTAAGATTCATTATTTATGTATAACACCCAGTGCTCTGTGCATATGTGCCCTCCTTAATACCTATCACCAGGCCAACCCGTTCCCCATGCACCTCCCCTCTAAAACCCTCAGTTTCTCAGAGTCCACAGTCTCTCATGGTTTGTCTTCCCCTGCAATTCCCCCCCATCATTTTTCCCTTCCTTCTTCTAATGCCTCTGTACTGTTTTCTTTTTTTTATTATAATAATCTATTTTATTTATTCAGTGTTTCAAGATTCATTGTTTATGCCCCACACCCAGTGCTCCATGCAATACATGCCCTCAATACCTACCACCAGGCTCAACCATCCCCCCACACCTCCCTTCCAAAACCCTCAGTTTGTTTCTTGGAGTCCAAAGTCTCTCATACTTTGTCTCCCTCCATACTGTTGTGGGTTTTTTGTTTGTTTGTTTTGTTTTGTTTTTTTACTTTAAATTTATTTTATTTTTTCAGTGTTCCAAGATTCATTGCCCATTCTCCACACCCAGTGCTCCATGCAATAGGTGCCCTCAGTACCCACCACCAGGCTCTCCCATCCCCCCCATCCCCTCCCTTCAAGTCCCTAAGTTTGTTTCTGTGTCCAAAGTCTCTCATGTTTTGTTTCTCTCCCTGAATTACCCTACTTCCCATTTCCTTTCCTTCTCCTACTGTCTCTATATTACTCCTATGCACCACAAGTAAGTGAAACCATGTGATACTAGACTTTCTCTTCTTGGCTTATTTCACTCAGCATAATCTCTTCCAATCCAGTCCATGTTGCAACAAAAGTTGGATATTCATCCCTTCTGATGGAGGCATAGAATTCCATTGTATATATGTACCACATCTTCTTTCTCCATTCATCTGTTAAAGGGCACCTTGGCTCTTTCCACAGTTTGGCGATTGTGGCTATTGCTGCGATGAACATTGGGGTACATATGGCCCTTCTTTTCACTACATCTGTACCTTTGGGGTAAATGCCCAGTAGTGCAATTGCAGGGTCATAGGGTAGCTCTATTTTTAATTTTTTAAGGAATCTCCACACTCTTTTCCAAAGCGGCTGCACACTGTGCATTCCCACCAACAGTATAAGAGGGTTCCCCTTTCTCCGCAGCCTCTCCAACACTTGTTGTTTCCTGTCTTGTTAATTTTGACCATTCTGACTGGTGTAAGATGGTGTCTCAGTGTGATTTTGATTTGAATTTCCCTGATAGCTATGACGATGAACATTTTTTCATGCATCTGTTAGCCATTTGTATATCTTCTATGGAGAAGTGCCTCTTCATGTCTGTTGCCCATTTTTTGATGTGTTCATCTTCTTTTTGGATGTTGAGTTTGAGTAGTTCTTTATAGATCTTGGATATCAACCCTTTTTCTGTAGTGTCATTTGCAAATTTCCTCTCCCATTCTGTGGGTTGCCTCTTTGTTTTGTTGACTGTTTTCTTTACTGTACAGAAGCTTTTTATTTTGATGAAGTCCCAGAAGTTCATTTTCGCTTTTGTCCCCTTTGCCTTTGGAGACGTGTCTTGAAAGAAGTTGCTGTAGCCGATGTCAAAGAGGTTACTGCCTATGTTCTTTTCCAGGATTTTGATGATTCCTGCCCACGTTGAGGCCTTTCATCCATTTTGAGTTTATCTTTGTGTGTGGTGTAAGGGAATGGTCTAGTTTCATTCTTCTATACGTAGCTGTCCAATTTTCCCAGCACCATTTATTGAAGAGACTGTCTTTTTTCCACTGGATATTTTTTCCTGCTTTGTCAAAGATGATTTGCCCATAGATGTGTGGGTCCATATCTGGACTCTCTAGTCTGTTCCATTGGTCTGTGTGTCTGTTTTTGTGCCAGTACCATGCTGTCAGGTAACAAGATGCCCCAGCTTTGTTTTTCTTCTTCAGCAATTCCTTAGCGATTCGGGGTCTTTTTTGGTTCCATATAAATTTTAGGATTGTTTGTTCCAACACTTTGAAGAATGTTGGTGGAATTTTGATCGGAATGGCATTGAAACAGAAAGAAAGCAAAGGCAATGTGGGCTGTGAGTGCACTGTCCTTGGTGCTGAGTCCTCAATGCAGATCTGTCTTGTGAATCAGGCCGCTTGTAACCATTGTTTTGGATATAGCTATATTATAGATCTATTATAGCATTTTAGAATTGGATGATTTTGCAGTGTCATCTAATGTAGACCAGCAGTCAACAAAGAAATCTGCAGTAAAGCATTCTTGGCACAGCATTATGACCTCAGCATGACCACTGCAATTCTCTGGAGGGAAATAGTTGACTTCTTTGTGGAACAGGTAAAATTATTAGAACTTTCTTCCTTCCATAAAGCCAAATTTGGTCGCCTTAACTCTCTACTCTTGGGCACTTGTATTGATTTGAACAAATCAGATCTTTCTTTCCCATGTCAGTCTATTGGAGAAAATATGACAGTACCAACTACTATCTTTGACCATTCAGGCTATTTCTTACTGATATTTTAACATGCAGTTACTTCTCTTTCTCACATGGCATGATTTTCTCTAAGTCCTTAATCCTATTTATTCTATATTCTCCTAGACATTCTCCATTTTTCCAATGCCCTCCTTAAAAAGGGTGCCCAGAACCTACCTTGTGCTTCAGATATAGTTAGACCACACCTGCTACATTTTCACTACTCCTTATCTCTTTACCATTTTCTAAAACATTATTTCTCAAACATTCCAAGGTATTTTTCTCTCTTTGGGGCCCTTATGCAAGCTGTAATTCTACCTGAGTGTCTCTTTTCTTCATTCTTTGCAGAACTAATACATTCTCATTTTTCAGGCCTCATCTTCCATGTCACACCCTCCAGGAACTTTCCAGTCATATTTTCTAAGAGCTGTCTGTGCCAGTACTTACATGTTAACCTGTTTTTCTTCATAACACTAAGCATATTTTTAATTTCATTGGTTTTTATATAGTGCATGCTTCCCTCCTTAGATGGAGAGCTCCAGTAGGTAGCAGGTCTGTTTTGTTTACTGGCATAGTTTCCATACTGAGTACAATATTTAACACATAGTACATACCTAACGATTGCTGGATGAATCAACGAATGAGAGTATGAACTGTTTCCTGTTTTCTGTAAGTCTGTTTCTTCATTTATGAAATCAAAATGATAATACACACTTTACACAATCACTCTGAGGATTAAATGCAGAAATATCTTAAATTCTGAAAGGCACCAAATAAGTGTCAGCATATGTGAATTTCCATCCGTGTAGCATGAAATGTGGTTCTGAGCTATTTTCACTATAGACAGATGAGCCCTAAAGGACCTTCCTTCTATCATAATATTAAGACTTTTCCCCAGCTGTCTCATTTCCCAAACTCGAGGCTCCTGGGCAGCCTTGATTTCCATCAGTTCTTCCAAATGGTACCCAGAGTAGCTGTCTCAGTTGTAAACAGCAGGTGGGTGCAGCTTTGCATTGTTTCCCCCCACACACTCTTCTCGGAATGAGGTCTGCTGATTCTACTGTTCTCTGCATTCCCACCACCATTAGCCATGATTGTGAAGTTGAAAGGACCATAATTAACGGTTGAATGCAAAACAAGTGTGGCAAATTCATGCAAATACCCACCAGAAGCCACCTTTTCTTGGGCAGGGCTGTTGTGCATGTTCTATTTATATAGAGGGAAAATTCTTTCCTTGCCATATCTTTTTCATTATGTGGAGGCACATTTAACCTGAATGATTCCTCTGCCAAATGGTGATCTAAATAAGAGAAGTGGGAAGTAGAAGGGTGATTGTTCTTGTTCTCTTGCTTTCTCTTCCAGCTTCTGAACTCAATTGCCTCTTGAGAGCACTTGGAAGCCAGATGCTTATTTTGAATGGGTCCTCATGTTTGCAGTGTAATCACATTATATCAGTTAGGATTATCAAGGTATATCTGGGTTAGGGAGAATTCTGTGTCTCTGAATATATTGAAAGAAGCTATATTTAGTTGTGTCCAAGCACTATTAAAAGAAGGTTGGAAAAGGATTGATTCTCGGTAGCATGGTGGGATGGAAAGAATTGAGAGGTAAGCATCAGATAGACTTGGCTTTGAATTATGACCAATTCCAGTGATGTGAACTTGAGCTGTTACTTAACATCTCAAAATGTATGATGTGATTAATGAGCTACCTCCCTAAAATTTGGGGACAGTAAATGAGACAATACATCTAAGTCATCTGTCATAGTTGTAATATTTGTTCTCTTTTCCCTTTTGCCGCTTTCCTGCAGCTCCTCTCCTGAGGGAGGGGAAAGTTGGAGCATCCTTACCTGACCTCAGAAACCATGTCTATGTGGCAGCTGCTGGCTGCCTTGACTCGCCCGTGACTTAACTGCTTCTTAACCCCATTTCAAACTTTATTTTTCTTAGTTTAATGTTTCACATATTGTTCCAAACCTGACCTCTGTTCTTATTGAATCTTGTGATGTAATTTATTTTGTCTTTGGGGAGTAATATTACGTCTCCCAACCCCATTTCCTTCTTTTATTTCTATTTTAGTGACTGGTCATATGTCATATGGGAAAAGCTCAATTAGACAATGGGATGAGAAGATGTAAAGACCCAAGCTCAAAAGGGGTTAGAGTGAAGATCACAACACGGTATCTCATGGCTTAGGTCCTAGCTATTCTGTTAGGGAATTTATAAGAAAGCTCCTATATTAGTTAAGACAAACTAATTTATGCTATAGTAGCAAACAATCATAAAATCTCAGTGTATTATCAGAAAAAAAGACTTTTTACTTCTTCTACATGTCCAGAATGAGTTGGCATAAGGGCTTTGTTTATCATAGTTACTCAGAGACCAAGACTAATGGAAGGCCCATCTTGACATATGCTTCCACAATCACCAAGGCAGAGAAATTAATATGGCAAATAGGACATTGGTTCTCAAATTCTACATGAAATGACACACTGCACTTTCATATTCCATTGGCCAAGGCTGGTCATGTAACCATGCTAAACTTCAAAATGAATGGGACAGTTTTAGAAGGGAGGGGGTGGGGGAATGGGTGAGCCCGGTGGTATGTATTAAGGAGGGCAGATATTCCATGGAGCATTGGGTGTGGTGCATAAACAATGAATCTTGGAACACTGACAAAAAAGGCAGTGCATTCCAACCATGTGATTATGATATGAACAGGGATATTTGAGTCCATCCCTAATGACCACCACATTTCCACATTATGTACCATTATGAAGCCTTTCCTTCAAATTCCCATAATACCCATACTCAATCGTTAAGCTCCTGTGCTGTTCCTATCATGGATCCTGAAAACTTTCTCTTATTGAGTACCTTCTGCATCCCAGATGCTAAAAGTACTATAGTCCTGGGGCGCCTGGGTGGCTCAGTTGGTTAAGCAACTGCCTTCAGCTCAGGTCATGATCCCAGAGACCTGGGATCGAGCCCCACATCGGGCTCCCTGCTCGGCGGGAAGCCTGCTTCTCCCTCTCTCGCTCCCCCTGCTTGTGTTCCCTCTCTAGCTGTGTTTCTCTCTGTCAAATAAATAAAATCTTTAAAAAAAACAAAAAAAATAAAAAAATAAAAATAAAAGTACTATAGTCCGTACTACTTCCTTACTGGTCTCACAAACAAAGTGACTCCATTTAAATCAGTAAGATGGATGTCCTGTCATCCCATCAGCACCCAGTAATCTCATAGCATCTCAGTTACTCCGTACTGAAAAAGGGATTTTAGTAATGGCTTTCTCTATCTCCATGGATACATGGTAAAGAAATGTCTAATATTCCCCGTGACACTATTCCACTTTGAAAGGCAGAAGTTCTTCCAAGACTACCATGCAGTCTGAGAGGCCTCAGAAAATTTTAGACCTCTCCCACCCATCAATTGCTGATCTCAGAGTAACAATACTGTGAACCAAAGGCCTCCATATATCCTTTTTTTGACTTGTTGCCGTAGTCCTATGTTAGGAACCTGTTTCTGGATTGTATCAGCTCTATAGCAGAGAGAAATGAGATGGACATTTGGAATCCAGAGTTGTCACCATAACCTTTCTATAGCCACTTTGGAGAATTTAGGCCTAGTCAATGCTCCTCTCAGTTCTGTTCTGTCACCAGAGCCTAGGTTTCATGCCTAGTCCTTCTTCCCAATCCTTGGGTGCTGGGTATCACCCAGCCCCTTGGACATACCTACCTTCCATTCCCCTGCTCTTGAAAGTTCTGAACTTCTATTGAAGGCCTGTTGGGCTCAAACTTCTCTTTCCAAGTAACAGAGAAATTCCCTGAGTGTCACCTTGTACAAATACCAAAATGAGCTCTCCCAGGTTGCTCTTTTTTTTTTCCCACTCACTCACTTACAGTTCCTACAGATTTTATTATCATAGTATGAGACCTAGGGGACCAAGAACATTTTCCTTTTGATACAAATGTACTTTAGGCTCATTTGGAAAAAGAAATGAAGGTTACCCAAATGTTGATAATCTTGTCAGCCTGGACCTTGAGGCATCAATAAATGCTCCAGCCCCCAGTCCTAAAAAGGTTCATGGAAGTAGCAGCCTGAGTTTCCATAAAGCAGGGATTTCTGCCTCCATCTAGTCCCTTCCAAAGAAAAAGGTCCCCATGAAGTTTGGCTCAATTGGCTTCCAAATGGTGAAAAAGTTGGGATACCTCTGAATTTGGGTATTGGATCCATAGATTTAAAAACTGGCTCTGTAGTTTTTCAGCTACCTAAACTGAATACTGGCCTACTAACCTTCAGTTTCCCCATTTGTCAAATGGGGATGAGATTTGCCCTCCCAAGCTCACTGGGGACTTTATGAGGAATAAACAATAGGTGTGGTAACTTTGTGCACATTCCTAAGCACCTTCTGAATGAAGATATTGCTAATTGTGTGTGTGTGTGTGTGTGTTGTTGTTGTTGTTGTTGTTGTATAAACTTTTAGTGGTTTAGATTTTTTTGTAATATTTTATTTTTTCAGTGTTTTAAGAGTCATTGTTTATGCACCACACCCAGTGCTCCATACAATACATGCCCTCGTTAATACCTACCACCAGGCTCACCCATCCCCCCACCCGCTCCCTTCCAAAACCCTAAGTTTGTTTCTCAGAGTCCAAAGTCTCTCATGCTTCGTCTCCCTCTCTGATTTACCCCAGTTCATATTATCACATTCTTACTTGGAAAATTTTGATACCCATAAAATCAACTTTATAAGAAGGTCTGTAAATATTAAATAAGATGCATTAAAGATGCCTGTCATGGCACTTGGTATGCAATACACTTTCAGCTATCGTTACCAGACTACCACAGGTAATCTATATGAGGTAGAGTGTGGAGGTATGCTAAGGAAAGAACAAGTGAAATTAGTGGGTGCACAGGGGTGTGTTGATGGCTCAGTTACACGACCAGCTCTTGGTTTTGGCTTAGGTAATGATCTCAATGATTGTGGGGTTGAGCCTCTCTTTGGGCTCTGGCTCAATGCAGAATCTGCTTCAGATTCTCTCTCTCTCTTTCCTTCTTACTCTCAATGTCTTTCTCAAATAAATTAATAAAATATTTTTAAAAATCAGTGGGTACACAGACTATTAAAATAAGATTTAAATAGACTCTTAACAGGATTCAGGGGCAGAGGTATTTCCAGAAGGAGAAACAAAATCAGTGACGTCTAAAGTGTGCAGAGACACCAGTTGGCACACTGGATCCATCAAGGAGAATGGAAATATGAGACTTCAAAGGGAGGTCACAGAGAAACAAGTGGGCAGTTCTGCAGCCCCTTCCTGGAACCTGAATGTTGGTCAAGTTCCAACTTTTATATCATGGCCCCCAAGTTTGCAAACCCATTAATTCAATTTATCAGGCTTTAGTGTTGATGAGATTCATGTAAACCAAACCTACAAGAGACTAATAGAAGTAGTAAACAACTTCTTAAAAGCTGATTTGTTCATTCCTTCCTCCAAAAAGATTCCTTGGTCTTTCCTGTCTTAGAAGTCTGGGTTTCCCAAGGCACCTCACTTTCTATATCCATTTTCACCAAATCTGACTGGTTCTGTACTCTGAAATTTTCTTCAGTCTATATATTCTTCTTATTTCCACAGTCACCATCTTAGTCCTGAATATCATCCTCTCTTGCCTAGGAAACCTGCCTCCTAATTGGTCTTCCCACATCCATTCTTACATGCCTCAAGCAAGTATAAATTGCACAATTACAGTGTGAATGTAAATTATACTGTATGTTTCTTCATTTAACAGATGGACAAGCCAAGACTCAGAAAGTGCCAAAGCACATTCCAGAAGCAAGAGACTAAGCTAGGTTTGAACCTTTGCGTGTAAAAATGACAGTAGGCAGCCTTGTGCATTTAGTGCCTTGCTTCATGCTGACTCATAACCCTACAAAGTAGACTCTGGCTAGACTGAAATCAGCAGGGGTCCCTAAAAGACCTAAAATTCCCCCACACATCCACATTTATCTCTTTCTCCCCCCATGTATGACCAGCCTCAATCCTCTGCTCAATATTAAAACACCTGCTGGCCCTGCCGTTAACATCAACAAATAATGAGGAGCTGTACTAATAACAATTATCATCATAAATTGGCCTTTGATTACATCTGTCACCTGAGAATTTCAAAGACTTTACAAACATCAATTAGTAATTACAGCTCAAGGGATTGCTCACTGAGAGCAGTGATCATTAAGGTCAGGTAAGAGCTGTGCAGGGAGGCATGAAGGACAGCCCTGGCATAGGTTGGTTTAGACCTGGGAGTCCCCAGTCTCTGCTGAAAGGTCTACACCTGTCTCCATGAGGCCCAGGAACCACACTTCTGATATCCCTATTAGAGTATAATTCTGGTGCTGAGGAATGGAAAGCATGATATGTAGTTTGTGAAGGAAACTTATAGATTATGCTGATCCCTTCTTATGACATAAAAGGAAACATGTCCCTAGTGGGAAGGCGATTTGCCTAAGGTCAGAGAGCCATGACTTGAACCCAGTCTCCCACTCTTTATCTGCGTTTGTTTACTCTGCCAAATTGTGTCATCATTGGTCATTCTTTCTCCGTAAGGAGATAATTGATGATAGTGATGATAATGATAAAAATCCAACAATCATTTATTAAGGGCTTGCTCTGAATCAGTGGGAGGATACACAGGTAAATAAGGTATAATCCCTGCCCTCAGAGAACCCACAGTAGAGTGGAAAAGACAGTCCTGAAAACAAATGTGTACAATAAACCATATCAGGCATCTCATTGGTGGGGTATCCAGTATACAATTGGTAGCCTGGAAATGGAGAGGATGAGAATATGTTTAGGAAAAGTTTCGTAGGAAAAAATGATATTTCAGCTGAGTATGGAAAATAAGTGAATATTTCTCATGCAGACAATAGGTGAGAGGACTGGCTATGTCCTAGAAAGGAAGCACCTGAGCAGAGACTCAAATTGTATCATTTCATGATTTGGGGAGATTTGATAAGATTGGGTTTGAGATATAGATAGTAGTCCAGAGGGAGTCAGGGAGCAGATAATGGAGGGGGGAGGATCTTGCATGTCATACTAAAAAGTGTAGAATGTATTCTCTTACAGACAGGGGAAAGGTTCTTGTCAATAATTCCAATATCAATTTATTACAATAATAAAATCATGCGTTGCTTCTTTGCATCCTTCAGGCACTTGCACATTCAAAATTTTGTTCAACCCAATGATATGTGTGTTGGATTCTGCTACCATTCTGTAGATGAAGATACTGTGACTTAGGAAGATTAAGGAATTTACCCAAGGAAGTTGCCCAGGGGTTTTACCCAAGGTCACTCAACTGATGAAAAACAAAAATAGAATTTGAATGTCTAACACCACCCATTTTTCATGGCATGCTTAATATGTGCCAGATACTGTGCCATCAGTGAAAAGAATGAACAAGTCTCTTGCCTTGGGGAGCATGGAATGTTGACAAATAGTAAATCCACAAATTATTTCATAGACTTATGGGTGAGAATAGAAAACAGTGGTATGATGTGGCAATTGAGTGGAACCATCAGGGAAGGCATCTTGAGGAAGTGACAAGTTAACAGAACTCAAAAGATGAGGACATGAAGATTGCAAAGTATTTAGGCAGAGGGAACAGGAAGTGTAAAGGCCCTTAGGATGGAATAAATTCAGCCATGTTCAGGGATTATACACAAAGGAATCTTCCTGGAGGGAGAAAGTGGCAGAAGTTAGAAGAGATGGCAGTGTTGGTTTCTGCAGGGCAGTAAGAATCAAGGGGGAGAGCCTGAATTTTACCCCTAGTCCATGGGGAATTCATTGGAGAGTTTTAATGGGGTTAGTGGCATCTGTCTTTAGCAATTCCAGAGAGGCATCAATTATTGGGGCCTAGAAATGCTATAGGTAGAATGGACAGGATGGCTTTGCAGTAGTTTAGGAAAGAGACAATGGCTCTTTAGATTAAGGTGGTAACAGCTGAGACAAAGAGAACACAATATATTCAAGATGTGGAAAAATATTTATCTTTTCTCTTTAAGAAAGTTGTTAGTATGGCAAATATTAAACATGTACAAACTAACATAATAAAAGAAAACAAAGGAAAGAGGATCATAGACTCATTTCTCTATGCCCATTATTTCAACAATGATCAACTAATAGCCAGTCTTCTTTAATCTCTACCTTCTCTCACTCTCTCTGCTCTGCCAAATACTTTTAACTACTTATTTGAGGGTAATTTCAAACTTACAGAAAAGTGTCAAGAATAGTATAAAGAGCTTTCATAAAGAGCTTTCATAGACTACCCCAATACCCTAATTGCTTACAGATGACCACATTTGCTTTGCCATTCCATTCTCTCTTCCTGTCTGTCTCCCCACCTCTATTTGACTATAGATCCATCAATCAATGATCTATCATCCCTTTACACCTAAATGTTCAGTGTGCATTTCCAATATAGTGCAATACAATTACAAGGAAATTAATGTTGATGTGACACTGTTATCCCCAGTTTTTCCAGTTATTTCAATTATGTCCTCCTCTCCATTAATTTTTTTTTAAGATCTGGTCCAAATTTAGTTGTCTTGTCTCTTTAGATTCCTTGTATTTCAGTCTTTCTTTGGCTTTCATGACTTTGACTCTTGAAAATTATAGGCCAGTTATTTTGCAGAAAGTCTGCTGTGTTGGGTTTACCTAAGGTTTGCTCATAATCAGTCAAGTTATGCCTTTTTGGCAGGAATACTACAAAAGTGATGTTGAATTCTTCCCAATTCATCTTATCAGGAGACATATTGTATCCATGTGTCCCATTATGGGTGATGTTAAAATTGATTGTAAAAGTGTTGTCCACCAAGGTTTTCCTCACTTTAAAGTTACTATTCCTTTCTAATGTATACATATTTTATGAGGATTTATTTCTAGACTATGTAAACATACTGTTCTTCATTGAACTTTCAACACCTAGTTTTAACATTTGTTGATGAATCTTGTCTGAATTGGTTATTGGTAAGATATTTGTCAGATGATGTTTTTCTCATCCCATTATTTGTAGTTTCTGTATTGGTTAACATCTCTTGTGAGGATGGGCTCTCCTTTCTCCCCTACTTTTTTTTTAAGATTTTATTTATTTGACAGAGAGAAACACAGCCAGAGAGGGAAGACAAGCAGGGGGAGTGAGAGAGGGAGAAGCAGGCTTCCCGCCGAGCAGGAAGCCCAATGTGGGACTCGATCCCAGGTCTCCGGGGTCATGACCTGAGCCGAAGGCAGTCGCTTAACCAACTGAGCCACCCAGGTGCCCCTTTTCCCCTATTTTTAATGTATCTTTTATTTCTGCTAGTGAAAATGTATAGATTCTTATGGTATTCAGCCAGTGAAAAAACATCACAATTATTATTTATTTTTATACTCATATTGTCCCAGCCTTAGTAGAAACCCCTACAAGCTGGTTCGTAAATCCTTTTTTTTTTTAGATTCATTTTTCCAATTTGTACTCATGTGAAAAGCATGTGTATATCTTCTTTTTTTTTCATGTGTATATCTTCTGATTTTTGTTTTTATAGGTATATACATTTGCCAAAGTAGGATGGAATATATCTCATTTAACAGGCTATTAATTTAAATAAGCAGTATGTGGCTTCCATTTGTCCCTTTCTCCAGGTCCTGCAAATATAAGAAGTATACCTTTAGGGAAATGCCTATGCCATTCTAATACGTCCCCAATTTTCAAATTCTTGAAAACTTGTTTTATTTTTCTGGCACAATTTATTGTGCTTTTTCTGCACCAACTTCATTTCCTTTTAGTGGAGAATGGTACTTAACAGCCAAGATCCGAGAGCTACTGTGTATTGTTGCTGATGAATATTATTGCTTCTTGCTCTCACAGTGCACGTAAACACAAGATACGCATATACCTGTATACTTCCCTGTATCTATCTGCCTACTTAACTAGCTAGCTATCTCCATATTAAAAACCAGTGAGTTCGTAATGATAGCCCCAATTCCAGCCCAGCATCACAGGCCTCATTTCAGTCTTTGCCCTTCCTGTATTTTAACTCACTTCTCTGGCAGTGAGAAACTTGGCTTTCATAATTCTCAATATATTTACTTTTTTGTTCAACCCTAGAAAACCCAGAAATTATTTTCAGAATGACTAACCTATGCCATTTCTGTAAAACAAACCAATTAACTAGGGTCCTACATAGGCTTATATGCAGTCGAGCTGTATAGAATATTGCGTTCCAAGTTACTGGGTTATTTTTCTTTCTCTAGGGTGTGGTTATTTATTGGAAAGATAGGTTTATTTGATTATATTTGTTACCCATTTTGGGTTCCCTATACCCATTATTACTGCTTTTTTTGATATGTAAAATACTACAACATTGTTCCAAAGCTGTAAGCTGTACAAAAGAAGTATATGCAGAAAGGTACATACCATTTCTTTTTATCCCATTCCCACCTCCCCTGTGGGAAACCAATATCATTAGTTTCTTGTAAATTGTTGGAAAAATTAAGAAATTAAGAAATTCATATATATTTTATTTCCCCCTTATAGAAAATATAACAAACCATAGATGCTTATAAATCACTTTTATTAGTTCATAGAGGTCTTCCTATTTTTTTTTAGAGTTGCATAGTATTTTATGATATAGCTCTATATTAGCCTGTGCAATTACTCTCATGTATGGACATATTGGTTGTTCCCAGTGTTTTTCAATTGTAAACATTGTTGTAATAAAGGAATGTGTGAATGTATTATTTCTATGTTATTGGAAGTATGTCTTGAAAGTTATACATAAGAAATTTTATCTTGAAAAAGAAATTTATCTTGGCTGTTATAAATAATGCTTCAACAAATGTAGGAGTGCTTATCTTCTTTTGTCAGTGTTCCAAGATTCATTGTTTATGACCCACACCCAGTGCTCCATGCAATACATGCCCTCAGTACCCACCACCTGGCTCTCCCATTCCTCCACCCTCTCCCCTCCAAGACTCTCAGTTTGTTTCTGAGTCCAAAGTCTCTCATGTTTCATTTCCCTCCCCAAATTACTCTACTTCCCATTTCCTTTCTTTCTCCTACTGTCCTCTATATTACTCCTTATGCCCCACAAGTAAGTGAAACCATATGATACTTGACTTTCTCTACTTGGTGTATTTCACTCAGCATAATCTCTTCCAATCTAGTCCATGTTGCGACAAAAGTTGGGTATTCATCCTTTCTGATGGAAGTGTAGTATTCCATTGTGTATATGTACCACATCTTCTTTATCCACTCATCTGTTGAAGAGCACCTTGGCTCTTTCTACAGTTTGGTGATTGTGGCCATTGCTGCAATGAACATTGGGGTACATATGGCCCTTCTTTTCACTACATCTGTATCTTTGGGGTAAATGCCTAGTAGTGCAATTGCAGGGTCATAGGGTAGCTCTATTTTTAATTTTTTAAGGAATCTCCACACTGTTTTCCAAAGTGGCTGCACACTGTGCGTTCCCACCAACAGTGTAAGAGGGTTCCCCTTTCTCCGCAGCCCCTCCAACACTTGTTGTTTCCTGACTTGTTAATTTTGGCCATTCTGACTGTTGCAAGGTGGTATCTCAGTGTGGTTTTGACTTGAATTTCCCTGGTAGATAGTGATGATGAACATTTTTTCATGTATTTGTTATCCATTTGCATATCTTCTATGGAGAAGTGCCTCTTCATGTCTCTTGCCCATTTTTTGACGTGCTCATCTTCTTTTTGGATGTTGAGTTTGAGCAGTTCTTTATAGATTTTGGATATCAGCCCTTTGTCTGTAGTGTCAGTGGAGTGCATATCTTTTTGATGGGAACAACCTAGGTGTCCATCAATGGGTGAATAGATAAAGAAGATGTAGTGTGTATGTATATTATGTGATGTAGTGTATATATACGCACACACAGTGGAACACTACTTAACCATAAAAAAGAATGAAATCTTGCTATTTGTGACAACATGGATAGATTTTGAGGATATTATGCCAAGTGAAATAAGTCAGAAAAAGACATATACCACATGACTTCACTTTATATATGGAATCTGGAAAACAAAGCAAACAGACAAAAAAAACAAAAACAAAAACCCAAACTCATAGATACAGAGAACATATTGGTGGTTACCAGAAGGAAGGAGTTTGGGGGAGAACAAGATGATTGAAGGGGATCAAGAATACCAACCTCCAGTTATAAAATAAATAAGTCATAGGGTAACATATAGCATGAGGAATGTAGTCAGTAATATTGTGTCAACTTAGTAGGTTGACAATAACTAGACTTACCATGGTGATCATTTCATAATATAAAACCTATTAGTAATTTTACTGGGATTACCCTCCATTTATACATTAATTCAGGTGAAATGACATCTTTAAAGATGTTAAATTGTCTTTGCTGAGAACAGAACATACATGGCTTCCTATTTGTTCAAGTCTGCTTGTTTTTCAGGGATGGTATAAAATTTTCTTCATATAGGTTTTGTACTTCTTGCAAATCACTATGTTGAATCACTGTGTCATATACCTGCAACTAATATAATATTGTATGTCAATTATACCTCAATTTTAAAAGAAAAAATTATATCAATATAGTTTTAATTTCCTTTCTCTTATAAGTGAGGTTAACATATATTTTAAAATATATTTCATATATTTAGAAGAAATTTTAATTTTTTAATTACTTCCTTAAATCCTTTTTTTTTTTTAGTGAACTCTACGATCATCATAGGGCTTGAAATTATGACCCTGAGATCAAAAATTGCATGCTCTGCCGATGGAGCCAACCAAGTGCTCCTTCTCCTTATGTCTTCTGCCTGGTTTTCTATCAGGCTTTTTACCTTTCTCTCTCAATTTCTAAGGCCTATTTATTAAAAGGGATATTAATTCTTCATCTGTGGTGTATGTTACAATTTTTCCCAGTTATTTATCTTTTGACTGCTGCTTATAAGTGTTTTTGCCACATACCCCAAAAAAGTATGTAGTCAAATGCATCAGTTTTTTTTAAAAAGATTTTATTTATTTGACAGAGAGAAATACAGCCAGAGAGGGAACACAAGCAGGGGGAGTGAGAGAGGGAGAAGCAGGCTTCTCGCTGAGCAGGGAGCTCGATGTGGGACTCGATCCCGGGTCTCCAGGATCATGACCTGAGCCGAAGGCAGTCGCTTAACCAACTGAGCCACCCAGGCGCCCCAATTTGTTTTCTTTTTCTGAATCCAAACTTTGAGTTATAGTGGTAAACCTTCTCTTACACCAAGTTTATAAAGAAATTTACACATTTGCTTCTAGTACTCGTATACTTCCATTTCTTTACATTTTAGATTTCTGATGTTTAGTGTTTATTTTTACATATGGTGTGAAGTATAGATTTAATTTTATCTTTTTCCCCAAATGCCTATTTAGTTGTCCTAGTATCAAAGTACATTTTTGTCCCAATATTTGAGATGCCCCTTTTTCATATTTTAAATTTTCATTTGTTCTTGGGTCTTTTTCTGGATTTTGCATTCTATTTTACTGCTGTGTTCGCCTATTTATACACTAGTACCACGTTGTTAAAATTACAGAGATTTTTATGTTTTAATATGTGATAGGACGAGTCTTCCTACCCAGATTTTCTCTTTCACCGATTTTCTACTTCTTGCATGTTCATTTTTTTCATGTAAGTCTTAGTGTCACTGGTCCAGCTCCATAAAAATCCTATTAGTAATTTTCCTGGGATTACCCTCCATTTATACATTAATTAGGGTGAAATGACATCTTTAAAGATGTTAAATTCCCTTTGCTGAGAACAGGCATCTGGGTGGCTCAGTCAGTTAAACATGGGACTCTTGATTTTGGCTCAGGTCATGATCTCAAGTTGGAGATATTTAGCCCTGCCTCCTTGGACTCTTTGCTCAGCAGGGAGTCTCTTTTTCTCCCTCTGCCCTTCCTGCTGCTTAGGCACTCTTTCTTTCTCAAAAATAAATTAATATTTTTAAAAGATTATTTTTCAGTGTGTATGCCTCTAAGTGATTTCTTTTATCCAGTTGTACTGCCTAATACTTCCAGTATAATGTAAAGGAGTAATGGAGATAGAGAACATTCTACTCCTGATCTTGATCTTAGTGGGAATGCCTTTACTAACTCCCCATTAAGTAGGATGCTGATTTTAGGACTAAGATACTTTTTCATCATATTATGAAAGTCTTCATCAATTCCTATTTTCTTGAGTGTGTTTTAAAATTAGAAATAAGTGTTGAATTGCATTAAATGCTTTTTCTACATTAGAGATAATGATTTTCTTCTTTGATCTATTAATATGGTATATATATTATAGGAATGGGTTTCCTCACATCAAACAACCTTCCACTTCTAGAATACATTTCACTTGTCCATGGCATTTTATTTTTCTCAGTGCAGTGTTGAATTCTGTTCACTAACACTTTAGGAGTCTCACACATTCAAAATAAAAGTGGTCTATAATCTCCCCTTTAATGTTGTCTTTACCAAGATTTATGTGTCAATGTTATGCTGGTTTCACAAATAAATGAGCAAGTTTTCATTCTCCATGTTGTAGAACAATGTATGTTAGTACCATCTTCTCTTTAACGGTCTGGTTGCAATTCCCTGTGAAGACATCTGGGCAGTGTGTTTTTTGGAATAGTCTTTAACATATTGCCCTGTTTCTTCTGTGGACTATGGTGTAAATTTTTATTTCTAATAGGACCCATTTTTCCTAAGCATTGATCAATTTCACTTAGCTTTTCAAAATTATTTCCAGACATCTGAAGAATAGTCTCATTTTTACAAATGTTGTCTTTTTCAATGGTTATTTACCCCTTGTCATTTCTTATTGGTATAATGGTGCTTCCTCTCTCTTTCCCTTTGTTCTACAATTTTTCTCTTCAGTAATTTCTTCTTTTGCCTTTATTATTTCCTTTTGTATGCTTTTTACTGTATTATTTTGGCTCTTTTCCTAGATTTTTGTTCTGGAAACTTAGTTAACTTTTTTCATCCTTTCACTTTATGGCTGCTGTAAATGTTTTTCATAGATTCTGACATGTAGAGCTTTCCTTATATTTTAATGCTCTGTTCACCCAGGAGTGAGTCAAAATAAAGTATTTTGGAGCTTTTGAGATGGAAGGACCTATTTGGATTTTTAATATTCTTAATAATTTCTAATTTTATTACATTATAATCATAGAATATTGATAATAATTCTACTTTATGGAACATAGTGATGTTTTCTTAATTAGCTAGTATATGGTCAATTTTTGTGACTGTTTCATAAAACCATAAGGGGAAATTTCCTATTATCAGGCTGTAGGGTTTGATATATATCCACTAGGTCTGCCTGATTATTTTAGCTTTTCTATGTCTGTGCCTATCTTTTTTTCCCACTTGATCTGTCTTATACTGACAGTAGCTTATTGTTCTTGCACCTCTTATTTTCTACTTCATAATGGTGATCATTGTGGTTTTGGTGAATAGATACTCCTACCTGTTGCATTTCTCAGTAATTGTGGGTTTAAGCATTAAAAAGTGTCCTTTGTTTTACTTAATGCTTTTGAATTATATTCTCTGCTGTCTGATATCAGGATTACTATGACTGCTGGGATTTTTCTTTCATTGGTGTTATATCTCCCATTTCTTTATTGTTGCTTTTCTGAATCACTTTGTTTTAGGTGTGACCTTTATATGTAGCAGATAGTTAGGTCTTGATTTATGAGACAATTTGAAATCCCTTTCATTTTAATTATGTGAGCTCAACCCACTCACATTTGGTGCCATGACTGACATGTTTGGTCTCAACTCTATCACCCATTCTTTATATCATAATTTATATGTGTTTTCCTTAGTTTTTTGTGCTAAAATATCTTTCGATATTTGGAAAGGTTCGTTCTGCTTTTCTGGTAGTTATCTTTGTAATCCTTCAATCCTCTTTTTGTACCTAACCTTTCCTGTCTGGACTGTCATTATTTCTTTCTAGAATTATTAAGGTATAATCAACAAATAAAAGTGATATATGTTTAAGAGGTACAATGTGAAGTTTTGAGACACATGTGCATAGTGAAATGATTACCACAGTCAAGCTGACTAAATTCCCATCACCTTATATTGTGTGTGGTGAGAACATTTAAGATCTACTCTCTAAGCAAGTTTCAAGTATAAAATACAGTATTATACAGATCTCCAAAACTTATGAATCCTGCATAACTCTTGGACCAACATCTTGCCTGCTCTCCAACCCCTTAGAAATACCATTCCTCTTTCTGCTTCTATGATTTCAACTTTTTTAGATTCCACATATAAGTGAGATCATGAATTATTCGTCTTTCTATGTCTGGCTTACTTTACTTTGCATAATGTCCTCCAGGTTCATCCATGTTCTTGCAAATGGCAGGGTGTTTTCCTTTTTTAAGGCTGAATAATAGTCCATAATTCTATATATACCACATTTTTCTTTTCCCTACTCCTAATATCCCTCAAACTATTTAGCCATGCCTATCTGCTTAGTGTTCTTGTTGTGACAAGAAAAGGGTGGGCCTCCTGGGCAGCATCTTGCCAACTGAGGAAGCCAGGCATTCACTGTGCTCTCCTATAACTGCAGGAGAGAAATCGTGGGCTGAGGGGCCTCTCTTGGCATTGTCTCTGCCACTTTGGGGGACAGGTGACATAAGTAAAGTGAAACTGCTCCTCTTACCCTCTTCATTGCATTTGTTCTCAGACTTTTTGCTCTGTTAGGGTACTGGGACCCCTCTGCTGGACTTCTGAGCTCCCACAAAGGTACTCTTCTCCATGCATGGTTGTCAAAATCATATTTCTATAGGAGGATGAGTGCTGGAAACTCTTATTCTGCCATCTTACAGACATCACTGGCTTGTCAGTTTTTGATGTATCCATTGAGTTTCATCTAGTACCTATAGAGCAATCAATGAGTTTATCCTACTCTCCTCTTTCTCTATTTTTTCTCTTTTTTTACTTTTTCTTGAATTAATTCTGCATTGTCAGAAAATTTAAGATTTATGTGTTCTATTCTCAACTATGTCCCTGCCTTGTTTTAGTCTTAGATTTACAATTAAATATATTAAATGCTTACCATCAGTCCTTTTGCTGAAATTTCTTCAGTCAACTTTTTGTTGAGTGAAACTTAACCTCTGATATATTGCTCAAGAAAGAGTCATGAGTGTGGTATTCATTGAGTTACTGAATGTTGAAAGCTATTTTTTCTATAGCTTTGATATTCAAAACATACCTGGCTAGTTATAAAATCCTTGGTTCATTATTTCTTTCTTTGAGTTTCTTGAAAATGCTGTCCCATATTTCCTGGCCTTGCATGCTGCCTTGGAGTTACCTCATGACATGTCTTGCTCTTGTGAATTATATGATTTCTTTTCCTGGAGTCCTTGATGACTTTTTTTCTTTTTTTAAGTTGAATTGTTTTATTAGGATCTTGGAATAGATCTTTCAAATCTTTGAGTCCTTTCAATATATAGGCTCAGGTTACCTTTTAATTCCAGAATTTTTCCTTGGATTATTGTTCTAAATCTTTGCCTCTTGAATTGTTCAATCTGTCTTCTCAGGGATTTCAAGTATACATATATTGGATTCTCTTTGTCTTCTCTTTAAGTCACCCTTTCACTGACCCTGGCTGTTTTATTTTTTCATTTTTTTTCTCTTGGTTTTATTTCCCTTTCTTCAGTTCCCCTCATTAAACTTTTACTTTGGACACCTTATTATTTAAACTTTATTTCTGAAGTACTTTGGCCTTTTTTCTTATTTTCTTGAGTTCAGTCAACTCTCTTTTTTTGTGCTGATTTAGATGCTTAAGCTTTTATTCTTTGCATTTCTAATTCAAAGTTGTTTGAGGAAATTTAATTCAATTTGGCATGTTAGTTATAATTTTCTTCTGGTGTGTAATTGTTTTTGTTTTGTTTGAAGGGGTGGATTTTCATCACTTAGGATGTTTTGATTTTTATTTTCCATTTTCTTTTTTTAAGATTTATTTATTTAGAAGAGAGAGAACACAAACAGGGGAGCATCAGGTAGAAGGAAAGGGAGAAGCAGGCTCCCCCCTGAGCAGGGAGCCCAATGCAGGGCTCAATCCCAGGACCTTGGGATCATGACTGGAGCTGAAGGCAGAGGCTTAACCAATTGAGGCCCCCAGGCACCCCTCCATTTTCTTCAAATAGCAGTTGTATTTGATTCCTTTCTTTTATTCATATTATAGATTTAAGGTGGCTTACAATATTTCTAGTTTTAAAAATACAGTATTCTGGGACATCTGGGTGGCTCAGTTGGTTGGGCGACTGCCTCCGGCTCAGGTCATGATCCTGGAGACCTGGGATCGAGTCCCACATCGGGCTCCCTGCTCAGCGGGAAGCCTGCTTCTCCCTCTCTCATTCCCCCTCCTTGTGTTCCCTCTCTGGCTGTGTTTTTCTCTGTCAAATAAATAAAATCTTTAAAAAAATAAATAAATAAAAATACAGTATTCTGATAGAGTAGTGAAGAATAGCTTTTTAATGGATAACTAAGTTTTGTGTATGACGGGGGATGGGTGGTTGTGTATTCTTGGACTCACTGTTGCTGTTGTTGTTCTCTTTTGACTTATGAGATCTTAAAATTCCTTTGGCCTCTTTTCCTTTTCCTTGTCCAATCTCTCAAGGGCACTTTACCCTTCTTTTTACCTCATGTTCCCCCATAAATGATACCTATTTAAGGTTGCCCCTTGAATTAGTGTGCCTTCAAGTCTTTTCTATTTGTTGTATTAATCTACCATCATTTTCATACATTTTCAGATTTTTCCTACATATGAACTCGTTCTTGCTAGTGACCACTTTATTTTTTTATTGTTATGTTAGTCATCATACAGTACATCATTAGCTTATGATGTAGTGTTCCATGATTCATTGTTTATATGACCCATGTAATACATGCCCTCCTTAATACCCATCACTGGGCTAACCCCTCCCCCCACCCCCTTCCCTCTAATACTATTTTAGATCAATCTTATACTGTCTGCTGGTTTATATCTCTTCTCTTTCAAGTTGCTTTTCTGTATGGCCCTTGCTGTCCCTAAAAGCTTGTGCTGAAAACCTTAGAAATATTTCATTCAGTTATGATGTTTATTTATTTTTTTAAAGATTTTATTTATTTGACAGAGAGAAACACAGCTAGAGAGGGAACACAAGCAGGGGGAGTGAGAGAGGAAGAAGCAGGCTTCCCGCCCAGCAGGGAGCCCAATGTGGGGCTCGATCCTGGGTCTCCAGGATCATGACCTGAGCCGAAGGCAGTCGCTTAACCAACTGAGCCACCCAGACGCCCATATTTTTTTTTTTACTAACAGGAATTATGAAGTTTTGAGGAGTCTCTTGTTTTAATTATGCTAAGCTTGTGTACTTTGTGGATTTTTAGAAGAAAGTCAAGGAGAATTGGGGTGCAGGAGGTTAGATTGAGGACCCAGTAGGTGTCCATATCAGGAGCTGATACAGATTCATTAACATTGGGTGGGGTGAGGTAGTGGAAAGTCCAAAGTCAAGCAGAGCCAAAATACGCCTTTCTAGGGTGAGGGAGGTTGAAACAGGCTGTCTGCAGCCACTCTCTTGGCCATCACCATCTTTAGGCTAGACTACACCACTACCCTCTTCCTCCTGACTAGTTTCTCCTATACCATAAATCTGTTCTTTATGTAATAGTCTCTACAAGAAATGTAAATCTGAAAATTTTCTTGTTCCTGTTCATAACTCTTTGATTGCTTCCTGTTGTTCTTAGCATATAGACTGAAACTCTACAGTATAAAAGGCTCTACCAGGCTTCTGTTTCTAGCTTCATCTCATATCATTCTTCAGGTACTTCATTATGATGCAACCTTTCAGACTTTTTTACACCTTCAACTACACCATGCAATTTCTTACTTCAGGGTCTCTGCACATCTGTTCCTGAGTCCAGGACACACCTTTTTTGGACACTTCTTATAATTACCTTCTACTAATCTTCCAGGTCACAGGTTAAATGGTCTTTGCTCAAGGCGATGTATCATCTTCCTTCCCAGTCACACCTCATGTCATCTTCATACACATACATAGGACCTAGTACTTCTTCCTCACAGTAGGTTTATTACGACTTGTTATTAGACATTTATTTATGAGAAGAGTTACCTAATGTTTGTGACAAACATTTGAAAATAATGTGTGCATGCTCCATGAGGACATGGACCATGTCTGTTTTGCCCATGCTGTAATATTAGTACCCAGTATAATGCCTGGGACATAGTGATCATTCAGTAATCATCAATATAATTAATAGTGATCATATCAATAAATATCCATTGCTTGGTTGACCCAATGAATAAAGAGTTAAGTGGGCTGTTGGAGCCCTAGCCAAGACTTAGTGGAATATTAAAGGAGGAACCAAAGCAACTCAGCAAACTAGACTATGGTGTCAGGGATGAATTCCATCATATTTACATGGTGACTCGGTCTTAGAGAAGACAAAGGCATGAGTTGGGTAACTAGGGAAATTATTTGAAAACTGGGGTCAGGCCTAATTCCCTATCCTATTACCTAGGGCAGTCTAACAGTGCAGTAGAATAAGAATTATATGCACTACCCATTTACCTATGGCTTCTTGGTCAGGGCGGTAGTACAACTTAACCTAAGCCCATCTGGATAGTAAGTAGCAATTACAGAAATAGTTGATGCCTTGGACACTGTGCTGTAAGTCTCTGAGTTAGAGAGACACATTTTAATTTCAGTAGGAAGTGAAGGATGGATGGATGGATGGATGGATGGATGGATGGATGGATGGATGATTGAATCAGACTTGATCTAGTCTTGAAATGGAGGCCATGAGTAGGTAAGTAGGCGTAGACATGTGGCATTCTGGGAAATAAGGTAGATGAAAAATTTTGTTTGTTTGTTTGGTTGGTTTTTTAGTCAGCTATGTGTTGTGGGGAGGTGTATGGTGATATGGAGTGGTGTCAGGAGAACAGAGTACTGAAAGAGCAGGAGGACTGCCAGTAGCTGAAACCAGACCTCACATTTTGAGAACTTTAAGCAACCTTAGAATACTTTACACACTCTACCAAATTGGCCTTCTCCATCCCATCCTCTTATTTGATTGATAGGGAAATTGATCCATAGAGAGTGGTGATGACTTGCTTGATATTGCCCATCCCTGGCAGAGCTTAAGTAGGACTGGCGTCAACAGAATCACAAAAGTTAGGGAATTATATTGTGTCCCAGTGGGGTACATACCTATGTCCAGATTCACAAGTATCGAGTGGTAAGTGGAATATGAGTGAAGTTAAGATGGGGAAACAAAATTATTGTGATGTCCAAGAATATATTACAGGCCAAGAAGTAAGATGTAATAATGGAGATAGAAAATATATGAGATGTTTCTCCTTTTCTGAAAGCTTTATATAATCTTGGCAAAAAGAAAGTACTCATTTCCTCTTTATTGAACTGATTGGGGACTTCAGGTATATATGCCCTGGCCAGACTTCCCGTATGTTGGGATGCAGAATATATAGCACCTTCCTGACTTGCTTGCTAACAGTTCAATCATGCAGAAGGTCAAGAGAGTGACTTAGGACCTTGTTAGTTGCATCTAATTCTAACCAACAAAGACAAATTGGTTATGGAATTAAAGGTGTTGGGAACTTGGGAGAAAGCAGGCATGTCAACATCATATTTGTGAGAACCAGGGAGAGTGAAGCATAATGAGACATGCACTCCAGATTCTAGAAAACAGCTTTTAATAGATGTGGGGTGGAGGAGGTGGTGTTAGAAATAGCTCATGTTCATGAATGCAATTGTGGAAGGGAAGATGATTCTCAGAATTAGAAAGTTCCTACAGATGACCCAATGAGTGGAAGAAGGCAATAGAATCAACCATTGTGGCTACCCAGAGTCCCTTTAATGTAACACATTTTAAAGAGAACATTCCCAGGTCACTGGCATAGCACAGGTGAGCATCTGACTCTTGCTTTCAGCTCAAGTCTGATCTCAGGGCTGTGAGATCAAGCCCTGCATCGACTCCATGCTCAGCATAGTGTCTGCTTGTGATTCTCTCTCCCTCTTTCTCTGCCTCCCTCACCATACATGGCCTCTCTCTAAGTAAAATAAATATTCTAAAAAAGAGAGAGAAGGAGAGAGAGACAATACTATCACAGAAGGGACGTTAGTGTTGGGGCACCTGGGTGGCTCAGTCAGTTGGGCATTTGACTCTTGGTTTTGGCTCAGGTCATGATCTCAGGGTCTTGGGATAGAGCCCCATGTCAGGCTTCACACTCAATGGGGAGTCTGCTTGTCCCTCTCCCTCTGCTCATCCCACCCCCACTCTCTCTCGAATAAATAAATTTTAAAATATTTAAAAAGGAAGGCAGGTTAATGTTCACCATTGCAGGGATGAAATGACCCAGAGAGGGCATGAAGGGTACTTCTGAAGTGCTGGTAATGCTTGGCATTTTCATCTGGGGTGCTGGTCATAGGTGCGTGTCTACTTTGTGAAAAATTCGGCAAACTGTAGTTAAGGTTAGAAGACTTGTCTCCAATTATGTTGCACTTCAAATGAACCATTTAACAGTTCTTACGATTTAGTATATTTACTTCACAAATTATTTTAAATGCTTACCTTTACATGTTAGTTGTAGTAAAAATTGTACTTTGCTGTATTCATTTAATATTTTCTTATGTGTACTATTTCATGTTATTATATGGCCCTCACAATCATTTTTGTTAGCTTCATAATATTCTACTTTGTGGATGGACCACAACTTTCTTTACCATGCCTGTAGTGTTAGACAGGTATGTTGCTCTTCACTTTCAATTTTACATAAAGAACACTGAAACCAACATCTTTGAATATAAACCTCTTTTACATTTCAGATTATTCCCTAAGAATAAATCCTTTTTAAAAAATATTTGTTTATTTATTTGAGAGAGAGAATGTATTCCCAAGCAGACTCCCCACTGAGCATGGAGCCTGATGTGGGGCTTGATACCACAGCCCATGAGATCATGACCTAAACCAAAACCAAAAGTCGGATGCTTAACCAACTGAGCCACCGAAGTGTCCTGAGAATAGATTCTTAGTTATGAAAAGATTAGATCAAATCTCTTTGAAGTCTAGATGCATATTTACAAATTACCCCCAGCAGTGAAAGCCTCATCAAACTCTTGTCCATTGCTCTATGTGATGATCTTGCATTTAATTAGCAGATTTCCTAATATAGTTTTTGCAAAATCCTTTTTCATTGTATGTATAAAGTTGGCCATCCTTCTGGCATTCCCAGTGGCATGACTCCCACTCTCCACAGTTTCTCAGTGCTGGTTGTTGTGGGGCTACACAGCTGTGTGCCGACCACCTTCAGTCCCCAGGAGCTCATACTCTCTGAAACCATCTCAGGCCCTGTAAGCCAGAGAACAGAAGTGGAAGCCAACAGAAGTTGAACACCAACTCTTTCTCCAAACATGAAAACAAAAGAATTAGTTGGCTCACTTTTATCATCATTTTCAAGTTTTACCTCTTTTTGTGACTAAAGTTTCTTTGGCATCACATTTAGAAAGTTCAACTTTATTTTTATATTTTTTATTCATAATTTTCCTTCTTTTTGTCTTCTAGATATCCTCTTTTAAAAAGCCTTTTTCTTGAAATATAGCCTACTTGAAATATCATATGAACACCTAATGATACTTCATAGATTTGAATTATAATGTGTGATATTCTTTTAACATTTCTGCATTTTCCAGTTGTTCAATAAAGTAATTGTTTATTTTTTAAAAAGACT
Organism: Spilogale gracilis; assembly: GCA_004023965.1. Taxonomy (NCBI): domain Eukaryota; kingdom Metazoa; phylum Chordata; class Mammalia; order Carnivora; family Mephitidae; genus Spilogale; species Spilogale gracilis. The sequence continues at coordinate 201,163 of PITA01001298.1, forward strand.
ACTTTCAGCACTAAAAAAAGGAAAGGAAGGGAAGCACTTGCCCTAAATAATAAGTCATGTCAACCCAACCTTCTTTCTTTGAGAGAGTTCTTAGACTGATAGAGTGGGGAAATGCAGTAGACAGAATCTGAGTACCTGAGGTGAGTTTGACCCTATTCTCAAGATATATTTGTGGGAAAACGTAGCAGGAGGATCCAAGTGCATAAGCAGTTGAGGAAATGAATAGTTAGATAACCAACCAAAAATTCTGATGAGCAGTGAGTGCCAACCTGGAAGGCAGATTCTAGTACATGTCACAAATCTTTATCAATGGCATTTTCCATGTTACCACTTTTTTAATTATCTGGATAAAATTGTAAAAAAATATGTTCAAAAACTTATATATGGTGGAGAATATGATGTAGCAACCAGATCAAAGAAGGTGGAAGTCAATAGGGGAAATCAGTATATGACTCTGTACTTGGATTTGAGAAATACAACTGCATTTATGTATGTAGAATCAGGCAGATTTCTTTCTTTTTTGGGAGGTTGAGGGAAGATTGATAGCACAATCACCATGATCAGTGAAAAACTGAGATGTTGGTTGAGACCCAGTGTAACTAAGGAAAATAGAAAATAGTGATAATCTAAGTAATCATATATTGACAAGACCACAAGTAAACTGCTGCTTTCTATTCTAGTTCCACCTCAGTAAGGGGGATAAAACTGCAGGTTGTTCCAGGATGAGTAGCAATATTGGTTCAAAGGACTTGAACTCTTATCATCCAAGGAATTGTTGAAGACCATTAATGGACATGAGAACCATCTTTTAGTATCCCAACATTTTTTGTACACAAGCAAAGGAAGAATTTCTGTGGTTTGAAGAATAGAATCAAGACCATTGGGGAGTCATATTTGAAGTAACATTTTTCTAGCATTCAGAGGTATTCCTAGAGAAAATAGACTCTGCTTAGACATTACCATTTCTTCTCTACTTCTGGATGCATGGAGGACTCCATCTGCCCACCTCACTTAAGTTAGGCATGACCATATAACTTGAGTCAAGTAAGTGTAGCTTCTTGACACAGAGTCAAGTAAGTGTAGCTTCTGATAAAAAGCATTTGTTTGTAAGTGCCCAACTCCAGCATTCTTTGCTCCTACCTCAGTGAACTGTGAAGCCTTGTGTTAAAATGAAGGTAGATGTGAACAAACATTTCTCCAAAGAAGACATACAAATAGCTAACAGACCTGTGAAAAAAATGTTCAACATCACTCAGCATCAGGGAAATAGGAATCAAAACCACAATGAGAGATAAGATACTACCTCATAGTGGTCAGAATGGCTAAAATTAACAACTCAGGAAATAGCAGATGTTGGTGATCATGCAGGGAAAGGGGAGCCCTCTTACACTGTTAGTAGGAAAGAAAACTGGTACAGCACTTTGGAAAACAGTATGGAGGTTCCTCAAAAAGTTAAAAATAGAACTACCCTATAGCCCAGCAATTGCACTAGTAGGTATTTATTCAAGGATACAAAAATATGTATTCAAAGGGGCATATGCACCCCAATGTTTATAGCAGCAATGTCCACAATAGCCAAACTATGGAAAGAGTCTAGATGTCCATTGACAGATGAATGGATAAAGAAGATGTGACCCACACACACATATATACATATGATTGAATATTATTCAGCCATCAGAAAGAATAAAATCTTGTGACAATGTGGATGGAACTAAAGGGTATTATGCTAAGTGAAATAAGTCAGAGAAATACAAATACCATATGATTTCACTTATGTGGAATTTAAGAAACACAACAGATGAACTGAGGGGAAGGAAAAGAGAAATAAAATAAGATAAAAACCACAAGAGACTCCTTACTATAGGAAACAAATGAAGGGTTCCTGGAGCGGAAATAGGTTGGGGAAAGGGATAATTGGGTGGTGGGCATTAAGGAGGGCACCTGATGTAATGAGCATTGTGTGTTTCTGCAACTGATGAATCACTAAATTCTGTCCCTAAAACTAATAATACACTATATGTTAAACTAAATTGAATTTAAATAGATGTACCAGCCTTCATCTCAGGGTGACCACAGTGATTATGGTATCTACCAAACACCACCACTATCCCACTTCAGACCCAGTCATGCACCTACGCTGAGCATATCAGTTTGAGTGGGAAATACATCTTTACTGTTTTTAGCTGCTGAAGTTCATGGGTTTTTTTTTTTTTTAATTTATTTATTTTTATTGTTACTAAATTTTTTTTCCAGTGCTTCAAGATTCATTCCCCATTCCCCACTCCCAGTGCTCCCCGCTTTAGGTGTCCCCAGTACCCACCACCAGGCTCTCCCATCCCTCCACCCCCCTCCCTCCAAGTCCCTCAGTTTGTTTCTGTGTTCAAAATCTCTGTTGTTTCGT